>OZ024746.1:11130530-11153030 GCA_964016885.1 Eledone cirrhosa | reverse complement strand
TAAAATACAGATTTGTTTTATAAATAAATATTGACATACCCGGAAAAAAGACAACCTTAACGGTTGGAGCTTCCTGGATAGTGGAGATAGTACATTTATTGAGGGTGATACAAAGTTATAATTTTCCTTTTTTCAAGATTGTTTGAGGGCGAATGAGTAAGTAACGCAATATTGTTCTCTTGTATTTGTTTTAAATACATTATAATCGTATAAATGTAAACATGTTTTAGTTGGAGAAGTAACGTCCGAACGAGTGTCCTCCACCACCAACTAACTTACCCTCAACATCTGGGTCCCGGCCGGCAGGATAGAGAATACATTGTTCCGGATGTCAGTGAGGGAAACGTGCTGAAACAGCCACTGGACCTGTGGGTCGCCAACTCTACCCCCATAGCAAAAGAGAAGATTATATAGTTGTTTATATAAGCGAGTTTAGGCTGCTAAGGCACTAGACACAACAATCACAGGCGTTTTTAATGCATGACTAATAAATTCTCTTTAAATCATTATACAGCTAGACACACATACATACACACGTACACATACACACACTCAAACACGCACACACGTACACATACACGTTCACACACACAATCACAGACACACACATACAATACACAAACAGACACTCAATGGAGACATTAGTAACAGCAACGAAATCAATCTTCAGCTTCACGTATTGAGTACTTCTTTAACGTTTATATAGTCAGACACACACACACATACACACAAAGAGACGCACACACACACAAATACACCCACAGACACACACAAAAACACACAAAGACATACACACAAATACATACACTCACCCACACACACATACATTCACACAAAACACACACAAAATACACACAGACATACATTCACACAACACATTCACACACATACATCCAACAACACAAACACTCACACAGCACATACATACACACATACACTCAAAACATTTCCTTGTCCTTCATATATAGAAATACTCTTGGGTCTGCAATGATCGCCCCCCCCCCCCCCCCTCGCTTATTGAATTTTACTAATCTATACCCGACGAAATTTTATTTTAGTGGCAGCATTCTTACAACAATTAATTTTCTTTAGACATTAAAAACACATCATGCATGACAAAAAAGAAGCAAACATTACAAGAAATCTCATACGTTATAAAATAAATAGGATGGGCTGGGGTCTCAATATGTAAGGTAAACGACTAATTCTGGTTTCTAAAAACATCAAGGGAGACTACCTTGAAAAATTACCGATTTTCTAACCCCACTTCCTATTATTTGGGACCCGAGAGTACGTAATTGCCAAATGTTCGGCTCACAAAACATAAGGTCGTCAGTCCGATTCCCAGACAGACTGGCATGATATGTCCTTGAACAAGATTCTTTATTTCACATTGCTCCAATTCCCTCAATAGGAAAACAATATGTTGTGACGACACTGGTGCCAAGCTGTATTGACATTTCCTTATGTCTAGGACAACATCAATTGTGTGGAGAGGAGAGACTGGTATGGGCAACTGTCGATCAACCACAAAATCGCCTTGCCCAGGCTGTGCCTTAGAGAGGGGTTTTCTATGTGCAAACCCATAATTAGTCATGACCGAAGGGGGCAAAAATAAAATATAATAAAATAAAATAAAATAAACATATTTGTATGCACTCCCGAAGGAGTCGTAAGAGTGCGGTATTGTCATATGGCGTTTCTTGGACATCTTTTAAACCTGGTGGAGCCCATGCCATCTCCAGGTCTGAATACAGAAGATGTCTTCCAGAGAAAGAGTGAGAGAAATATTGTCAGAAAGAGATATATTTGAAGAATTGACCCCAGCACTAGACTAGTACTTTTTCTTTTTATCGAACTGTTACCAAATCTTATAATCACATATTCGACACACAGAATATTAATACATTATTCGTCGAAACGAATGCACTGGAAAATATCAAGAATCAAAACGAAAATTTCGAAAAGAAATCTCTCTTCAACTTTAATATGTCATCCACATGACAAAATTGACCTCGGTACAATTTTTTTTTAAATCCTTATTTTTAGAAACACTGTCACTGTTAGCTCTGGAAACTCTATTTCGGTTTTAAAATATTGAATTTTTACATAACACAAGAAAAACATTGTAAACCAGATGCGTCATCTATACCAGCGGTCGCCAACCTTTCGGACCTCGCGGACCATTGAATTCATGATTTTAAATCCCGCGGACCACTAACATGAATTAAAAAAAAAGATAAATACATATGTAAAATAATCGTTTCTACTTTAGGTACAATACCAGCAATTACCCAGTGCATTACTGGTACTTTATTTTATCGACCCCGTAAGGATGAAAGGCAAAGTCAACCTCGGCGGGATTTGAACTCAGATCGTAAAGGGACGTAACTATGCTGGAAAGCATGGCGTCCGACCCTCTACTGATGCTGCCAAATGATCAGAGAACTTCCATTTTATTAAACAAAACTGAAATGTACGTCTGTCATATTGTCGATAGATGATTCATATGTGTAAAATTCTTTCATTGATGTTAGTTCTTTACTGAGGCGAAACATTTTTTAGGGGTGTTATAAAATATATTTTAATTGAATATTTTTTAGGGGTGTTATAAAATATATTTTAACTGAATATTATTTAACGGTGTTATAAAATATATTTTAACTGAATATTATTTTTGTTTTATTATTGGTTGATTGGCAGTATCGGTAGAGGGTCGGACGCCAAGCTTTGTAGCACAGAGTTACGGCCCTTTATGATCTGAGTTCAAATCCCGCCGAGGTTAACTTTGTCTTTCATCCTTACGGGGTCGATAAAATGAAGTACCAGTAATGTACTGCGTAATTGCTGGCCTTGTGCCAAAAGTAGAAACAATTATTAATAAAACAAAAATTGCAAATAATGTCCAAATTTTTCTGCGGACCACTAATTTTTCCGTGGACCACCGGTTAGCGACCGCTGATCTATACTCATAAGTGAACAAAGGAAAAACAAATGAAACGAAACAAATTCATGTTTTGACATTTTGGAGTAAAATATTCCGTCGATATCCCAAACAACACATGAGTAGATACTACATCGGTTGTTAACAAATACGAGGATCAGCTGAAAGGTTCATAGGCTGACAAGGAAGGAGAGATGCTAGAGCTATGAAATCTTGTATGCATTAATTTCAACACTTTTTATTACTAACTGCATTGTTTTTTTTCCAGAGTCTATGTTGAAAATAAGCCTCATTTGGTCATTTCATGAGAGTATCTGGGTCAGTCTATGAACTTTTTAGCCAACCCTCGTATATATATATATATATATATATATGTGTGTGTGTGTGTGTGTGTGTGTGTGTGTGTGTGTGTGTGTGTGTGTGTAGATATCGAAGGATCTGCTGAAAAAGTTCATAGACTGACTACGAAGGAGTGATGCAAGAGCTGTGAAATCCTGCATGCATTAATTTCAATTCTTCTTATTAATAACTGCATTGTTTCTTTTCCAGGTACTATGTTGAAAAATAAACCTCATTTAGTCATTCCATGAGAGTATCTTGGTCAGATTATGAACATTTCAGCCGACCTACGTATCTACCAAAAATCATAGGTATATCATGTTTTGCATTTACTGAGCGAATGAATCACTGATTGCAAATGGAATCTTTTGAGTCTAATTTAACGATGCTATTGCTCACAAATCCATGAATACGAAAGAAAAAAAAATGATACATTAGTAAAATCAATGTTATTAACTCCAGATTTCTGTTCTATAACACCGCAACGAATATTAGCCAAGTATAGATATTTATTCAATTAGAATATGAGAGACTTCGATCATGACACGGTAGGCCATCAAACGACTTGGTAATTGCCAGTTAGTTTGGCGTTCCACCAAACAACCAGACAACCATTCTCACTTTGTTATATAACTTACTGCTGTAAGG
Organism: Eledone cirrhosa; assembly: GCA_964016885.1. NCBI lineage: Eukaryota > Metazoa > Mollusca > Cephalopoda > Octopoda > Eledonidae > Eledone > Eledone cirrhosa. Next base: position 11,149,099 of record OZ024746.1, on the reverse strand, counting down.
TGGAGCAGGGAAAGTTCAGTACATTGGACGATAACTAAACACAATACTTAATAATGATAACTGTCACTCTAGCTAGGTTGTTATAACCACGTCACTATAAACGATACTCTGTCTCTACAATCACTTCTTATATTACTCGGTTGTTAGTTATAATTGTTTCTACGTTAGGCACAAGGCCAGCAATTACCCAGTGTATTACTGGTACTTTATTTTATCGACCCCGTAAGGATGAAAGGCAAAGTTAAGTAATAATGATTTCTAGTATAGGCACAAGGCCAGTATTTTGGGGGGAGGGGAAAGTCGATTAAATCGACCCCAGTGCGTGACTGGTACTTTATTTTATCGACCCCGTAAGGATGAAAGGCAAAGTTATCCTCGGCAGGATTTGAACTCAGATCATAAAGGGCCGTAACTCTATGCTGCAAAGCATGGAGTCCGAATCCCTACCGATACTTCCAATCCACCGCCCTTTTCTGATTTAGGCACAAGGCCAGTAATTGTTTGGGTGGAAAAAGTCGATTAAATCGACCCCAGTACATTACTGGTACTTTATTTTATCGACCCCCTAAGAATGAAAGGCAAAGCTAACCTCGGCGGGATTTGAACTCAGGATATAAAGGGACGTAACTAAATACATTTTTTTTCCGCCGCTCTACCGATTCTGCCAATCCACCGCCTCAGAAATAATAATAATAATAATTGTTTCTACTTTTGACACAAGGCCAGCAATTATCCCAGTCTATTACTGGTACTTTAAGGATGAAAAGCAAAATTAACCTCGGCGGTATTTGAACTCAGTCCGTAAAGGGACGTAACTATGGTGGAAAGCATGGCGTCCGACCCTCTACCGATTCTACCAATCCACCAAATAAATAATATATATCAGCCCTCGTACCTGATTGAGCACTGTTTTTCTTTATCCTTTTCCACACCAAGGAATAATTTCACACACACACACACACACACACACACACATATATATATATATATATATATATATATTACTCTATAATTCTATTACATGTTCCAGCCGAGGGGCTGAGACCATTTATATATATATATATATATATATATATATATATATATAAAGAAAGAGAAAGCAAGAGTGAGATGTAGTGATTGAAAGAGACTCTTCGATTACAATTGCGAAATAAGAAGAGATATAGAGAGAGATAGAGAGAAAAAGTGGGAGAGGAAAATTATAAAAGAAACTGAGAAAGAGATAGCAAGTATTTGATGTTACTAACAATATAGAGTTTCTCTACCTCCAGTTAACTCTCCTACATAAATGGCCGTCTTTCTCTACCTCCAGTTAACTCTCCTACATAAATGGCCGTCTTTCTCTACCTCCAGTTAACTCTCCTACATAAATGGTCGTCTTTCTCTACCTCCAGTTAACTCTCCTACATAAATGGCCGTCTTTCTCTACCTCCAGTTAACTCTCCTACATAAATGGCCGTCTTTCTCTACCTCCAGTTAACTCTCCTACATAAATGGTCGTCTTTCTCTACCTCCAGTTAACTCTCCTACACAAATGGCCGTCTTTCTATACCTCCAGTTAACTCTCCTACATAAATGGCCGTCTTTCTCTACCTCCAGTTAACTCCCCTACATAAATGGCCGTCTTTCTGCCTTTTCCCATTACCCCTGATTAACACACAGTGTTTCTCTATCTTTCTTGATTTCTCAGACTTGAGATTTATTTCTTCATTGATTATTCTTGTATGCCTCTGGGGTTTTTGTCAAATTTAGATAAAATTCCTTGTGAAATGGTGACTTTGTTTCAAGACAAAGAGATAAATGTTGCGCTTATTATATAGATAAGTAATGTAAAATATCACATTATGTATAATATAAAACTATAAATGCCCCCAGAAGTTCTCAGAGATTTATAAGAAGCGTTGCTTATACGTTTTCATAATTGTAAACAGATAAAAAGTACCTTATCTCTCATAAGCATAACACGTTAGCATAACGTAGGCAACGTTTCCAAAATACATCTTACTTGTTGCTAACAACTAGGTGAGAGGAAGTGTATGGAATTACGCTTAGTGTTCAAATATATTGCAAAATATCTGGAGTTGAATTCTTATGGTGATATAGCCCAGTTCATTACGTCTGCCACACATTTGTGTGGATAAATATTAATGAAAATAATTATAAGCCAAACGTATTCCCATTAATCAGCAAAAGCAACTGATGAAAGAGCGAATAATTACTGTGATTGAGCTCAATGTAACATTTCTATAAATTCAGTATATTTATCAGATCTTCACTTGGATACAGCGAATTATATATGAGATAACTCATATGTTCAGTATCACTACGACATCTTTAGTTTGTGAATATATTAGTTAGAGCGTCTCGTTCTTTTGACCTGTTCAAATTGTTTGTTTAATGTAGTTAATGAGGTGAGAATGGTAAGTTAAAATAAAAGCCTGGGTCTTTAGTTTTGCTTTTGAATTATGATGAAATAAGAAAAATGAATTAAGGTGAAATGAGCGAGAAGCGAATTAAGATTAATAGCAGAATTAGGAATTAAAACCTCAACTAAAACAGAGTTTTATGTGAATATATCTCTACCATAAATGATTGATACAAGATAATATACACAGGATCTATAAGGATGTTAAGCATCAATTACTGAGTGGTATTGCGTAACGTGTCTCATTAAATTGCAGACTTCATCGACAGTTAAAAGAAGTGTTACCATTCCCATCACATTCACCTTCATTTTGTTTTCTAATAGTTAAAATAAATGTATATTCATTTGTTTAGTTCCTGTAATACATGTTTTCAAATAAAATTAGATAATGTAAGAGATAGGTATTTTATAATGCAATGGCGAAATAATTGATATTGTCAGTAGTATATGTTGGCTTTATAGCAGGCCTCAAAGCCGATTGTATTATAGATGCACGATCGATGGTTTTATGTTTTATATATAAGACATACTAGGTTAAAAGAAGTTCATCTCTCTGTAAGATATGCCATAGAAGAGTATATGCTGTATGACGTAAGATCGAAACACTGCGTCTTACAATGTTATGACTGCTTACAGTGCTGAGTGGTTCATACCTAGCTATATGTGTACCTTTACATTTAATGGCATTCGGTGAACAATATATAGTTAAGTGTGATTCAATAAAGTTATTGCGTTGAACCACAAAAGAAGATTTAATCAATTGAAATTATATTTGTAATGAGAAGAAACTAATATCAGTAACGTTAGTGAGATTCTTTATCGAAAAAGAGAAGAGTGAGGATTGGACCCCGTACTGACGAGCTCCTCCGCAAGATCGGAGCGTCGGCGGCCGTCTGAGGAGAGAGCCCCACGAGGTTGGGTGGCTGTTGGATCGGGTGTCACTGACTATCGTCCGCGGGAATCCTTTTGCCGTCTTGTCCGCAGTGAGCAGCACTTCTGCCCCCTTGCCCTAGGCCCAAAGCCCAATCACCCTCCCATTTCACCCCTCCCCTCTCTTCTGCGACACCAGAGCTCTTGCCACCCCTTCCCTTCCCGTTCTTTTTCTTCTTTCTTTCTCTCCCTTTTCTCTATATTTTGTCTATTCTTTCCTTCCTTTTGTTTCTCTTTTTTATTATTGCCATCATTATAGTTGTCATTATTATTATTAAAATAAAGTACCAGTAATGCACTGGGTAATTGCTGGCCTTGTGCCTAAGTAGAAACAATTATTATTATTGGCAGTATCGGTAGAGCGTCGGACAACATGCTTTGACGCATAGAGTTATGTCCCTTTACGTTCTGAGTTCAAATCCTGCCGAGGTTAACTTCGCCTTTTATCCTTACGGGGTCGATAAAATAAAGTACCAGTAATGCACTGGGGTAATTGCTGACCTTGTGCCCAAAGTAGAAACAATTATTATTACTGTAAATAATTGTTTCTACTTTAGGCACAAGGCCAGCAATTACCCAGTGCATTACTGGTACTTTATTTTATCGACCCCGTAAGGATGAAAGGCAAAGTCAACCTCGGCGGGATTTGAACTCAGATCGTAAAGGGACGTAACTATGCTGGAAAGCATGGCGTCCGACCCTCTACCGATACTGCCAATCCAATAATATCATGTTTATACAGTTTTTATCATAAATAAATTGATTATTCCTAAATTAAAATCGATTAAACATTGAATAGAGAAACGCAGCAGAAGAGGAATCTGATCTTTGGTAAAGACGGTGACAACTCTGGTTATATCGTTAACCCTTACACAACGTAGCATTGTCTCAGACCTACTTACCCTACTTTATATGAGGGTTGGCTGAAAGGTTCATAGACTGAAGGAGAGATGCTAGAGCTGTGAAATCTTGCATGCATTAGTTTCAACTCTTCTTATTAGTATTAGTTAGTTTTGCTTGTATTCTACCCGATGGAGATTTTGGCATAGGTTAAACCATGTATATATATATATATATATATATAAAGAATTAGTATATCTACCAACATATATATACAGATGCATACTTATGCTACCAAATATATAGGTTTTGTCTTAGTAATTTTGTGGTTCAATGCAAGGGGATGCAGAACAATTATGTGAAAGACGTAAAATAAGAAAATTATAAAAATTAACTTACTTACTAAAATTTCACTCCAACTAATTAGTTTCTGAAAGGGAATAAACATGGTTTCCGAAGGAAAACATGGAGAAAGCCTTTCGTCATCAGGGAAGTCTATTCTCAGCTAAGTTCCCAGGTAATGCGTGGACACAGGGAACTTATACAAAAATAATTCAGTGGATGGAAAAAAGCAAAGCGTGGACTAAGTTCCAAGACACTGAAAAAATCACTGCCTACTTGGTCGGTGGCAAATTCAAAAGAATCAATCACGTGACATCGAGGTTAATCAGTGAGGAGTGGGGTGTTAAGAAGACAGCAGCCGAACCATTACTATGAACTATAGTAGCAGTTTTGGCAAATTTTTGCTCAACAAAATAATTTGGAGATAATTATAAAGAATTAGTATATCTACCAACATATATATACAGATGCATACTTATGCTATATATATATATATATATATATATATATATATATATATATATATATATATATTTCGTTTCGGAATTTGAAGTGAAAGCAACTGGTGCGTGTGTTTCTTATTGGCAACATGACCCTCCCAAAGTATAACAATATATATATATATATATATATTTATATATATAAATATATATTTGTATATATATATAAATATATATATATATATATATATATATATATATATATATATATATATATATATATATATATATATACAAATATATATTTATATATATATATATATAGAAAGAGAGAGAGAGAGAGGGAGAGAGAGAGAGAGAGAGAGAGAGAGAGAGAGAGATGTAGAATACTGGAAGGTAATATCCGAGGTGGTAGAGCACACGAGCTGAAGATCTGCATAAGGTGAAACAATTGTTCTCAGTAAGGTGAACTAACTGTTGTGTTACTACTTATATATATATATATATATATATATATATATATATATATATATATATATATATATATATATATATATATGTGTGTGTGTGTGTGTGTGTGTGTGTATGTGTGTGTGTGTGTGCGTATATTTGTAAGGTCGACAGAGGAAAAGAAATGTAAAATATCTTGTCATGAAAATATCTTTTTTTTCTGTATATTTGTAATATAATTTTTTCTTTTCAGAGTTTGATGATTCATCATTTTATTTCCTGCAATGGCTGTCCCTAATACACAAAACCTTTACAATTATATTAGTTGTTCCTGTGCTCCAATGCAACAAATCATCTTACTAATAACATTTTTACAACTGAAGCAAAATGGAGAAGAAAAAGAAAGACAACGTCACAACAAAATAATTTCCGGTAAACATCTTTAGGTGGCATATTCTTTTATATCATTACTTTGTGGTTTATTTCTTTCTCAGTGTGTATGTATGTGTGTGTGGGAGGGGGTGCACGAGAGGGAGAGAGAGAGAGATTGAGAAAGAGAGAGAGAGAGAGAGAGAGAGAGAGAGAGAGAGAGAGAGAGAGAGAGAGAGAGAGAGAGAGAGAGAGAGAGAAATAGAGGCCCCTTACTGTTTGTAACAATATACAAACTAGTTCATTTTCTGCTTGAAGCCTTGATCAAGAAGAAAACAACGGATCACTGTGAAAAGCACGACGCATGTGCGTTAATATATTTCGTCTCTCTTTCTAGTGATGGTGGTAGGGGTCTAAGTTATACTTTGTATTAGTAATTATTTAACGTTGAACTATTTTTGTAAAGAACTAATTAATGAACTGGGCTAAGCTAATTTAAGATTGCGTGTAAACTTGAATTATGGATGTTTTCAGAATGTTGTTAACATTTATTTTGTTTTTAATATCAGTCACCAACTATTTCATGACTCCAGCTGTTATAGAATATAAACAAAGATACGTTTTACTGGCGGGAATGCTAACATTTTATGCTACCATTTTACTAGTGCGAATGCAAACATTTCACACAAAGGTATCTCACTGAGAGTTATTTTAAGGAAGACACTTCGCATAGATTTTAGCGTGCAGGTGATAGAGGTGATAGAGAATAAGTGTTTAAGTTGTTATATTTATGAAGGGTATGAGAGATTTGTTGGTATGTGTACGGAGAAAAAACACACTTGTGTTCGCCATATATCGTATATATGTATACACATACATTTTTTTTTTTTTAGATGTTTAGCTTATAATTAAAAGTGTAAACAACAGGATGACTTATAAAACACTGTGAAAATTTGAAATATGAAATGCAGTCGTCCCAACGCAGACGACTATAATAATATGGTATCACAACTGTTGAGAAAATCGAGTAAATTACCTGTACACATGTTTCCGTTTCCAGGTAGTCAATTTTTTCAACCAATATTTATTGTAATCTACTATTATTTCACATTTCACATTTTCCGAATGCCTCTTAAGTCAACTGAATACATAAATACATGCATACACACACACACACACACACACACACACACACACACACACACACACACACACACACACACACACACACACACACACACACACACACGCACACACATATATATATATATATATGTACATGCATTCTTCCACTCACAGATACACACATACACACATATATATATAAACAAAGACCACTGGAAACACCAGTGTCTCTTTGAGCCATATAATAAATTGTTCTAACCACTAGGCCTATTCCTTCATCTAGAATTGCCTTCCTACATACCTTTTTCCTAACAGACAATATTGAAAATAATAATCAATCATTATCAATATAGATCTCGTTAGTCTTCGAATGTCTGCGGATTTCATAGGGATTGTTCCTTTTTATGAAACTTTTAAATACGCATGGATGGGAGTAAAGAACGTCTATAACAAATACTATGCAGATCTTGTGAATGGAAAACAAATACATTACAAAATAATATGCGAGTTGTCTGGTAGGCTAAAGAAGTTTATTGACGTTATCTCTGTTATTGTACAAATGGTTCAGGTAGATGAGATTGCAATTTCAGTGAAAACAGATATAAGTAAGCTCTAGATTGATTTGGCTATAAATAAATACTAATATATTTGGTTGTTCGGAAAATATTGTCTGATTTAAAATGTTTACAATTTAGTCCCATGTCTCAGTAGCATAAATATCTTTTGCTATATTGGGAATTCGATTTGAAAATGAAACATTACTTTACTTTTTTATGTTTTAGTTATTTTTTTTTTCAGAGTTTAACTTAAAAATGAAAATAACAAAAGAGTTACACATTCCTTCCAGCTGCTACTCAAAATGGAAGAGAATAATTGTAACTACATAAACTGAAATTGTTAATGGACGAATACGTAAACCGAACTGGCCGATTCAAGAAGTGACCCAAATGTTTGGAGCTGGGTTTCAATAATTTCAGGTTATGGAAAGTCAATTTTGGTTATTTTCTTGAACTTAATGAAAATCAGACAAATGTCGTAGAAATGACACTGCAGGCGTTCACTGGTATGGTTTATGGAACTATCTAGTAATGCTATACTCAGTTCTACTATTCATGGTTTATAGATATTTTTATTCTCAAGCGTTTATGGAACATTTTAAACTGATCAAATAATAATTGTAATAAAATTTAAGTGTTCAGTCGATGAACAAGACATACCCTAGGATATTTTCGAGTCAAGGAGTCCCAAAGGATTATTTTTTATAGAGGCATAAACAAGCTTGTCAATGGAAAAAGTATATGGAGTCAATTGGTTCCTGATTCAATTAATATCATTTCTTATGCATAAATTTATTGATTAATAATTTTGCAGTCTCAAATGAATCATAATTTTCCGAGCAGTGTAATAAAACTCCAGATCACTGGCGATGATACAAAAAGAAGAATATAAAGAAACGAAATAGTTTTTTTTTTTTTTAAATGATACTTTTCATGGGAATCCATACATTCATGTATAATGGTAATGATTAATAATAATTTGTTACATAGTTTCAAGGCCAAATATTTGGGAATGGGTTTAATCAATTAAATCGTCCCTGTTAAGTGACTAGTACTTTATTTTATCGACCCGGGAAGGTTGAAAGGTAAAGTTAACTCCAGTCAGATTGAATTCAGAGTATTATCTGTCTGGGGTCCTTGTTGTGACTTGGCAGATGACTAAATACTCCGATGCATTTTCCACCTACACTACATTACAAAATAATAATAATAATAATAATAATAAAGGCTGGAGACATGATGTGATGGGCAGGGTGATCCACTGGCACCTATGCAAAGTAAACAATTTACCACATTCTGAGAAGTGCCATGAAATCAAGGTCGTCCCGATTGCCATAGGCGCACTAGGTACTATCTCAAAGAGTTTCCAAGGATGGTTAAAGAAGAATATTAGTCCAGCCCCACCTTTTGGAACACTTCAAAAGGCATGCTTGCTGAGAACAGCAAGAACCCTCCGATACGTCCTATATATCTGAGGCTGTATGTAGCGGCTTGATATTCATTTCAACAAACTTTCCAGTTAAATAACATCAATGACTGAAACTCAAAGAACAATAATAATAATAATAATAATAGTTTCATTTATTGGCCACAAGGGCCGACATATAGGGGACAATGCAAAAGACAGGGGCAGTGGGGGATTACATATACAACGTGTAAACAATATAAATAATAACAAAATAATAATAATAATAATAATAATAATAATAATAATAATAATAATAATAATAATAATAATAATCCATTACAAAAGATGCACACAGATACAGTAATGGACTACACATTTCAGAAGTCCCATTTACTGCTGAAATGGAAAACACAGAAAAAGCAAAGCAGGTAAAAGTAACTGCAAAGAAAGAAATGCTACAGAAACTGCCTAAGAAATGGCAAGAAAAGCCTCTGTATGGAAAATACCCAGAAAGAGCTAACAATCCTGATGTTGACAAAACTTTAACCCATCAGTGGTTGGCATCCTCTGGATTGAAATTGGAGACTGAAGGACTGATTATATCAGCACAAGATCAGTGTCTGCCAACAAAAAATTACCAAGCCAACATAATAAAAAATGGATGCAACCCATTATGCCGTGTATGTAAAAAACAACCAGAGACCATTGATCATATAATTTCAATGTGCAGTCCTATAGCTCCAACCGAATACCTAAACAGGCATGACAGAGCTGCACAATACTTACATTGGATAATGTGTAAGCATTTTGACCTGCCCCATCAAAAGAATTGGTGGGAGCATCAACCACCTCCCATACTTGAAAAAGATCACATCTCAATCTTGTGGAACTTTAGCATCCAAACAGACCGAAAAATAGATGCAAATAGACCTGATATAATACTGAAGGACTTTAAAAAGAGCGTATGCCTGCTAATTGATATGTCCGTTCCAATAGACAAGAATGTATCTATAAAAACATTTGAAAAATTGAGCAAGTATAAGGACCTGGAGATAGAAATTGGAAAAATGTGGAAATTGAGAACTAAAACAATACCAGTGGTTGTAGGCGCTCTAGGAATGATACCTAAGGGGTCTAATGATTACTTATCGCAAATCCCAGGAAACCCGCGTATAGGAGAAATACAAAAGATAGTACTAATGGGAACTCCCCATATACTAAGGAAGATTCTGTCAATATAAGTACATCACAAGTCTAAACACCTAAAAATGCATGTGTGTGTATGTGTGTTCTTTTTTGAACATGGCGGACCTTGTTGTCTCTTGAGGTCACTGGTTGTGACTTGGTGATAACTCGTATGAACATAAAGCAAGATAAATGCAACTGTAATAATAATAATAATAATTGTTTCTACTTTTGGCACAAGGCAAGCAATTACCTCCAGAGCATTACTGGTTCTTTATAATAATATTACTACCACCACCACCACCAACAATAATAATAACAATAATAATATTAATAATATGTTCCTTTATTGGCCACAAGGGTTCCAAACATTAGGGAAATACATAGTAGAAAGGGGCAAATACATAGGAAAACAATAAACAGGACACAATTGACATTGAGTAAAGAGTTGGGTTGGTATAACAATAAAGATCTATTAATAAACACACAACAATAATAAATAGGACACATAATTGTTTCTACTTTAGGCAGCACAAGGCCAGAAATTACCCAGTACATTACTGGTACTTTATTTTATCGACCCCGTAAGGATGAAAAGCAAAGTTAACCTCGGCGGGATTTGAACTCAGACTGTAAAGGGACGTAACTATGCTAGAAAGCATGGCGTCCAACCCTCTACCGATACTGCCAATTCACCGCCCTTATAAATAGAACAAATAATACAAAACAGATTATCTTTATAAAACAAATATTCCAATAAATTCCTCTCCATTTTTGTGCATCATATGTAACAACATTTAATACACAAATGAAAAAAAAGGAATAGCAATACAAAATAGAAATTTAGTAGATTATCAGAAACTGAAGCTTCAAACTATAAAATAATAAACCAGCTCTAAACTCATACGACGACCTAGTGTATATATATATATATATATATATATATATATATATAAACTTAAGCCAAAATCTCAATATGTGGGGATATAAGGTAGACAAACTGAAATATTGGGGACAAATAACACACACACACACACACACATATATATATATAAATGTAAGTATGCATACGTAAAATTCTAATTATATATATATATATAGTGACGAAACATAAGTCAATTGCATGAACTCATAATCCTTTATTTACTGCTATATATATTTCGATGATAGCCATTGAATGGCTATGACCTCATCAGGCAGTTAGTCAGTTCTTGGATATGTCAGCACTGTGTTTATAGTGTTGATGGTATCAGAGCCTTGGGACATATGAGCTTGTTAGGAATAATTTAATGTTATATATATATATATATATAAATATATAAATATATATATATAAATATATATATATATATATATATATATATATATATATATATATATATATATATATATATATATATATATATATATATATATATATAAGTTAAAACAATGAAATAAAAAATTAAGTCATTAGAGATATATTTCACTGCTTTACGATCGTTTCTAGATAAGGAGAATATTTACTTACATGCATATCACCAGCTGTTACGTATGCATACTTAAAATTCTAATTCTCTCTCCTCTCTCTCTCTCTCTCTCTCTCTCTCTCTCTCTCTCTCTCTCTCTCACTATATATATATATATATATATATATATATATATATATATATATATATATATATATATATATATACTTATATATATATATATATATATATATATATATATATATATATATATATATATATATATATATATATATATATATATATATATATATATAAATGTAAGTATGTATGTATACGTACATACATATATGTATACAGACGTACAGTAGCATGTATATATATACATACAGGCACACATATATATATGCACGTATCAGTTTACCGAACATTTATTATAATGCTCGGTTTGTTCGTTTGTAAACAAACAAACAGCACTAAGAGTGAGAAATGAAATTTCGTTTCATTCTATTCCATTTATATATATATATATTTACATATATGAACGCAAGAAGATTAATACAGAAGACAGGTTTGAAACATACCATGAAGAGCTGTAGACATGGAGGAGACCAGATTTAGATATCAATTGAAGATGTTTGGATGACCACAAATAATAACGGGTGGAAAAAAACATTCTACAAGTTTTCACTCAGAAATAGAAATATATATATTATGAAAGAAGCTGAAATGTTTTTATAATCCAAGTTACTACACTACAGCAAATACAGCCAAAGTTTACTAAAGTGAATAGTGAAGACAAGAATACAAACTATGTCGAAGAGCTAAAACGTGAAATGACAAGTATAAAACATGAACCTGTTATTCTCTCAGACTTATATATATATATATATATATATTAATTTATTAATTTATTAAAATAACAGATTAAAGTTTAAGCAAAGAATCGCTGCTTTCACCCTAGGGTTCTTATATATTTGATATATATTTATCCTTATCGAGCCCTCTTTGGATTTTAGTCTTCAAATTTATTATTATTATTATTATTATTATTATTACATCCTCTGTTTTTGTTTTTTACACGCAGAAATGCCCATTTGTACCGTCCTGTATTGTCCTGCACTGTCCTTAATGTCTACTTTATGTAAACCCTTGTGGTTAATAAAGAAATTATTATAATTATTATTATTATTATTATTGTTATTACTCCTTGAGTCTCAGTCATTGATGTTAGTTAACTGGAAAGTTTGTTGAAATGAATATCAAGCCACTACCTGCAGCCTCAGATATTCAGGACGTATCGGAGTGTTCTTGCTGTTCCCAGCAAGCATGCCTTTTGAAGCGTTCCAAAAAGCGTGGCTGGGCCAATTTTCTTTAACCATCCCTGGAAACTTTTTGAGATAGTACCTAGTGCGCCTATGACAATCGGGACCACTTTGACTTCATGGCAGTTCCAAATCCTTTTTACCTCCCACTTTAAGTCCTGGTATCTGTTAATTTTCTCCCTCTCCTTCTCTTGCACTCTCGTGTCGAATGGGCAGGCCACATCCACAATCAGGCACGATCTTTTTTCCTTGTCCAAAACCACCAGGTCAGGTCTATTGTGTTCCAGTTTCTTGTCCGTCTGTATCCTAAAACCCCACAGCACCTTCACCTGATCGTTTTCTATCACCGACTCTGGCTTATGCTCATACCACTTCTCAGAATGTGGTTATTATTATTATTATTATTATTATTATTATTATTATTATATATGTGTATACACACACACACACACACACACACACACACATACACACACACACACACACACACACACACACACACACACACACACACACACACACACACACACATATATATATATATAGTAATAATAATAAATTTGAAGACTAAAATCCCAAAAGGGCTCGATAAGGATAAATATATATCAAATATATGCCAGGGAACGTTTCCACGAACCAAAGTATCATCTTCCTGTCTTCCTTCGGTTGCAACGTTTTTCGAAATATTTACTTCTGCGTCCACAGATTGATTTTTTTAGTTTCAGAAGATCCCGTTAAGGGTGAAAGCAGCGATTCTTTGCTTAAACTTTAACCTGTTATTTTAATAAATAAATAAATAAATATATATATAAATATATATATATATATATATATATATATATATATATATATATATATATATATATATATATATATATATATATATATATAATATATATATATATATATATATAATATATATATATATATATATATATATATATATATATATATATATATATAATATATATATATATATATATATATAATATATATATATATATATATATATATATATATATATATATATATATATATATATATATATATATATATATATATAGAGAGAGAGAGAGAGAGAGAGAGAGAGAGGGAAAATGAAATATGTTAAAATATATAAAACTATAAACTATAGAAATATATAGTCTAGTCAAAGGACAACTTAACATATGCAAGCAAATACGCAGAGAAAATAATAATAATAATAATAATAATAATAATAATAATATTTAAAAAAAAATTCAAAACATGTATAAAGTAATGTATTTTTATATGACAAAATATAATTCGATAAAACCGAGTTAAATATATATACAAGTATCTGTGTTAATTCGTGTAAAAGTTACGGAAAACTAGTTGCAACAACCAGGCACACAAGATATGTAAGATAACAAAGGTGTAGTACACTGGGATATGTCACTTTACACAGACTGGGTGATGAAGGCTACTACGCCAGATATTGTTGTGAAAGACTACCAGGAAAAGGAAGTCCCCGTCGTCTAGTCGCAGTATCAACCCGAATAGGTGATGTTGAATTTCTCAGAAGAAAAGGTGATATTGTGCAAATATAAAGATAGCGACGATTAGATCATGGGGTCTGAAAACAGAAACAATTTCAATAATAATACAAACTCTTAGATTTAGGGATATGCGCAACATATACACCAAATAGCACTACTAGGCACTGCACACGTATTACGTAGAGTACTTTTAATATAAGAGGAAATATATAACGAAAATGATTGCTCATACCGAAAGCTCAGAGAGCTGCACTCGATAATATAATTTGAAAAAACATGCAATAAACATGACTAGTGAACAATGATGATAATTTCTAACATAGGCACAAGGTCACAACTTTTGGTGTGGTGTATTCAATTAAATCGAGTCCAATATATGATTGATTCTTTATTTTATTTATTCTGAAAGGATGCATGGGAAAATTTGAGTTCGGTTGAACATAAATGGACACAACCCAAAGTATTTTGTGAGGCACTTCATTGATTCTATCATTCATCACCTCAATGGCAATAATAATGATCTCTATTATAGCCGAAGGTCACAGATGTTTGGCAGGGAACTGGATTATGCCGAAAACAATTTGATTGATATTTATTTTATCGATCCTGGGTGGATGAAAGGCAAAGTCGGCCTCGGTAGGATTTGAAAGATTTCCTATATAGGCACAAAAGGATAAATGAGATTGTGGGACGATCAAGCCTTAAACGTATGAGAGTAGAAAGTGAAGGCGAAACAGTTTCAAATGAACGGAAAATTGAAATCAGATTGTAGAGTAATTAACAGCAACTGGAATAAACTATAAGACATGTTAACAACAACAACAAATAATGATTTCTTATATAGGCACAAGGCCAGCAATTTTGGGGGAGGGGAAAGTCGATTTAATCAACCCCAGTGCGTGACTTGTACTTTATTTTATCGACCCCGTAAGGATGAAAGGCAAAGTTAACCTCGGCGGGATTTGAACTCAGACAGTAAAGGGCTGTAACTCTATGCTGCAAAGCATGGCGGCCGACCCTCTACCGATACTGCCAATCCACCGCCCTTTCAACAACAACAAATAATAACAACAAAAGAAGCAGCAGTAGAAATCCTTATGAAATAAAACAATGGTTTCTAATTGTAGCACAAGGCCAGCAGTTTGGGGCGAGAATGAAAAGTCGATTATATCGAACCAATATTTTGACTGGTACTTTATTTCATCGACACCAGAAAGATGACAGGAAAAGCTGACCTTGGCGGGATTTGAATATAAAAGCCATAAAATATTTCAAAACATTTGTCTGGCATGTCAAAGCAATAATAACCACAAGATCAACAACGATGACTACAGAGATTAAAATGGCGGATATGAAAATACAGGACGATAGCTTTAGTCAGATATGTTATTGATAGAGTTGATGTGTTTTTATTGTAAACGTCAACTGAGAGCGATGGAGATTAGTAAAATGAAGTTCATAGCTAACAAACACCTCTCTGTTCGATTTTCTTTCGTATTTTCTTTTATACTTCATTCGGTTTCAATCCGTTTTCATGTCAACAATAGATTTCCTTTCGCTTTCTATGATATCTTCTTCACCGACAATGTCTATCACACTCTCTGCATTTGTGGCCACTCTGTGACCGGTCCACTTATGTCAATCACCCGCAAGAGCCATCTTTATAGAAGTTATGCATTCACCGAGAGTGACGAACAGTGGCCGAAAGAGAACTTCGAGTATCATATCCCACACTTGTCTGATGAGATGACATTCGATGGCCAGGCATCGTACCAATGGGTTTGCCACCCAGACGTTACAGAAACTCATGCAGGCGAAATTGATGCCACACAATACAGCCATCGGAAGTGCCAGAGCTGTAGAAGTGATTCGATAACACCAGATTTTGGTTACGTTGAACACCTAGAGAAAAGAGAAGAGAACACGTGTTAATAGTCTACAATATTTAAACAAACATAAACGTACACACACATCTAAAATGACACACACACACACACATATTATTAGGACAGATTAAAAATCTATACAAAAGATTTTTGCTTTCACCCTAAGCGGGATCATTTAAAACTATACGGTTTTATACATACTTATATATATATACAACCCTAGTCGAGTCCTCATGGAATAGAGGAAAAAATCGCCTCGTTCTCAGTGCCAAGTAGTATCAACCATTTATTGCAGGGTGATAGATAGGGAATATAGGCTGCTGAGAAGCGGTAAGTTGTTGCAGAAGGCAAATTGAAGCAGACATGCGAAAGAATAAAAATGAACCGAAACTGAAAGCGTGGAAGGAACACAAAGAGGAGCGCCCCTTCTTAAGGACGGCATAAGATTTACAGTTTTCAAAGCAGCAACAAAAACCTGATGTATATAATGAACGACCTGAAGGAAGAAGAAAATGGCGGTGTGCTCTAATAGACCAATAGCTTAAATTTAGATAAACCTAGAAGGTAATGTATTGAATAACTTTAATAGAACACCTCCTATATCATATATCTTTATTATTAATAACACGAAACACAGACAACATTTTAAATTATTGCCGTTCGAGTATAGCAAAAGTTACGAATATAAAATCGAGATCAATAAACAATTATAGCAACAACAACCACAACAACAATTATAAAACAAAACTATAACAACAACAAATACTTTCGATAAAATCTGATGACAAAAGTTATGTCATTTGATATTCTTCAAGAGAATCTTTTTGTTAGTTGCCATATTAATTATTATGTTGCTATCTTACTTCCTAAATAAAGAATAACCTTTATTGTTCAATAGGCGTCTATATTTTATGTAATTTCTAAAGTTTTTAAATTATTAATTTTTATGAATGTATTTAGCTTCGGAAATGAAATTCGATTTTTCGTTGACATGCATGATCTTTTCATATTCTATATCAAATATATTATATCATATTTATATCAAATTAGTTATTCAACTAATAACAAAAGACAAGTATAATATAGTCACACAGTCGTACACGGACTCCCATATGTATAATAAATAGTTTCTTATATAAACACAGACAGAAATATTTCTGGAGAGTCACCAGTCGACTCAATGGCTCACAGTACTTGGTTTGTACTTTATTAACTGAGACCTGAAGGATGAAAGTCGAAGTTGACCTCGGCAAAATTTGAACTCACAACATAAACATCTGCAACAAATTAGAGCGAGGCAATTTGTCCGACGTGTTAACAATTCTGCTACTCTACTGATTTACTCATTAATTTATACATATAAAGGCTGTGGATTAGTAGTATCAGTAGAGCGTCGAACAACATGCTTTATAGCATAGAGTTACGGCTCTTTACGATCTGAGTTCAAATCCTGTCGAGGTTAGCTTTGCCTTTCATCCTTACGGGGTCGATAAAATAAAGTATCAGTAATATACTGGAGTCAATTTAATAGACTTTCCCCTCCTCTCCCCGAAAGGATGTTGGCTTTGTACCTAAATCAGAAACCAGTTTCCTCATACATATGGTTATATACATGTGAATATATATCTTCCTTATACTGATATATTGATAACAAGTATCGTAACCTCAAAATGAAGGATGGGTTATATATACATGTATATATGAATATATTCATGTGGATATATACATGATTTGAAGAAGATTCGGCTGCTACTCGCAGCAATGTTGAGTGATTACTCAGAGGCTCCCTTGTATGTAAGCAGCGTGTCAGTTTCTTTATATAATCATTATCGACAGGAAGTTGGTGATAATGGCGAAATATCTAAGTGTCTATCATACTTCAGTCAATTCCGTTGACTATATTTCTCCCCTATATAACTTGCTTTCAAATTCACGAACAAAAAAAAATTCTGTGGGTCTGTAAGGATAGCATGTTAGACTGCATTCAAAGATCGAACACAGAAGTGTAGATTTTATATTCTATTTCAGTAGCATCTATAAGTAACGACCGGTAATATGCTTCTTTTGTCCCGTTGAACGGCTGACAGAATACGTCCATCCCCTGTCCGAGTAGCATTAAACATAAGAGATAACCTTCTCTCCCTGGATAGGCCACCAGCTTATTCCACCAGAAAAATTGATAACATCACAGACTTTAAATAAAACACCAAATGAGATATTTCAAATTAAAGTTTGTCAACAAACTTTTGCTGATGACAAACTTTGGTGTTCGTATGCTCTACTGAATAAATATCAAATGCAGAAAGGCTTTTTTCACAC
>OZ024746.1:11108030-11128030 GCA_964016885.1 Eledone cirrhosa | reverse complement strand
TATATATATATATATATATACCTATATATATATACCTGTATATATATATACACACCGAGAAATATATACCTGTATATATATATATATACACCGAGAAATATATACCTGTATATATATATATATACACCGAGAAATATATACCTGTATATATATATATATACACCGAGAAATATATACCTGTATATATATATATATACACCGAGAAATATATACCTGTATATATATATATATACACCGAGAAATATATACCTGTATATATATATATATATATACACCGAGAAATATATACCTGTATATATACACACACTAGAAATAACTGAAACCGTTTTGAACCTTCATCACTTCGAGAATGCCCGGATTGAAATCTGCGAAGAATACTTAAATAGATATAAAAGAAATACATATAGACATATGTAATCTAGTAAACAATTGTGCGAGTGTATATACAAGTGCATGAGTTATATTATAATAAGCAATCTTAACTGAAATATACAAACCTTGAAGCTCAGTATCCAGATTTTATCCATTGAAAATACTGAAGGTTCTGGTTCAGCTATAATTTCTTGAAACGTTACCTGAAATGTAAAATGTAAAATAAATATCATGAAAATATATGCTTTTGTCATGGCGTTTCGTACGGGATTTGTTTATATGCATATTTATAGATATATACATGTAGGTATGTTCTGATTTTATTATTTTATATATTTTTAACTTTGGTTAACTTTGCCTTTCATCCTTACGGGGGTCGATAAAATAAAGTACCAGTAATTCACTGGGTAATTGCTGGCCTTGTGCCAAAAGTAGAAACAATTATTTTATACATTTTTAGGGCGGTGGATTGGCAGTATCGGCAGAGGGTCTGACGCCATGCTTTGGAGCATAGAGTTACGTCCCTTTATGATCTGAGTTCAAATCCCGCCGAGGTTAACTTTGCCTTTCATCCTTACGGGGTCGATAAAATAAAGTACCAGTCACGCACTGGGGTCGATTTAATCGACTTTCTTGTCCCCCATAATTACTGGCCTTGTGCCTATATAAGAAACCATTAATTTATACATTTTCATCAATCGAAAGAGAGCCGGTTTGTTGTTGTTATTGCTCTTGTCTGCGCGTTGCGTTGCCCAATAACCTGTCTACAGGGTTTATATATATATATATATATATATATATATATTAGAAAGTGAGGGTTTTTTTACAAAATGAAAAAATAACCGAGGTGTCCTACACAAGTGAAAGTATAAAGAAAAAAAGATGAAATCGAAAATGCAACTGGAGTCTTATTTAAAAAAAATATATATATATTTATTTGGTCCCTTTACCGGTTTCGCAGTTCTTCTGCTTTTCAAAAGTAGAGTTGAGATGGAGGGTCTGTGGTTTTTCTCACCTGTATATATATATATATATATATATATATATATATATATATATATATATATGTATATATATATATATATATATATATATATATATATATATATATATATATATATAT
This sequence comes from Eledone cirrhosa, assembly GCA_964016885.1. Lineage (NCBI taxonomy): Eukaryota > Metazoa > Mollusca > Cephalopoda > Octopoda > Eledonidae > Eledone > Eledone cirrhosa. Next base: position 11,126,535 of record OZ024746.1, on the reverse strand, counting down.
ATATATATATATATATATATGTATATATATATATACATATATATATATATATATATATATATATATATATATATATATATATATATTATACACACATCAGCATTCTGATGATTTGATCAAACACTGTAATTAAGGTCGAGTGACGTAATTTCTAGCGATCAGCGGCTTTTAGACTCACCTGATTAATGAAACAATTGTTAATACTGTAAATAAACCCTTTTTGTGCAGCCGACCACGTTATTCTTCATTCCTTTACTATATATATATGTATATATATATATATAAAGAGAGGGAGAGAGAGAGAGAGAGTGAGAGAGAGAGAGAGAGAGAGAGAGAGAGAGAGAGAGAGAGAGAGAGAGAGAGAGAGATGTGTTGGTAAACAGGGTTATTTCCTCGTACCTAAAGGTTTCGTATGATTCCCCTATGAATTTGAACTGAAATATTAGTTGAGAGGAAATAAATAATACTGTTTACCAACAACTCCCAATTAATTATATCAAACGCTTCACACATTTAACATAGGTGTGTACTGAGTACTTAGTTATCTTTGCTCTTCTGAAATTTAACGAAATCTGATTAGTCAGATAAACGGAATGATTTAATTTGGTAATAACTCCCTGTGCTGTTTCTTATTGAATTAAATCTAGAAAGAGTTATTTATTTCAAAATGACATTTCTCTTAGAGAACCTGGTCGTTATATATATACTGTTTGTTTAAATGAAGCTCTCTTCTTTCAAATCATGTTATGCATATTAAAATATCTAAGGGAAACCAGGTGTGAATTCTGGCTGTCTATCTATCTATCTATCTATCTATCTATCTATCTATCTATCTATCTATCTATCTATCTATCTATCTATCTATCTATCTAACTCTACAGACATGGGCGCCCGGGCAGGGACCCTGCAAAAAAGATCTGTCCGAGGTGCGTGCGAGACGAAGAAACCGTCGCGCACGCATTCATACACTGCCCGGGCGTCACTGACCTGTGGGGATATGTAGAACGACTATTGTCGCGGGTGGGACCAATCCAGTTGACCACCGAGTCCATTGTCATGATCAAACCGCCACCCTCCTTCAAAAACGAAGGAGAGGCGGTTTTCCTTTGTGTGATAGCTATGGCGAAAGAGGTTGTATGGTGGACAAGGTTGAAAGGGCTGAGGTCAGACACCTTTCTCTCCGGCCAACAACTGATTCTTTTTTTCAAATACCACTTTGGAAGAAGAATCAGGATGGAGAGAGAGGTACTGTACCCCAGAAAGTTTTATGAAAGGTGGGTGAAAGTGGCGAGAATGGCCCGAGTGAATGGGCCTTCTCTCTATATCAGCCTGTAGATTGAGGAAAAGGAGGAGGAGAGGAAAGGAGTACAAGCTCTTCGTACTCCTGGAGATGAGGGTTGCACATTTTTTTTCGGGGGTATGTGTTACCCATATAAACTGTCTCCCTCTATTGGGGAAAATCGACTAACTTTTAAATTCCATCTGTGATAACATTTTACACGTTTTTATTGTATGTAAACTTCCCCCTTTGTATTTGTCCCCTTCTTTTGTGCCCCTGTGGCTAATAAAGAAATCTATCTATCTATCCATCTATCTATCTATCTATCTATCTATCTATCTATCTATCTATCTATCTATCTGTCTGTCTGCCTATCTGTCTGTCTGTCCCCCTCTCTCTCTCAGTCTGTCTGTTTCTCTCCCTCTCTACTTTACACACGCATACGTACATTGCCACGCGTGCGTTCACACATATGAATAAGCACACAGAGAAACAACATACACAATCACATATAGAGACGTATAACTATTTGTATATAAAAGTGGCGTTGTTAATTGACTCTCTGATCTTCGGGTCGAACTGATCTAAATAAAGCCAGCTCCATGATTACACAGAAGCGAGCGTTAGCTATTTAACAAGGTGAAAATGTCACCGTAGAAATCTCAATAAATTAGTTTCTATCAATCGACTAATGTATACACTTCCCTGGTCATACTCATTAATACCCAGGAACCAGCTTTACACACCATCAAAGACGTCAACGCTTATGTAAACAAAAGACAGACGTTTTAGCAATGAAAGTTCTATAATAGCGGCCTAGTGGTGGGTGGATAGTAGTCTGGGTGTGGCCTGATTGGCGGCCTAGTGGTGGGTGGATAGTAGTCTGGGTGTGGCTTGATTGGCGGCCTAGTGGTGGGTGGATAGTAGTCTGGGTGTGGCCTGATTGGCGGCCTAGTGGTGGGTGGATAGTAGTCTGGGTGTGGCTTGATTGGCGGCCTAGTGGTGGGTGGATAGTAGTCTGGGTGTGGCCTGATTGGCGGCCTAGTGGTGGGTGGATAGTAGTCTGGGTGTGGCCTGATTGGCGGCCTAGTGGTGGGTGGATAGTAGTCTGGGTGTGGCCTGATTGGCGGCCTAGTGGTGGGTGGATAGTAGTCTGGGTGTGGCCTGATTGGCGGCCTAGTGGTGGGTGGATAGTAGTCTGGGTGTGGCCTGATTGGCGGCCTAGTGGTGGGTGGATAGTAGTCTGGGTGTGGCTTGATTGGCGGCCTAGTGGTGGGTGGATAGTAGTCTGGGTGTGGCTTGATTGGCGGCCTAGTGGTGGGTGGATAGTAGTCTAGGTGTGGCCTGATTGGCGGCCTAGTGGTGGGTGGATAGTAGTCTAGGTGTGGCCTGATTGGCGGCCTAGTGGTGGTTGGATAGTAGTCTAGGTGTGGCCTGATTGGCGGCCTAGTGGTGGGTGGATAGTAGTCTGGGTGTGGCTTGATTGGCGGCCTAGTGGTGGGTGGATAGTAGTCTGGGTGTGGCCTGATTGGCGGCCTAGTGGTGGGTGGATAGTAGTCTAGGTGTGGCCTGATTGGCGGCCTAGTGGTGGGTGGATAGTAGTCTAGGTGTGGCCTGATTGGCGGCCTAGTGGTGGTTGGATAGTAGTCTAGGTGTGGCCTGATTGGCGGCCTAGTGGTGGGTGGATAGTAGTCTGGGTGTGGCCTGATTGGCGGCCTAGTGGTGGTTGGATAGTAGTCTGGGTGTGGCTTGATTGGCGGCCTAGTGGTGGGTGGATAGTAGTCTGGGTGTGGCCTGATTGGCGGCCTAGTGGTGGTTGGATAGTAGTCTGGGTGTGGCTTGATTGGCGGCCTAGTGGTGGTTGGATAGTAGTCTAGGTGTGGCCTGATTGGCGGCCTAGTGGTGGGTGGATAGTAGTCTAGGTGTGGCTTGATTGGCGGCCTAGTGGTGGGTGGATAGTAGTCTAGGTGTGGCCTGATTGGCGGCCTAGTGGTGGGTGGATAGTAGTCTAGGTGTGGCCTGATTGGCGGCCTAGTGGTGGGTGGATAGTAGTCTGGGTGTGGCCTGATTGGCGGCCTAGTGGTGGGTGGATAGTAGTCTAGGTGTGGCCTGATTGGCGGCCTAGTGGTGGGTGGATAGTAGTCTGGGTGTGGCTTGATTGGCGGCCTAGTGGTGGGTGGATAGTAGTCTGGGTGTGGCTTGATTGTCGGCCTAGTGGTGGGTGGATAGTAGTCTAGGTGTGGCCTGATTGTCGGCCTAGTGGTGGGTGGATAGTAGTCTGGGTGTGGCCTGATTGGCGGCCTAGTGGTGGGTGGATAGTAGTCTGGGTGTGGCTTGATTGGCGGCCTAGTGGTGGGTGGATAGTAGTCTGGGTGTGGCCTGATTGGCAGCCTAGTGGTGGGTGGATAGTAGTCTGGGTGTGGCCTGATTGGAATGATATCCAGCTTGATTCAATTACTCTTGTGCCTGAAATCATTTGCTATATGTATTTTAGTTGATTCAATAACATTTGCCTTTAATTATCTTCTGAAGAAGTTTGGTTTTGCTGTTGTTGTTGTTGTTGTTGACGTTTAACCCTAGGTCGGCACAAATTGAGCACATCTATGATCAAAACAGTATTTCAACAATGACCATCCCTTCTTTTTTCCTTGAATCATTTATTATAAAATGAATCTTCGTCGGTTTAAACAGTGAGTATTCAAGTTATTTGACCAACTCATTGCATTAGAGTGTATATGGCTGAGTATTCCACAGCAGAATCAGCGAGACACAGTGTCTAACTAACTAGCTATTTCAATTAAAAATACAATCCATCCATTCTACATGTTTCTACAGACTAACAACACAACTGGATTAAATCCGGAGCCTTAGTCAATCAACCATGTCAGTATCTAATATCGGAAATTAATACATTTATCTAATGCAGTCTTAGATTCTATATTTAAGCCGGTTGGGTATTATTCAAGTGCATTTGGTTGCTGTTTTTAGAAGTTCAAACAACCTCATAGAGGTTCTTCTACTAACTCTTGATTTTATAGTTTTCAAAACGTTACGCTGTCAAAGGGGAATCAACATGGGTCTATCCAAATCGTTTATTCCCATCGAACACCAGCAAATCTCTGACGCCTATTGTTAACAGATTGACAAATTAGCTGCGAAAATCACACTGGTGTTTTCCACACCATGATTCTGTCCAATTCCTTCATGATAACGCTTGGTCGTATACATCAAGGATGACTCATGAGAAGATAGGCTGGGAGGATCTGCCCACCTGCCGTATTCGACATCGCCTTTACAAATTATCGTCTGTTTCTCTCAATGAGCAATGCAATGCAGTCAAAGACCTTCGCCAATGAAGACACGAGTGTAGTTTTGCCAGAAATGCTCTTTGGCACAAAAAATACACTCAAACCATATATATATATATATATATATATATAGAGAGAGAGAGAGAGAGAGATTTCTCTATATGTACTTTTATCAATATGCTGATTTATAAAGAGCCCGGAATCTGTTCCTTGAGCTCATTAAATTATGGGGGATGATTGTGGATCTTTAACTCCACTTTTTAATTTGATTATATATATATATATATATATATATATATATATATATATATATATATATATATATATATATATATATATATATATATATATATATATATATATATATATATATATATATAGTGACGAAACATAAGTCAATTGCATGAACTCATAATCCTTTATTTACTGCTATATATATTTCGATGATAGCCATTGAATGGCTATGACCTCATCAGGCAGTTAGTCAGTTCTTAGATATGCCAGCTCTGTGTTTATAGTGTTGATGGTATATTGTTATACTTGGGGAGGGTCATATTGTTATAATATTGCCAGAAATAATAACAGAACACACTGTTTGGTTTGGGTTGGTTTTCGCTTCTGTATCTTTTATATCTCCATAGTTAATATATATATATATATACACATATGTAATTGTATATGTGTGTGTGTGTATGTGTATTTGCATACATCTATCATTATACAAGCACATATCCAGACATTTAAAAATGTTTAATCAATAATTACGTTTTCAGAAAATAGATATTCCATGTTTGTCCAAATCTCGATTCAATTTCCAAACTTTCTTCCAATGCTAGTTACTAAGCGATAGATCGATTATAGTTAGTTTTGGAACTATTAAATACCTATACTGTATATCATAAATGTTCTACATGATATCTGGAGCATAAACATTGTACTATGTTTTATATAATTGTATCTTGATATATTTCTATGATCAATGTTCCTAAATGATAGGACATTTATCATGATTTCAGTTTCCTTTCTCAGCATAAGACCTCAGCCGTAGTGCGGTAGAGGGTCGGACATGCTTTCCATCATAGTTACGTCCCTTTACGACCTGAGTTCAAATCCCGCCGAGGTTAACTTTGCCTTTCATCCTTACGAGGTCGATAAAATAAAGTACCAGTAATGTACTGGGTAATTACTGGCCTTGTGCCAAAAGTAGAAACAATTATTTTATATGACACGAACAACGATATATAAATGAATGACTTCGTTTTCGGTCAATTGAGAAGTTTCAAAATTTCTGATGGCGTCTTGTCAGCTTGATGTAACTCAACTACAGCAAATCATACACGTTCCTTTCTAATTTTGAACAAAACTATATCTCTTAGCTTAAAGATGAGTTCAGAACCTGAATGAAGACAAACAAATCTTTAAAACAATATAAAATAAAGATAAAATTGCCACTTTTTATGTTAGACTAAGAACTTTAAAGCATGTAACAGAACTTTTGGGTCACTTTGTATCTTGCTACCCATGTAATCTATCCTTCCATACTCTTAATATTAATCACAACCACAACTGACAATGCATTTTGATAATCGTCTCGCATTGGCTTTCATAAGGCATTCACTGATGTTATACAGATGACTGGATATCCATTCTAAAATATAACTTGAAGCTTCGTATTCTGTATCACAGAATACGACAGTCTCTTGTGTTTGTTTCTGAATAAACTTCAAACGAAACGGTTTTATAGGTTTTATAGTTTGAAGTAGATGAGAGGTAGATCCTACCACGCAAAACACGGTAATCTACTGCATGCATTGCTACTAGAGGATTAGCTACCTATTTCCAACAGCTCAGTCTACTAAAACAAAGTAAAAATTAAATGTTTAACCCCTGCCCACTAAAAAGAAACCCTCAAAACCCCGAAAACAAAACAAAATCCCAACGACACCGCGACAAAGAATTTGATGATTTCACATTTTTGCAGTTTGTTTGATAACTTTTAAACTACGTATAACTTGATTGAGTTTTGGCTACTATTTCTAACACGTTGAACTACCGCATATCGATGGGCCTCCTCTGGTTTGCCTAAAATCTAATTTCTTCTGCTGTTCTAGAGATATTCTGTAAAATCTCTACAGCATGTTTTGTGAATAAACTATTGTGTTAATTTATTGATGCAATAAATCCTTTTGTGAGAGATTCACCTGGGGTTATTATCTTCCAGTGTTATATTATGGCACTTTTATTGATCTATTCCGTCATGCAGAGAACATAGATAAATTCAATGAAACTCCCGATAGCAAGAGGATGCTTTCTCCCGATGTCATCAAATACCTTATTTTAGTACTTTTGTGGTTCGCGTTGATGCACGAAGCATATTTAGAACTAGCGGATTTCCTTTTGTTTTAAACCTTAATTTACAAATAAAGAACTGTGAGTTTACTAAAGGTTCTCCTTCACCTATCTTTCTCTCTCTCTCTCTTTTTACACACACACATATTTATATATATGACATCTACAGGATACTGTATCGTATTGCTGTGTTATTTCCGTTTACCTTTTGTATATATAAATAAATAAATAAATAAATATATATATATATATATAAACGTTTTCAAATTGTGTTGCCTGAGTGCAAATAGAACTCCAATAAACTACTACTACTACTACTACTACTACTACTACTACTACTACTACTACTACTACTACTACTACTACTACTACTACTACTACTACTACTACTACTATATATATACATATTTGTGTCGTTTTGGAAGCCTCAACAATGCAGATGAGTAAATCTCCGGGTAACAGAATCCGGTGGTCAAGAGAGAGATGTAAGGGAATGTAGAATGAGATGTATAGTGTGTAGAGGAACGTAGGAAAGAGCGTAAAAAATAAAAATAATAACATGAGATAGAGTTACCTTGGGAGAGATTTAATTGTCCCTATATTTCGGATTCGCATAATTATTATTATATTTCACGCTCTTTCCTACGTTCCTCTACACACTATACATCTCATTCTACATTCCCTTACATCTCTCTCTTCACCGGATTTTGTTACCCGGAGATTTACTCATCTGCATTGTTGAGGTTTCCAAAACGACCCCAAAAACACAAAAACAAAACAAAATTTGTTTATTATTATTCCACAATGCTTCAAGCAAACTTCAATACTCTCTCTTATATATATATATATATATATATATATAATTTATTTTGTTTGACCTGTTTAGCTTGATTTGTTTTTTGGCTTAGGTGGTTAATGCCTTCTTGACCACTTTTTCAGTTTGTATGGCGTTTTACCATATTGTTTAGCTCTAGTTTTCTTAACTATTGGAGCGCTTGCCACCATTTCTACGATTTTGCGTTTCGTTTCGCTTTTTCTACCAGCCGAAATACGATTCTCGCTGAATTTATATATATATATATATATATATATATATATATATATATATATATATATATTGTCTGATGCGCTGAAGTGGACAGAGTCACATAAACGCCAGGTTTATACAGACATTAGTCTAAGATGGTTTAGTACCTCTTCTGAACAAATTCAACAATTGAATCTGTCGCCCTAATAAGTATGAAACGTCTACATCAGAATTTAACTCGGTTTACATCAAAATTTGACTCGGTGAGTTTATGCTGTTAAATATTTCGGTCTTAGAGAAAAATACATTGGTGAGATACAGGACAAAATATTAATAAAAAAGAGACACATGGAATAATATGATAAGGGCAAAGTATATAGTTTTAATTTGAATTTTATTGTTTGACATTTCAAACAGTATTGTCAGAACGTCAAACATTATTAAATATTATTTTAGATATTAAAGAATAGAAATATTTTGATATTGTGTCTCAATAAATAGCTGAATAATACTTGACAGATATAAAACAACTTCATATTCAAGGTTAGATCATTAATCTTTAAGACGACCCGACTTCATTTAATGTGAAAACTTCATTTGTGAAGTATCAGCACTCTCTCTCTCTCCATCTCTCTCTCTCTCTCTCTCTCTCTCTCTCTATCACACACACACACACACACACACACACACACACACACACACACACACACACACACACACACACACACACACACACACACACACACACACACACACACATACACACACACACACACACACACACACGAACACACACACACACAGAGAGAGAGAGGGAAGCGGGCACATACACACACCCGCACACACACCCGCACACACACCCGCACACACACATTACAGACTTACAAGATAGAGTAACTAGATCAAAACTAAACCGAAAAGGAGATACATAGGCCAAAACAGTCGTTGAGAAGGTCACATAATGTGTGAGGAAAGAGTTTTGACAATTATATAACCATCTGATAACTAAACCAACCGAGCGAAGGATTAATTACCAGAATAATAATTGTTTCTACTTTTGGCACAAGGCCAGCAATTACCCAGTGTATTACTGGTACTTTATTTTATCAACCCCGTAAGGATGACAGACAAAGTTAACCTCGGCAGGATTTGAACTCAGAATGGCAAGGGCCGTAACTCTATGCGTCAAAGCATGGCGTCCGACCCTCTACCGAAAACTGCCAATCCACCGCCCTGAATAATAATGATTTTTACTATAGGTACAAGTCCAGCAATTTTGAGGGAAGGGAAAGTCGATTAAATCGACCCAGTGCATTACTGGGCTTTATTTTATCGATCTCGCAAAGATGAAAGGTAAAGCTAACCTTGGTGGGATTTGATCACAGAACACAAAGGGCTGTAACTATATGCCCCAATGCATGCTGTCTGATGCACTACCAGTTCTGCCAAACTATCACTCTCAGAACCAGAGTAATAATGGTTTCTGGTTTATTTGCATAAATATTCCTTTCTAATATATGGCCATGTTCTGTCGATGAAATTGACTCCTAGGATTTGACTAGTATTTAAGTCGTTGAAGCCAGAAAGCACATAAAGCAGAAGCAATGGAGAAAAAGGAAAAGAACCGATTGTTAAATCTAGCCCAGGTAACAATGATCTTTCAATTACTAATACTATCTGCCGGTCACAACTCTTGGCAGACGTGTCTCCTCTTTAGAAATCAGACCCATGATCTTATTTAAGATCGTGAGTCCCATATTCTAAATACTAGGCCACGTACCTTCAAAAAGGCAATAGCAAAGTCGGTTTGGATGGGATTGAACGCATAATCACATACTATAAGAGTTCTTGCATTCATCTGTGAAATTGCCTTCTCTAAACACAGGGACAAAGCTACACATTTAACGGTGATAGGACAGTCAATAAATTTACATCAGTACTTAGAAGGTACTTATTGACCCACTTAGAGACAAAAAAAATTGTTTGACATGAGAGGGCAAGGATTGAACCCAGAGCACAAGAGGATATAAATGATATTCTCTGGCGATCTACCATCATCCCATGACGTAAGAGAATATGAAAATGACAAAGTTCATGCGAGTGAGATAGATAATACAGATTATGGAAGTTACGCTCTGTGTTGTAATTATTGAAGCATGACGAGAGAACTCAATTAGGAAATTAAGTTTTGACTGTTGCCTTATATCTCTTCACCTTTCCTTTCCGAATACGTTAGTCTTTATATATACACATGCACATACACATATGATATATATATATCGATCCCAATCGATGGTTCATATTATTATTATTATTATTATTATTATTATTATTATTATTATTATTATTATTATTATTATTAATATTATTATTGTTATTATTATTGTTATTATTATTAATATATATATATATATATATATATATATATATATTGTTTCTGAAGTATAACAATATATATATATATATATATATATATATATATATATATATATATATAGTCTTTCGGCCGGAACAACAGCGGAACGATCTCAGTCACTTATTTCACACGCTTCGAAAATTTTGTAATAAACGGAGAGAAAGAAATGTTTAAGAAGATATAAAAGGTCTTATATAGGTATATGTTGATGACTGAAGATGTATGCGGTCAGTTATCCTTCAACTGGCTGGTCGTCTGAACGTGAAGCAATTTTTAACGAATGAAGTAACAGCTATCGCAAGTAAGAAGATTCATTTAGAGACGCCTATTCCTAGACTTCCCCTATTTCATATCCTTCTACACACCAATGCACACAAATTCCCACATACATACATACATGATGATGGCTGCAACTCGATTTCGAGTAATGCCATCGCTTGATACTTAAGCATGGTCATCACGGACGTGGCTTTTTAGTCCTGCTAGGGTCTTGCCTATGGCCAGCAATACTATGCATCACAAAAAATATCACATATCAAGCGATGCCTGGCCTTGAAGTTTTTTTAAGTGAGGAAAGGCTTTGCACGAGCTCAATCCAACTCTATGAACATCAAATGCATTTGCCCCAAAAGGAGAACTGGTGTACATCATTGGATACAAACGAAGTCACAGGTTTTATATGAGAGTGACCTTCTTCTAGAGAGATGTCTTAATGAAGACTAGGAGTCTCTCGCTCCACAAAAAAAAAAAAATTATTGGATGGCCGTTGACTCTCCTGAGATTCTCCGCCCTTTGACGAGTTTTGTTTTTCATCCTGCAGGGTGTCCAAAATCACCCTCCTTACTCACGAAGCTTGGTGGGGTTGCTGGTTTAGTCACCGACGACCTGACTATGCACAGGTTGTATTGGTTTACATGTTACAAGTCACGCTGAAGAGTGATCTGACATAAACATACATACAGACACGTGTATCTCTCTATTAGTGTGTCTGTTTATCTATCTATCCATCTATCTATTTATCTATCTATATCTTCATCCTCCCCCTCTTTATATATATATATATTTAAACACACACACACACACATATATATATATATATATATATTTGGCCGCAAACTAAAGCTTCGTTAATGCTGTACTAAAATTTGTATTTTAACTCCTAGAATTAACGATGAACTGATTAATTTAATTAGACAATTCTATTGATTGATTAATTGTTTATGTTTGTTTGATAACTTCTGGTTGAATGCTTAATTCGGTTTGTCTAAGGGAATTTCATTCCTTTGTCTCAAATTTCGAATTCACCGCCAAAACGGGGGTTACCTCCCTTGGAGAAAACCACGTGTCTATAGCAAAATTTACTGCTAGAACACACCCGCTGAGGCTAAAGAACACAAGACTTGTTGAAGAAGGAAATCCTTTGTTCTGTCGTCAAAGACCATTAACTTGCAGACCCCTACAAGCGGAATTTGTCGATCTTGGATTTACAGAAACCTAGTGTGGATGTTGTGTGTTGTATGTGATGTATATCGTATGCTATACGATATGCATTGTATGTTGCATTCGATCTCCGCGCTATGTCCAGGTCAGTCTAAAATGTTTTCCTGAGTCCAACCATTCTCGTTGCTATGGCAATGCGGCTGGACTGCCGATCGCTATATTTGATTTGCTAAGCTGTCTAAACGTATTGTTATTACTCTGGGGTACTATTCCCATTCGAGTGCTAAAGCTACATACCGAATTTGCATTCGTTAGCTTGGCCGCAAACTAAAGCTTCGTTAATGCTGTACTAAAATTTGTATATATATATATATATATATATATATATATATATATATATATATATATATATATATATATATATATATGAGATGGAACACTGAAAACTAAGACAAAGCTTAGTACTTAATTAATTGTTTTACGAACGTTTCAAAGAGCAAAATAAACTAAGAATAAACGTGTAAGAGGGTCTTTCGGTGCACTGCGCGAATATTTAATAATATTTAAAGCGAATTCGCGTACTTCAAGTTCACGTAAAAAGCGAACCGACTACATGTAACCTCGATACATCTTTCTGATTAATTACCCACCGTTATTTGCTTACTGTCACATCTACTGCTCCCTACTCCTTCAGTGAGTCACCTCTATATTTATGTCAAAGATCTGCTAAGTCACTGTACCATATCTGATAACCTCGCTCATACATCATATATGTATATATGTTATCAAAAATTTATGAGACCAACCGACATTTCGTGTGGAAACTTCTGATTACGAAAATGAACGGGAGTCCTTATTGCCACGCATGCTTAGAACATTTAATTTATTTATTTCTCTGTTTTTCTTCTTCTAGGGAATATAATTATGTTCTTCATATATTCATTCATTAACTCATTAACGTATTTCACAATATTATTTCATCATTTTATTCCTTTCTTTTAGTTTCCCCTCTCTCTGCCTGTGTGTCTATCTATTTGTCTGTCTGTCTATCTGGACTGAGGGCAAACACCTTTCTCTCCGGACAACAACTCATCCCCTTCTTTAAGTACCACTTCAGAAGGAAGATCAGAGGGGAGAGAGAGGTGCTACACCCCAGTAAATTCGCTAAAAGGTGGGTGAATATGGCGAAAATGGCCCGAGTGAATGTAGGTTGAGGAAGATAAACAGAGGGAAGACAGGAACACCTACAAAACGTGTTCCTGGTGTTGATGGTTGTTCTATCCGCGGGGTGTAAAATAACCCGCAGTAGCGTTACGCCCCTCCCCCCTCCACTAATGGGGATTTCAATTGTTTTATTTTATATATAGTTTATTGTTATTCATCATTGTTAAAGATTTTATGTAAAACCCCCGCCGTCACGTCTTGTAATGTCCCATTTTTGTACGCCCCTGTGGCAAATAAAGAAATATATCTATCTATCTGTCTGTCTATCTATCTCTTTGTATATGGTAGTCGTATGGGGAGGGGGTGCTCTATAAACACCATAAATGTTTCTGTACATTGACATAAAGTTAGTTTAGAGGTTGGCAGGTGATCCATGCAACCAGATGATGAAAATATCCCTAGTATATAATCGTATTTACCAGACGGATGAGAAGTAAGATGATCCAGATGAAATTTGATCTTTAAATCTAGAAAGATGAAATTAAATACAGAAATTTGTTTATTGCAAAACCATTGTCTAAGATATTACAATTTCTCCTGGAGACAATTGATTCCTTTTAATTTTGGAAGCAATACAATTTTGGAAGGAGATGTAATACAGCATTTGGAATCAGCTGGTATTTATCTTATTAGAGAGAAGTCAATTAATACAATTTATTCTAATGTCTGTAGTCCGGTGTTCAGTTCTTTAAGTGGCCGAACCACAACACAAACAACATATAATTTGTTCAAGCAATTAGTTTATGAGAAAACAGGAAGCCAATTTTGTATTATACAATGTCACAACCAGTTCGTATCCCATTACTGATATAGCATCGGGTCCATACTCAAAACATTTGACACTCAAACGGCCCGGTTTACTTAGTTGTAAATAGGTACCACAAGCTTCTGTATGTATCAATATGACCGTAAAATTAACGAGATATTGTTAGCTTACAGTATTAAGTTCAATTCCACATTTCCTAAAAATCACCTGTCATTCTATCCAGTGAATGTTCGTCTTTTTGTTTCGTTAATGTCATAGAAACTGGTGTAGTGTACATCGGAGGTACGTGAAATTAATTTTAATTACTTAATATGCAGCTTCAAGTTCTACATCGGTCAACCTAATTAATCAAGTCAGTCGAACCAGATTATTAGTTGACCAGTCTTTAATTCGCCAGACTGTACGCTGTCTAAGCCATTAGTTGTTCAGCTGCTGTCTGTAATATAATTAATTTTCTAACTGGTCTAAGCAGTATGTTATTTAGTTACTCCGTAAGCTTAGCAAGAATCCATGTTAACTAGCTGATCTATCTGTAAGCGGTTCAGGACGTTGGTTTATTAATTGGTCAGCAGGTCAGTTTGTAAGACAATCAATCAGCTGTTTACCGGTCAGTGCCATCAGATAGCTCAGGGAAATCATCATCATTATCAATAACAACCTGGAAATTATCCCTACTACTACGCTGTTCAAGACTCTTATGAAAGGAACATATGGAAAATTTTGAATTTTGGGACAAGTCATGACCTTGAGGTTAACAACTTAAATGATACAAAAATTGATTTTGAATTTAGGCGCTAGACGAGCAAATGTTCAGAGAAGGGCAAAATTGATCAAATCAACCCTAGTAGTTGAGTTGTACTTTATTTTATCAACCCTAGAAAAACGAAAGGCAAAGTTAAATTCGGTGGGATTAGAACTCAGAACGTCCTGCCAATCCACCACTCTTCAACAGAGTGTTAATAATTGTTTCTACTTTTGGCACAAGGCCAGCAATTACCCAGTGCATTACTGGTACTTTATTTTATCGACCCTGTAAGGATGAAAGGCAAAGTTAACCTCGGCGGGATTTGAACACAGAATGGCAAGGGCCATAACTCTATGCATCAAAGCATGGAGACCGACCCTCTACCGATACTGCCAATCCATCGAGTGTTAATAATAATAGTAATAAGGAGCATCACTGAAGAATGAACATAAAATAATTGTCTATTCACACGTGACGCACGTTTCGCGATTGATCAGCTCCAGATCCGATCGGTAAGGATGACCCCTGAACATCCAGCTTGTGAATTACAAAGTTATTTAGTATTTGACAGACGCCGGCACACTTAATGCAGTTTACAGGCAGATTAGGTTAGACACAATACGTGATAAGATTGGCTTTCCAATAATCTTTTACACGGTTTTCGTTTACTCAGTTCTATTCATAAGGTGTTGGTTCTCTCGGCGCTATAGAAACTGTTACTTATGAGAGATCTCAGATAGTGGAATCGAACATGTGACTTCTCGATTGTAAAGCGAATTTCTTAACTACACAGTCACTTACTACGACTACATTACAATGTATATGTGAACCAACGCTAAAAGAGAAGGAAAACATTTTCCGATCCAGTAACCTTGCAAAATAAGAATATATAGAAATAACTACATTGTAGTGATATTGTAATATCGTAATATCGTGAATATGGAACATTAAAGAGTATTTAGTGGTTTAAAAAAGGCTCCTGACAATAATATCTATGTCGACTACGTACATAGAGAGATACGTGGCTATTGTCATTTAATAGAAACGTTTTCTAGTGCCGGCTATTGTGAGGAAATTAGAAATAGAATTTCTTTAGGACTACGCAGCACATACATTGTGTGTATTGGGGAGTTTTATTGTTATTCTTTTTACTCGATTTTATTGTAAATCCCCACCGTCTCTGTCTATTATTATTAAGGGGTCGTGGATTGGTAGTATCGGTAGAGGGTCGGACATCAAGCTTTGAAGCATAGAGTTAGGGCCCTTTACCTTCTGGGTTCAAATCCCACCGAGGTTAACTTTGCCTTTCATCCTTACGGAGTCGATAAAATAAAGTACCAGTCACGTACTGGGGTAAATTTTAACGAATTTCCCCTCCCCGAAAATTGCTGGCCTTGTGCCTACATAAGAAACCTTTCGCCTTTTACTATTAGTAGTATTAATAATAACAACAGCAGCAGCAGCAGCAACAGCTGCAGTAGTGTCTTTTCTTGGAACCCCATAGAAAAAAGATTAAAGAATAGTTAATAATCTTTGTACCTCCCAATGCCGGAAGTTGTATTGAATTTGAAAGGAAACTTTTTTAAATTTAGTTTTAATACACCTCCCCCTCCCCGCCCCACAGCCTGTTCCCACATTTCAAACTTCAATTTCCTGTCAACAGTAATGAAGTAATCGCCTGAAATCCACCACAATCACCAGCAACAGAAGCAGCAGCACAAATACCAGCAACAGAAGCAGCGACAGAAGCAGCAACAGAGACACCAGCAACAGAAGCAGCAACAGAGACACCAGCAACAGAAGCAGCAACAGAAGCAGCAACAGAGACACCAGCAACAGAAGCAGCAACAGAAGCAGCGACAGAAGCAGCAACAGAGACACCAGCAACAGAAGCAGCAACAGAGACAGCAGCAACAGAAGCAGCAACAGAAGCAGCAACAGAAGCAGCAACAGAGACACCAGCAACAGAAGCGGCAATTGAAGCAGCAACACAAGCATCAGCGACAGAAGCAGCAGCAACAGAAGCAACAGTACAAACACCAGCAACAGAAGCGGCAATTGAAGCAGCAACACAAGCATCAGCGACAGAAGCAGCAGCAACAGAAGCAGCAGTACAAACACCAGCAACAGAAGCGGCAACAGAGACACCAGCAACAGAAGCAGCAGTAGAAACACCAGCAGCAGAAGCAGCGACAGAAGCAGCAGCAACATAGACCACAGCAAGAGAAGCAGCAACCATCACTACTACAGACACCATGAAATCGTACTGTCTTAAATTTCGTAATAATTACACAACTGACTCATAGATATATGCAGCCATAGACGATATAGTCCAGCAAAGCTGTCCAAGTGAAAGGCCAATTCAGTTCGGCATCAGGTAGTGAGAGGAAATCTTTCTGTATATATGTGTGTGTATTTTTTATATGCTAAGTGCTTACCAATGTGTCCGAACACGGAAGAGCTGGACTCCCACTGTCATCGCCTCCATCTCTCTTGGCCTCCCTATCTCTCTGTATTATGAGAAAATGGGGTCCCACGTGTTGGCCGCCCAACAGCCCCAGCAGACAGAATGGAGACGGTGTTTCCCCTGAGGATGGTAAGGGAGATGCGCTGGAAGAGCCATTCCATCTCGCGAGGCCCACACCTGCAGCTGGCCAGCTCAGCGTCTATGGTGGTAAGTAGGGAGGTAGTCCTAGGGTCAAGGACATCAGAAGTCTCCACTGCTAAGGGCACGACTGCAAACTTGTCGGAGAGCGACCTGTACTTGGAGAGTTTTCCCTCCTCGGCCCGAAGCGCAGTAGACCTCACATGTCTAGCCATCAGATTGAAAAGTGTCAGAACAGATACAATAAGCACCTTGCCTAAAACTCTAATAATTCCACAAATCTATCACACAGAGCTGCTACTTCATGCATTGAATCCGAAAGACTGGAAGACCTCTCCAGGATAATTTTAAATCAGAATGTAGAGAAGCGGAACAAATAACACAAGGCGTTCTATTCGACGCTCAAGCGACCCTAATATTTTGGGCCTTACCTGAGTGTATTAATGATACTGGTGTTATAGATCTGGGAAGGGTTAAAGGAAAAAGGGAAGAACGAACTAGTTTCAATAAATACACATCCATCTGTTTCTAATGTCTCTAGTATATATATCGACAGTCGATCGACTTTCGTCAAATCGGACCGAGGGAACAATGTATCCGTTGGTCTTTCTAATTGCTTCCTCTTTTCGTATCTTCGAAGCATGTGGTTATATGACAGTTTCCCATTTCTTTACACATTCCTTTGCATTATTATTAAATTCTAGCATAGTTACGTCCCTTTACAGTCTGAGTTCAAATCCAGCCGAGGTTAACTTTGCCTTTCATCCTTACGGGGTCGATAAAATAAAGTACCAGTAATGTACTGGGTAATTGCTGGCCTTGTGCCTAAAGTAGAAACAATTATTATTAAATTCTGCGAGATCTTTTAAGCTGCACTGGTTGGGTAGTAGAGGGCAAACAAGGCAGTGCTGCATTGTATGGTCTTCCTCTCTGCATTCGCAGATGGTTTGGCCGGTCTTGTAGCTAATACTATCTAGAAGGAGCAACGTGAAATAAAGTGTCTTGCTCCTGGACCAGGCGATGCGTTATGTGCTTGAGCAAGACACTTTATTTCACGTTGCTCCTTCTAGATAGTATTAGCTACAAGACCGGCCAAACCATCTGCGAATGCAGAGAGGAAGACCATACAATGCAGCACTGCCTTGTTTGCCCTCTACTACCCAACCAGTGCAGCTTAAAAGATCTCGCAGAATTTAATAATTATGTAAAGGAATGTGTAAAGAAATGGGAAACTGTCATATAACCACATGCTTCGAAGATATATATATATATATATATATATATATATATATATATATATATATTTAAGAATATAATAATTCATTTCTAGCATTTTCAATGTCATG
>OZ024746.1:11095530-11103030 GCA_964016885.1 Eledone cirrhosa | reverse complement strand
GTTTTTCTTTCTTTCATTCATGTCTCGTGCTATGTGAGGCACCAAACCTTTTCCCTGACGTCACACAAATTCTATGTGTTATTAGCTTAATTGCTATAAATTAATGTTTTGCTGCGCATCTGTTACTCCACTGGACAGCGTTTGGCTCATGTCAGACGCTGTGACCCCGAGTGGACCAGCAATACCGTTGGTAGGGGTCGAAACTGCTAAAATAGATCTCAACTGCCGATGACCCCGGAGTTCTGTGTCCTTCGTCTGTATTTTTATTTCTTTTCAAAGAATTTTTTAAGGTTTCCTCTTAAAACATTGCTTTTCCTTTTGTATTGTTTTCGTTTTCTTGACTTCCCTTTGTTAATTTTCTTAAGTTTATTTACTATTTATTGTAATGTCTTATGAGAAAATAATGTATATATATATATATATATGTGTGTGTGTGTCTGTGTGAAAATAATGTATGTATATGAGAATTGTGTAGGTATATATGTATATGAGAATAATGTGTGTGTGCATATATATATATATTTATATATATATGAGAAAATAATATATATATATGTATATATGCATATATATATATATATGTATATTATTTTCTTCAATTTTATTTTCTATTATATTATGTTGACGTTATTGATATAATGCATTAATGAATATATCGTGTTAGCGTTGTTTTTTGTTACTTGTTTCTTCTTTCTGCAGTATGATGCAACAAAGGCATTCTTTCTCGTTCTACTTTACAAGTTACTATCATTGTAAAGAGAAAACTGCTATGCTCTTGGTACGCCAACTTTGAGATTCTAGTTCGAATCAGTGGGGTATCATTTTATGTTTATGACCTTTACTAGGAAATAATCTCACTACGATTTACCTCGCCCAGACAGACACTGTGTGAAATCAACGTATATAGAATTGTAAGATAGTTACAAGACATTATAAATCAATTTTACATAGAAAATGAATTTTTATACTTAGTATAAATTTATTTTCAATTTAAATGTCTTTATTAATAATTAAAAACGGAAAAGGAAGGCAAGGGCTCTAGGATCTCAGAAGAATGGGAGAGGAAAGGGGTTAGTGATGAGCTCTAGTCCTAGGGCGCGGCGGTATTGAGGCTGCACCCCGCGGACAAGACCGCAAAAGCATTCCCATGGACAATGGCGAGCGACAATGGCCAAAGACAGGAAAGATAATTTCATTGGGATATGCAGTTGCCAAAGGTTTTTGGAAGAAGATTTGGAACCAGAATCAAGGAATGGAAAGCCAACTTATTAATCACTCGGTCATATCTGCGCACATTTTAGATATTAAACGTCTTCTCGCACTCATTCCTGAGAGGGTCGTGGGGGCAGAGTCCTCAAACACTCCTTCCAGCAAGTCCTGTCAGAAGCAACCATCTCCAACTGATCCAGCTTGATCCCCAAGCAAGATCATCCAAGCTCTTGGATGTTATCCAACCCTAACTTTCTCGGCTGAGCTGTTCTGCTAGAGAACGGGTCGCAGGTGATATTAAACGTTCTTAACAAATTGCAGAGATTTCTTTGTTCCTTCTGAGCGTTTGTCTCTCCTTTATAAACACATCAAATGGCTATTCACTGCAATAAGCTACTGAAACTAACCTGGATAACCACAGCTGACACGACGGCTTTGAAATTCAATGACAATGATTTCAAACGAATCTTTCGTTGTCTTTACTTGATGAGTGGCTGGTTGATCATTTCTTGAAGAACGTGTTACATTACACCGAAATAATTTACCTTTTGAAGAATACCTATTTGAAAATTCGCAATCCTTCAAAATAGATATAGTCTGAAAAATATTCTTGTATTTGAGATTTGTGTTTTAACATATATTCACTTTCCCTAATAAAATCGTTCATTTTGCACTTTTTTCTATTTCTTTTTACCTTTCCCCTTTGTCGTCTCTTTACTTTCTTTCCCCTTTCCATCAATTCTGTATATCTATCTTATTACTTTATCTTTATTCCCCACAATTTGAAATTTCTGGTTATTTTCCACTTATCTTTCTCTCTCTTCTCCCTCGCTCTCTAGTTTCTATTGTTTTCTCCTATCAATCCTCCTAGAAACCTATTCTTTCCTCTCTATCTGTTTTTCATTTTTTGTATCGATGTGTTTACATTTTCTCTTCGTTATTTCGTTCATTCTTTTCTTCCATTCTTTCTTTCTTTCTTTCTTCCTTAAAGAAATCATTATTTTTATGTAATTATCGTTTTTGTTTTTGTTATTCTCTCATTGGTTTCATTTCAAACCTTATTCAATCCATATTTCTATATTTCCTACTCTTCTCATCTATTTCAATTTGTCTTTGTTTTAAATTGAACTTTCTCTCCCCACTCTTATTCCCCCTCTCTACTCTCCCTACCTCTGTCACCTACCTCTCTCTCTCTATCTCACACATACATTGTTTCTGTTTGTCACTAACTGTTACTAAGTGCATTCTTATTCTATTTCTCTTCCGCCATCATCTTTCTTTGTATAATTAATTTTACTTGTCTTCCTTTCTATATACCTACATACCACTTTTATTCAATACGTCCGGGTTTGTTATTCACTACTTCAAACAATTTAACAAAATATCAGCGAGATAAGTACTGTATCTAGTTCACTGTTGGTTTAAGTCCAGCCGTGTACAACTTTCTCTGCTATGAGAATAAGAATATAGTTCAGCATATTAAGATGTTATCACTTTCCCCATACAGTGACACAACCATCCAGGTTATTTATACCTATAATTTATTATCCGCTCTTAAATAGTGTTGGCATATTTTATATGTAATAGTAATTCTCTATTGTCATTTTGAATATACTAATTGCAGCTTTCCTTTAAATTAGGAATCTTCTATATAATTACCTTATTAGTTCTTTGTTATGCGATTTTCCATTCAATTGCATCACGAACAAAACACTGTAGTTAATAACATAAATTCCTGTAGAAAGGTTTGCATGTCGCTCTGAGGCGTATTTTATCGCAGAAACTTTTGGGTACATTACTCTGTTTTCTTACAGTATATCTGTTTTCTTTGCTAAGCTAATTCCAGATCTTCTCTAAAATGACCATTAATAAACGTAATAATTGTTTCTACTTTTGGCACAAGGTCAGCAATTGCCCAGTGCATTACTGGTACTTTATTTTATCGACCCCGTAAGGATGAAAGGCAAAGTTAACTTCGGCAGGATTTGAACTCAGACCATAAAGAGACGTAACTCTTTGCTGCAAAGCATGGCGTCCGACCCTCTACCAATACTGCCAATCCACCGCCCTTAATAAACGTAATAATTGTTTCTACATTTGGCACAAGGCCAGCAATTACCCAGTGCATTACTGGTACTTTATTTTATCGACCCCGTAAGGATGAAAGGCAAAATTAACCTCGGCGGGATTTGAACTCAGAATGGCAAGGGCCGTAACTCTATGCGTCAAAGCATGGCGTCCGACCCTCTACCGATACTGCCAATCCAAGGATAAACATAACCTCTTAACTCCCAATGGAGTCGTAGGGGTGCCGCCGTCGTGTTAAACTTGGTGGAGTGCATATTTCTCTAGGTCGTAACACAACTGAGTTATTCCAGAGAAATAGAGAATGAAAGAAAAGCGAGAAAGATATGTAAAAGAATCGACCTCAGTATTGAACTGGTACTATATTGACGTTGAAATGATGAAAGATAGACTTGACTTCGACGGCATTTGAACACCTAGATCTGGAGCATTGTTTCCTTCTTTCTTAATTATTAAATACATTTTGAATTGGGTACCCCTATTGCTAGCGCTAGAACTACTTATGGCCTTTATAAGTATGAACATAAATAAATATTCATACTGAGTAGATATAGATATGAAGGACATTAACACCTTGAAACAATTAGATATTTAAATATGTAACGTTTATATTAGAACTGACAATATCACCCCCACCTCACTGCAAAATAAAGGTTTTTTCGTACTCTGTGTACCGTATTCGTTAATCCATTTATATCGACCGTTTCTGCAACAGAGTACAGTAGAACAATAAGTGTCCATAAATCAGGAACCCCTGTTTGTTTTGCGCTTGTTAACTATATGATTGATCACTGATAATATTAAACCAGTAGGTTTATTAAAAACTTGTAAATGATCAGTCTTCTAGCTGTAGACTAAACAAATTAAAATCATCAGTGAACCTTGTTATGAGCTGAGATTAAGTTGCATTCATTCTTCGCTGATTTATTTCAAATAGAAGCAAATACAATTTTATTTTGCTGTCGTGGTATTTTGAGGATGTTCTATATGTTACAGATGATTGATGTCTTCCAGACTATTGTTACTGTGGTATACACATTTGTCAAACTTAGTTCTATTAACCTCAGCAACTTCCCTTACTTTCTTCTTTCGTAATTGCTTCGCGTTAAAAATATGCGTAGCTGGGATAGTTTGCATTCCAAGTTGTTCTTTATGGCTAGATGGACGATATATCTATCCTAATATTATAATAGCATTAAGGTAAGTTCTTATTAACTGAAAAAAGTCATCTAGAGACATGCTAAATGACTTCCCTTATGCAATAACTTATAACAGACTAGTCTTCTTAAAACCGCCACCTTTTGATTCTACCTTCAAACATCTTGTATTGTTATTTGTGTTTTAGACTTCATATTAGATGAAATGATAACAAACTTCCTTGTTTAGAAGCATTATTAGGGATTGGCAGAGCCCCAACTCCACCGGACCCAGAACCCATCAACTTCCCCCTTCCCCTTCTCTTTATTCTGTGACCTTTGAGTCCTTGCTTGCCCCCCTCCTTTTCCTCTCATTAATGGCTTTCATAGTCCTTTCCTCTACTTTCCCATACAGTCAGATTTGCCTTTCTTTACCCCTTTCTCATTTTTTCATTACTTAATTTTGCTTTTATCTTTCTTTCTCATATTAACCGCTTTACAGTAACTGTCATTGATGTTGTCATTGTTGATGTTCATCTTTAATCAGATTTGGTTGTCAAGAACTATTATAAAAAGGTGTCCAACCGTAGCCACTGCATCTTTTTTCTTTCGAAAAAGTGCAACAATAAAATGTCATCTTTTTCTAAGACGATAAGGTGTTGAGGTACATTTCTCTCATTTCCGGCAGTTTGAAGACGGAGAAAAGGTTCCTTTATTTTACAATATCAATAGATGGTGCTATACAAAATTTTGTGATTTTGTTTCTCTTCTAATTTACAGTGTACATGAAGGAAATGAGTCTGTGTATGGGAGACTCTCTCTCTTTCTCTTTCTCTTTCTCTCTCTTTCTCTCTCTCTCTCTCTCTCGCTCTCTGTAATATATATATATGTATGAAAGTTTCTCACATTAGGAGACTATCCAATACAGTTGTAATAAAGAGAAATATTTGTTTTAATGGAATGATAGACGAACGTGTATTATTGAGTGAGGAAGAACGTATGAGGAGAATGATGAAGAGTGTATGAGAAAGAGGAGAGTATGAATGATAGTGTGTGTGAGGGAGAGGGAGGAGTATGAATGATAGTGTGTGTGAGAGAGAGGGAGGAGTATGAATGATAGTGTGTGAGAGAGGGGTGGGGTTGAAAAAGAGACAGAGAATAATATGAGTGTTAGAGAGGTTTTAAGAAAACTAACAATCACATCAAATAAGAAAGCAATATAACTTCTATGCAGTTCATAACCTGCAGATGCAACAAGAAAATCTCACCTAATAACCATCGAAAAGTCTTTTAACATTGAGCTAAACATAATCATAAATTCTTCGAGCGACGCCTAATATAAAGAATAGCGAAGGTGTCAAGATAGGTCAACAATCAGCCAACGAACCAGTACATGGCACGGAGTACAATATAGACACAAGGCTAGATTAACATAGAGATTAAGCGTAGTAGTACCGAAGTCATACAACAAACAAAGCTAAGGATAGTTTGATCTACTGGTAGTTTGAGCTACTGATAGTTTGAGCTACTGGTAGATTGATCTACTGGTAGTGGGAGCTACTGATAGTTTGAGCTACTAGTAGTTTGATCTACTAGAAATAGCTGGCAAAATTACCTCGAAATCACATACCATCGTTTAAAAAATGGAAGAAATTTGATAACATATTTTGAAATACGATATGTCCTCCCCCCACCCCACCAAAAAACTTGATGGCTTCAGATAGAACGCCTTGGGTTATATTCATGCTAAAATAGTGTTACGGTTGTTGTTTACAGATATTACCCCCACCTCCTTTTAAAAGATACCGTGATGTAATTTTAAGGAAAAAATTAGAGCAGTTAAACTAACTACGTAGAAACTTATTCGCTTAGTACTGTTGTTTAGCCTCTGGTCAGATCTGACCTAACAAACCTATGAACAATAATATTCATATCATGGCCATGTTGTCTGTTTGTATATCCAGCCCTACATTGTTAAATGGGTCCTTCTTCTTTTAAGACTTTAGAGTGTAATTTGAAGAGGGTGTATGTGTTGTTTCTACTACGGAGAGTCGAGCAGGTTTACAATCTACCAGTAATACTCGTTCCAGATATTTCTACATTTCTCCAGCTCTCACTCTATTTCTCCGCATTCTTTCTCTTTGTCTCCCTCGTTCTATATCTCTGCGCATCCCCCCTCCCTTGCTCTCTATATTTCACTCCGCCACTCTCTCTTTCCTACTCTCTATATTTCTCTGTAAACACCCTTTCTCTCTAACTCTCTATATTTCTCCGTAAGCCCCTCTATATATCTCGTTTACTTTCTACTCCTCTCTCTCTATATATATAGGGAGGGGTAGAGAGTAAACTCTTTATCCCTCTCTCACTATGTCTGGTTTACTCTCTATTATTCTTACCTTTGCATCGTGTCTTAGTTTTGCCTTTTTAGTTTCATTTTTTTTCTTTTTTTTTTTCTCTCGTTTCTCACCTCTTCGCTTCATTTATCATCCATTCACCATTTCTGTTCTGTCATTTCCTTCTTCCTTTCTCTTTCATCCCTCTTCTCTTTCTTCCTTTCTTTCTCTCTTCCTTTGTTTGTTTCTTTTCTTTGTTTGTTTGTTTCCTTCCTTCTTCCCAGTCGTTTCTTCCACCGAGTATCTCAATATTTCTCTCACGTCCTCATCAGATACTCTTCATTCATCTTCTTCAGTTCAAATCTTTTAACCTCATCTATATACTTCCATCAAACATACGCGTGCGCACACAATAACAAACTCACGCTAACATACACACACACACATACAGACACACTCACACACACAAATACAGACACACTCACGTACAGACATACAGACACACTCACACACACACATATACAGACACACTCACGTACACATGGTATTGTTGGTCTAAAGAAAAATTAAAGTACTAAATACCAGGTAAATTTTAAGATATATGAACAAGTATATACAAACTAAGTTATGTACCATACATCAATGAACCCTTATTGAATATAGATGCCTGCAGTGATCGATAGGTAGCAGTCGTGTTTGTAATGCATACAGGATTGTCAGTGTGATTCTTGACAATA
>OZ024746.1:11083030-11090530 GCA_964016885.1 Eledone cirrhosa | reverse complement strand
TGGATTGGCGGTATTAGAGGCGGTGGATTGGCAGTATTAGAGGCGGTGGATTGGCAGTATTAGAGGCGGTGGATTGGCAGTATTAGAGGCGGTGGATTGGTGGTATTAGAGGCGGTGGATTGGTGGTATTAGAGGCGGTGGATTGGTAGTATTAGAGGCGGTGGATTGGTAGTATTAGAGGCGGTGGATTGGTAGTATTAGAGGCGGTGGATTGGTGGTATTAGAGGCGGTGGATTGGCAGTATTAGAGGCGGTGGATTGGCAGTATTAGAGGCGGTGGATTGGCAGTATTAGAGGCGGTGGATTGGTGGTATTAGAGGCGGTGGATTGGTGGTATTAGAGGCGGTGGATTGGTAGTATTAGAGGCGGTGGATTGGTAGTATTAGAGGCGGTGGATTGGTAGTATTAGAGGCGGTGGATTGGTGGTATTAGAGGCGGTGGATTGGCAGTATTAGAGGCGGTGGATTGGCAGTATTAGAGGCGGTGGATTGGCAGTATTAGAGGCGGTGGATTAGCAGTATTAGAGGCGGTGGATTGGCAGTATTAGAGGCGGTGGATTGGTAGTATTAGAGGCGGTGGATTGGCAGTATTAGAGGCGGTGGATTGGTAGTATTAGAGGCGGTGGATTGGCAGTATTAGAGGCGGTGGATTGGCAGTATTAGAGGCGGTGGATTGGCAGTATTAGAGGCGGTGGATTGGTAGTATTAGAGGCGGTGGATTGGTAGTATTAGAGGCGGTGGATTGGCAGTATTGGTAGAGGGTCGGACACCATGCTTTCCAGCATAGTTACGCCCCTTTGCGGTCTGAGTTCAAATCCCGCCGAGGTTAACTTTGCCTTTCATCCTTACGGGGTCGATAAAATAAAGTACCAGTAATGTACTGGGTAATTGATGGTCTTGTGCCAAAAGTAGAAACAATTATTACCAAAACGTCTCTACAATTAGCACCGCTAAAATCACCTCTTCCACATTAAACACTACGACATTTGTACATTTAATACTACCATAGCCTCTGACATCATCATCATTGCCACCACTTCTGTCACAATGCGACCACCTCGTCCAGAAAGGTAAGGATATATTCAAAAGATGTCTAAAGCTTTTTATCATAGGTCTGTTTGAGTTGGAGCTAAATGACAATAACAACTGCAACACCATCGCTGGTATAGTTATGTATATGTACTTGTAACTGAGCTTCCTCATAAACACATCACTATATATATATATATATATATATATATATATATATATATATATATATATATATATATATATATATATGAATATAGACATAGAACATTCGAAAATACTCTGTATGTTTATAATAAACATTTTGAAGACCTAATCGCTATAGAATAGAATACGTCACGTATTACAATTAGATTCTCGATAAAAGCAAGGGAAGTAATCTACGCGTTTCATTCTCGTTAGAAATCATCAGGACTACATATCCAGTGCTTTTATCGAGAATGACACAGCTAGAGACTTATAGAATACCTAGCTGTGTACAGGAACTGGTTTGAAAGAGCGGTTGCCGGTCCGGCAGAAATTAGAAATTGGAATAAATGCTCTGAAATAGCGATATATATGTGAATATAGACATAGAACATTCGAAAATACTCTGTATGTTTATAATAAACATTTTGAAGACCTAATCGCTATAGAATAGAATACGTCACGTATTACAATTAGATTCTCGATAAAAGCAAGGGAAGTAATCTACGCGTTTCATTCTCGTTAGAAATCATCAGGACTACATATCCAGTGCTTTTATCGAGAATGACACAGCTAGAGACTTATAGAATACCTAGCTGTGTACAGGAACTGGTTTGAAAGAGCGGTTGCCGGTCCGGCAGAAATTAGAAATTGGAATAAATGCTCTGAAATAGCGATATATATGTGAATATAGACATAGAACATTCGAAAATACTCTGTATGTTTATAATAAACATTTTGAAGACCTAATCGCTATAGAATAGAATACGTCACGTATTACAATTAGATTCTCGATAAAAGCAAGGGAAGTAATCTACGCGTTTCATTCTCGTTAGAAATCATCAGGACTACATATCCAGTGCTTTTATCGAGAATGACACAGCTAGAGACTTATAGAATACCTAGCTGTGTAATGTTTATTATAAACATACAGAGTATTTTCGAATGTTCTATGTCTATATTCACATATATATCGCTATTTCAGAGCATTTATTCCAATTTCTAATTTCTGCCGGACCGGCAACCGCTCTTTCAAACCAGTTCCTGTACACAGCTAGGTATTCTATAAGTCTCTAGCTGTGTCATTCTCGATAAAAGCACTGGATATGTAGTCCTGATGATTTCTAACGAGAATGAAACGCGTAGATTACTTCCCTTGCTTTTATCGAGAATCTAATTGTAATACGTGACGTATTCTATTCTATAGCGATTAGGTCTTCAAAATGTTTATTATAAACATACAGAGTATTTTCGAATGTTCTATGTCTATATTCACATATATATCGCTATTTCAGAGCATTTATTCCAATTTCTAATTTCTGCCGGACCGGCAACCGCTCTTTCAAACCAGTTCCTGTACACAGCTAGGTATTCTATAAGTCTCTAGCTGTGTCATTCTCGATAAAAGCACTGGATATGTAGTCCTGATGATTTCTAACGAGAATGAAACGCGTAGATTACTTCCCTTGCTTTTATCGAGAATCTAATTGTAATACGTGACGTATTCTATTCTATAGCGATTAGGTCTTCAAAATGTTTATTATAAACATACAGAGTATTTTCGAATGTTCTATGTCTATATTCACATATATATCGCTATTTCAGAGCATTTATTCCAATTTCTAATTTCTGCCGGACCGGCAACCGCTCTTTCAAACCAGTTCCTGTACACAGCTAGGTATTCTATAAGTCTCTAGCTGTGTCATTCTCGATAAAAGCACTGGATATGTAGTCCTGATGATTTCTAACGAGAATGAAACGCGTAGATTACTTCCCTTGCTTTTATCGAGAATCTAATTGTAATACGTGACGTATTCTATTCTATAGCGATTAGGTCTTCAAAATGTTTATTATAAACATACAGAGTATTTTCGAATGTTCTATGTCTATATTCACATATATATCGCTATTTCAGAGCATTTATTCCAATTTCTAATTTCTGCCGGACCGGCAACCGCTCTTTCAAACCAGTTCCTGTACACAGCTAGGTATTCTATAAGTCTCTAGCTGTGTCATTCTCGATAAAAGCACTGGATATGTAGTCCTGATGATTTCTAACGAGAATGAAACGCGTAGATTACTTCCCTTGCTTTTATCGAGAATCTAATTGTAATACGTGACGTATTCTATTCTATAGCGATTAGGTCTTCAAAATGTTTATTATAAACATACAGAGTATTTTCGAATGTTCTATGTCTATATTCACATATATATCGCTATTTCAGAGCATTTATTCCAATTTCTAATTTCTGCCGGACCGGCAACCGCTCTTTCAAACCAGTTCCTGTACACAGCTAGGTATTCTATAAGTCTCTAGCTGTGTCATTCTCGATAAAAGCACTGGATATGTAGTCCTGATGATTTCTAACGAGAATGAAACGCGTAGATTACTTCCCTTGCTTTTATCGAGAATCTAATTGTAATACGTGACGTATTCTATTCTATAGCGATTAGGTCTTCAAAATGTTTATTATAAACATACAGAGTATTTTCGAATGTTCTATGTCTATATTCACATATATATCGCTATTTCAGAGCATTTATTCCAATTTCTAATTTCTGCCGGACCGGCAACCGCTCTTTCAAACCAGTTCCTGTACACAGCTAGGTATTCTATAAGTCTCTAGCTGTGTCATTCTCGATAAAAGCACTGGATATGTAGTCCTGATGATTTCTAACGAGAATGAAACGCGTAGATTACTTCCCTTGCTTTTATCGAGAATCTAATTGTAATACGTGACGTATTCTATTCTATAGCGATTAGGTCTTCAAAATGTTTATTATAAACATACAGAGTATTTTCGAATGTTCTATGTCTATATTCACATATATATCGCTATTTCAGAGCATTTATTCCAATTTATATATATATATATATATATATATAGTGAGAGAGATGGAAAAAGGAGACAAAAGAAAACTAGGGACAGTTATAAAGCAACTGTTGAACTTTTTAGTAACTATAAATGTATTGGAAGATATTTTTTATGTTTAGTAGACCCTTGACAATATATTGCACCTCTAATCATTGTAGTTTTTTTAAAGACTGACTTCAAGATGTTCTCTCTCTCGGGCTGCTAGTTTTTACATTGGAACAAATAGTGCCATAAGTTTTCTGGGTATCTCCACGACAACATAGAGCACACTGCACCGGAACGGGAAAAATATTATTTTTTGAAGTTTTTCTTATCATTATTAATTGCAAATTTTCTGTTAAATAAAACCTTTAGGGAGAAAAAGCAAATGCCAGTTAAAATGATTTTGTCTATAGAATTGTAGGATAATTTAAATGTTAATTTTGCACTTCTTTTGCACAGAAATCCACAAAATATCTTGAAATATTATCCAAAATGAATAGGCGATAAAACATCAAAGCCACTAAAGCAGAGATTGAACTGGCACTTTTCTGAAGGATAATCTTTTGAACTTTATCTTGCTAAATCAGGTAACCTTTAGAAATATAATAACTCCTTGTAATGAGATTATTCCATTTTTGCTCTTTAGAAATACAAAATTAAAAAAGTTTTGAATTTTTCATCATTCCGTACTATAGAGTTAATATGTTATGGAATCTTTTGGCTATGGTGGATTTTTGAGCAAAAGCTTAGTTAAAAGGATTTAAAAATTGAAGTTTTATGCTGACTTGAATGTTTTTTGTTGAAGCTTGCAACAAATCAGTTTCTTATGAAAATAACACATACTTTTGCGTTAAATAACACTATTAGTTGATGGTACCTAATACATTGATACTCAAATGGGCTGAAATGTTTAATATAGATATTTAGAGACATTTCATTATCCCAGTGCCCAATTCAGGATAGTCATGTGTTTTTGGCTCTATTATCAAGAAAACATTATGCTGGCTGACGCCCCCCCCCCAACCCCCCGCTGAAATTAGAGAGGCAACTCCATCTAAAATAGTTACGACTTGATATTGAACAATAATTAACATTTAGAAATAATTGTTTCTACTTTTGGCACAAGGCCAGCAATTATCCAGAGCATTACTGGTACTTTATTTTATCAACCCCGTAAGGATGAAAGGCAAAGTTAACCTCGGCGGGATTTGACCTCAGAACGTAAAGGGCCATAACTCTATGATGTAAAGCATGGTGTCTGACGCTGTACCGATACTGCCAGTTCACCGCCTGACATTTAGAAATAATAAAGGCTTTGCAGTAGCCGATAGATATGTAGAACTTAGAAAAGACTCTACATTTTGAAACTGAATTCATTCCCCTGTGCGAGTCTATTGGCCTTCCAGTGATTGACATTTTGCTTGGCGTGCTGAATAACCCACAATATCTATCTGTCTATCTGTCTATCTATCTCAAACGTGTGCAATTCCAACCAGGTCCATACACGACAACCTCCACCTCATGCGATACATCATAGAGAGGGTGGGGTGTAAACACGGCTTCGGTTAGAGGGTTAGTGCGTCACCAGTGCGACGACGTGCTCGGAGAGACTCTGGGCGTCGAAGACGACGAGCTCACTGGTCTGTTCGGTAGAACTTTCCGCCCGGGACCTATGGATAACTTTCAAAGGTCCCTGGTCTGGCAGTGTTACCAAGGAGCTCTACCAGTTCGAGATAAGATCTACAGGCACGGACGCCCCGGCAGAGATCCTTCCAAGAGGACGTGTCCAAGATGCGGGCAGGACATTGAAACCGTCCTGCACGCAATTGTACGCTGCCCGGGCGTAACTGACCTGTGGAACTACGCAGAACAACTGCTGCTGCCTATGGGAAAAATCCAGTTGACTGCCGAGTCCATAGTAAGGATCAAACCGCCAACTTCTTTCAAAAACCAAAGAGAGGCAGTTTTCCTCTGTACGGTGGCTATGGTGAAAGAGGTTATATGGTGGACGAGATTGAGAGGAGTGAGGACAGATGCCGTTCTCTCCGGACAACTCATTCCCTTCTTTATGTACCACTTTAGAAGGAGAATCAGAGTGGAGAGAGAGGCGCTGCACCCCAGTAAATTTACTGAAAGGTGGGTGAATGTAGCAAAAAAAAATGGCCCGAGTGATTGGGCCTTCTCTGTATATAAAACCTGTAGGTTGAGGAAGAGAGCAAAAGGAAGAAAGGAGCACTTGCACAACACGCTCCTGAAGTTGAGGGTTGTTCTATCGACGGGGTATTAAACAACCCATTTGTAACGCCCCCCCCCCCCACCCATATTGGGGATTTCGATTGTTTAATTTGTTTTAATAATATTTTTACACGACTGTATGTAAAATCCCCGGCATGTGTCTTTGTATTGTCCCCTTTTCTTGTGCGCCCTTGTGGCAAATAAAGAAATCTATCTCTATCTCCCCCCTCTCTCTCATATATCAACAGATTTAGCACAGTTTTGATGTACGTGATGAATCATTCCCCCGCGAAGCTCCCAGGTTTGCAGATATGCAGTTTAATCAGAATCTATATACATTTTCATATATTAACTCCCGTTTATGTGTTTGCTGTATTAATTCTGTTCAGACTAACGAAAGCACAAGCGCCCCCCCCCACACGCACTCACACGCACACACACACACACACAGGCAAGCACACACATACATAAGTGTAAATCGCTATGAATATTTACATCTGTAAAATCCGTAAAATAAACACCAATGGCCTATTCCAATGAAATCAATTTTCAACATATCACCACACTTAGAGAGAAGATATTCCTACTGATAAAATGGATAATCTTAATATCCATCCAATATTCTTGAATATAAATCTATTTATCTATTTATTTTTAAGTTTTGCTTTTCGGAAATTGGATTTTAAAACCTTATCATATATAGGTAATGTATGTGATTTTAATAACCTTTATGTATCAAGAGGCCTCAATATTACGATAAAAAAGGTTAAATATAAGGGAACCAAAATTTAAATCAAAATTTTATCTCGATTCTTATTTATTTATTTATTTATATATTTATTGATTTTATTTCACGTTGCTATTCATGATAGGACTGAGGTCGATATCATTAAAACGTTGGAGAAACGTCCTATGGGATGCAACCCTATATGAGACAAGTTAAATCTACATAGGTATGAGCTGTAAATTTTATTTACCTTTCAAGGAAGTGTGAACAATAGGAACAAAAATGAAGTAAACAATATAGAAAGTGGAAATATATAATCTATTGGAGGTTAAACTTCACAGATTCTTATTGCCAATGTAGGGACGATTACCAAAAATGGAACAGGAAATTTTGTATACAACGGAGATATAGGGAAAAGGTGTGAAAATCATAGTGACATAGGAAGATAGACAATTAAAGAGAGGGTA
>OZ024746.1:11065530-11070530 GCA_964016885.1 Eledone cirrhosa | reverse complement strand
GGGTGTCCAGCACGACTATTTCTATGTCTCCGCGCATATACATACACATGCACACATGCATATACATATATACATATACATACATATGCATAGACATATTTACACTTTTTGGATGGTCGTTGACTCTTATGAGTTCTTCTGCCCTTTTGTCAGGTTTTGTTTTTTTGTCCTGCAGGGTGTCCAAAATCACCCTCCTCACCAACAAAACTTGGTGGGGTTGCCGGTTTATTCGCCGACGACCCGACCATGCGACAGGTTGTACTGGGTCACATGTTACCAGTAGCACTCAAGAGCAACCTGACATACATACATAAATACATTCACGACTATCCTGTTGATCTCTAAATTCCAATGGAAAAGGCTTTTTTTTACAGGTTTCGGTATCTGATATACGTCAATGGTACTGCACTAATTTCATAATAGTTAAATCTCCTTCAAATAACAGCCTACCATCTTAAAATTGAACGATCAAATTTGATAATAATACGTCTCTCTGGAACAACTTTGGTCATTGGTGTGTTTGTGTAAGATTGACTTTTGGCTGAGTAGCAACACAATTTTGTGATTCGTCAAAAGGGCCCAATTATAATTATGAGTGAAAACTCTGTATAAGTGCTATTGAATATCTCTACGTTTACTATATGTGTTATACATAAAGTTGTGTTTTCACTTCATGTAGGTTTCTAACATCTTTGGAAAGCACGGAATATTCCAATTTCCCTATTCAATTTATTTTAAATGATTTCCTCATGCGACATGAAAAAACTGACTCTAATTTAGTTATGGTTAAGATATATTTTTATTTGTAATATCTTTTAGATTTTACATGGGAAAACATTGTTGATTTTAGAAAGTTTCTGATGAAAATTGTTACTAGGAAAAAGCTGCGAATCAATTTCAAGCAGAATATTAATAACTCCTGTTAAATTCAAAGTATAATGCATGCTAGAATAATGCATATACACAAAATGATTAGCAAGAGTTTCGAAACTGACATAATTGAATGCAACAAAATTAAACAAGTCGAAAGAAAACATTACCAGACGAATGATCTTTACTAAGCAAGTTAGAAGATATTGTGTCTGTATGAACTGTGAGAATATTACACTACCAGAAAAGGCGAAACTCACAGAACTCTACAAATATGTGAATAATGTGGGTTTTTATAACAGTAGAAAGCTAAAAAAAAGGTGTAGCGCTCTTACTCAGTGAGACACCATGATTATGAGCGCTTTTCAAGTTGTTAGTTCATTGTCATTGTTTTGCTAATTGGGATTAAGTCCCGTGACATGCAGTAGAAATCTAATGTTTTGGGGTTTGAATATATATGAGATTGTCAGTGAAATGAAAATGAAATAGGATTCGTGGTGTACAATACAGAACAACCTATTTTAACTATTTTCATGGTGTTAAAGGGAAAACTCACTGCACCTTAATCAATAACGATATTTTGTATTGATATAAAGCCACAGGCTTGTATGTAAGGGGTTATATTTGATTGGATCTTAGCCAGTAAATTGCTGGAATTAATTTTATTGCCGATAGAGGGATTATCTTAGAATGTAGAGGTAAGGAACGTAAGACTGAAGCATGTAATGCAACACTTTGCCATTCCAACTATTCTGCCATTTTCTTTTCAGTAACGATACGAACGTCTAACTTTTGAAAAAGCCACACATTTATAAAGTGTAATGTTGAGGAATGATTAAATACAGTATTCACTTCGGCTGATTTGAACTCAAATTATGTTTACATAACTAAATACTGCAAACTGAGACTGTTCAGCTCAACGGTTTCTGCTTCAGCTGTTATAGGATGTGGGCAAAAGCAGATTGGAGTGGCACTGGGTAGCAGGAGGACCACACAGTTCTATCAGGAGGTTAAAGATGCCATCCAAGCAAAGAAAGGGGGCTTACAAAGCTTGGTTTGGAAATAAGTGTTCCCTGCATGTGTGGTACAAGCAGGTGTGAAAAGTCACAGTAGAAACAGTAAAGGCATCTGAATTTAAGATATGGAAGGACTTTAGGGTTAAGCTACTTTAGATCAGCAAATAAAGTGTTCGGGCAGATGATCCACTGACTTCATAATAAGTCCACCTCCGTGCCTGCTATCAGGAACTCATCTGGAGTTCTCCCTTCAGAGAGGTGCATCCTCGTGATATTGCTTACACAGACATTCTATTGTTTAGAAAGGTGAACCATTGCTTACAAAGGTAAACAATTACTTAGGAAGATATATATATATATATATATATATATATATATATATCGTAATAATAATAAATGTGAAGACTAAAATCCAAAGAGGGTTCGATAAGAATAAATACATATCAAATATATAAGAACCACAGAGCAAATATTTATTAAATTAACAGATTAAAGTTTAAGCAAAGAATCGTTACTTTCACCCTTAACAGGATCTTCTGAAACTAAAAAAAAAAATCAATCTGTGAACGCAGAAGTAAATATTTCGAAAAACGTTGCAACCGAAGGAAAACAGGAAGACGATACAGTCGAGTATATCGACTTCAATACTGGACCCTTACTTAATTCTTATCGACCCTGTAACAATGGTTTCTGATTTAGGCACAAAACCAACAATTTTTGGAAAGTCGATTAAATCGACCCCAGTGTGTTACTGGTACTTGTTATCTTGTCGACCCCTTAAGGATGAAAGGCAAATCTAACCTCGGTGGGATTTGAGATGTGTACTTAAGGTCCGCAACTCTATGTCGCGAATAAGCATGGTGTCCGACGCTCTACCGATCCCGCTAATCTACCACCCTAAATATCGACCTGGTAAGAATTACATGTAAATTAAAGCTCAAAGTCACTTGAAGTCAGAACAACAAGACATGTAGCAACTACTACTACAAGAGACATGTAGCAACAACTACTACTACAAGCGACATGTAACAACAACTACTACTACAAGAGACATATAACAACTACTACTACAAGAGACATGTAGCAACAACTACTACTACAAGAGACATGTAGCAACAACTACTACTACAAGAGACATGTAACAACTACTACTACAAGAGACATGTAGCAACAACTACTACAAGAGACATTACAAGAGACATGTAGCAACAACTACTACAAAAAACATGTAGCAACAACAACAACTATAAAAGACATGTAGCAATCATCAACATCAACAACAATTATGTGACGATTTCTTTTTTCATTTCTAACTTTGATTCCACTTTTAATAAAAATAGAATTTAAATTATTTGTAAAATATCATTATAATGATTTTTGTAAATTTTAATCTTTTAATTTAAATATTCGACAGGAATTAGAAAATTATTTACAGAAAATAATAAATCAATAAATTTCCCTTTTTAATAATTCAAAATTATCTTCTTTAATGGAATTTCTTTAATAAAATTTGTTCAAATAAATTCTAGCTTTTAAAGTTTTTCTTTGTTTCCTATTAAAAAAATATTGACGATAATGATAATTTTATTGGATCTTTTATGGTTGTTATTGTTACTAATGTTGTTATTGTACTTATTATGTTTGAGGTGATATTTTAACCATTATTGAAGGTGTTATTGTATTTTATTGATGTATTGTTACAAATTACTATTACGCCATGATTTACAGCAAAGAGTTACGGCTCTTTATGGTTTGAGTTCAAGTCCCGCGAGGCTAACGTTGCCTTTCATCCTTAAAGCACCAGTAATATACTGGGATAATTGCTGGCCTTGTGCCAAAAGTAGAAACAATTATTACTGATGCTATCGTTGCGTTTATCCACAGATTAATCCTGAACGTGCAGACATATGACTAAGACATTCCTGCCGTGACCAACTCGACTTTCAGTTATGTACAGGGCTCCCAGGAGCACATTATCCAATATGTCAGTTATAAGATTGTACCATATGATTTGACGAAGATTTGGCTATTGTTTCTTCTATATCAAGTGACCACATAGACGTTCTCTGGCTTCATACTGCTGCTAACAGTATTGGTTCACTTTATTGCATTTATGCTAATGGTTACTTTGGTTGCAACTGTTGGTATTGCTGCACTTGATTTAGCAGAGCCGAATGGTTAACAAGTTCGCTTCACACTTATAGTGTTCCGGGTTCATCTATGGCTCTATTCATGACAACCTCGTCTTTTAAGGATATCTAAAATTACACTAATCAATGATTTTGGCGTATCTAAAATTGCATTTTCCCATGTCTTTTATCTATGACTCTAGCCTTGATAATCTCGTTTCTCGCTTCTATATTGCATTATCTAATGTGTCCTTTGTGTATTTTTAAGATAAGGTGGCATTCAAGGGAACTTTATTTGATAATTCTAGCAAGTCGAGTGACCACGGTGCAACTGTTTTCTGTTTGATTTAACTCTATATCAACTCCAATCAAGTAGATATATTATCAGAGTTGTTCTAGGGGTGACTACCATGTAATTACAAACCTAACCTATCTTAGACTATATTATCTAATAGGCTATTCATCTGTTTGTCGTTTTTTGAAACTGTAGGCTATGATTTAGGATAGGTTTAGTTGCTATTTCAACAAGTTAAACTGTTTATTGTAACTGTTGCGTTTGTTACTAATGTTATTATCAATATTGTTACTATTACAATAAATGCTATTGTCACTGGTTTTACTCGGACATCAGACCCGAACCTGCAGAAATATAAAAGACATTTTACTTCTGACCATCCTTTTCCTCTTCATCCGCTGTGTTATCATAGCAGTATTTAATGTGTTCTTTATCAAGATAACTCGTGTAATGTAAGGGAAATTTAACAGCTACTTCTAGCATGTAAAGCG
Organism: Eledone cirrhosa; assembly: GCA_964016885.1. NCBI lineage: Eukaryota > Metazoa > Mollusca > Cephalopoda > Octopoda > Eledonidae > Eledone > Eledone cirrhosa. The sequence goes on along the minus strand of OZ024746.1, from coordinate 11,065,729 downwards.
AACACGTGAAGACACCCTTGATGGATGAATGTTATTATTGTCCGTTATTTCGACACTGCAACTAGAGTTTGCTCTTAAGCAAAGTACTTAATTCTATCTATCTAGGAGAAAGGCTTCCCACTAAATAAAACTGAATGAAATGGCCCCATAAGAGCAAATATTACTGTTGTTTTATGGTTCGGTTTTTCTCTTTCATCTC
>OZ024746.1:11053716-11056216 GCA_964016885.1 Eledone cirrhosa | reverse complement strand
CTATCAATAGGACTCATATAGTTTTGACTCATATCTTTATAGTATATATCAACTAAATGAAAATAATTGATATAAAACATTAATTCTTTAGCAATATTTTTAACAACATTTTTTAACTATATATATTTTTGAACAATATTTTCAGTAACTTATTTACTATATTGCATTATTGTATTATATTATATGTATTTGAAAGGTATCACCTCAATTATAAACAAATAACAAACTATAATCTTTGTATATATAATTAAAAATTCGGACCTCTTTAAGTTTAGTTATAAGGCCGGTTGATACTTTAGGCACTCAAACTATTTAACAATAAATTCTTTAATAATTATAACTATAATTATTTTATAAATTATATTATATAAACTGTTGTCAATATTATAAATAATTTTGGTAAAGATTACCTTCGTGAAGATATAAAAGCCTTATATATATATTTTCTTTCTCTCGTGTTTCGTAAATCCTTTAAATTTGTTTTCATAAAATTAGAATTTTAGAAATTAAACATAATTATAATATTAATACAAATACCTATTAACTTTTAAAATCTAAAATATTACTCTGAAATAACTTAAATTAAATATTTCGAAAATTAACCGCCAACTATATTAATTTGGATATGTGTTGCAAATATGGAAATCTGTATATAAACTTGAACATAAATTACTCCCCTTTGTCTCTCTCTCTCTTTAATCATCTTTCATCTGTTTTTTTCAAGCCACCTGCTAAATATATTATCACATCAGCTGTTTCTTCCTCTATGCTTTCCTTTCCCTCCTCTTTCTCCAGTAGTTTTTAAAAATAAAAAAATGTTATAACTGTTATATTGATGCCATGTATTTCTTAAGCTCTATTACACGCACCCTCTCTATTGTTTTTATTATGTTTTCTCATGTTCTCAATATTAGGGTATAAATATTGAGTTTTTGTCATAAGTTAATCACTACCATGACTGAATCTTAACCATCTACTATGTCAGGGTATGTCATGCATCATCTTATTTTATCTGATGAGGACGTACTGTTGAACTTAACTCAGTACCTCTGAAATATGTATAATAAAATATAATTGATCACAAGAATATCTATTTTGTTAATATTTTGAATTAATATATATATATATATATATATATATATATATATATATATATATATTCATTAGTTAAGCAAAACAAGACCACAAATTTCACAAGGAAGACATTATTAAAAGATTGTCAACATATTTTAGTTTGATGTAAGGAATGTCATATATATATATATATATATATATATATATATATATGACAGCGGTGGTCGAATCATTAGGGGTAGTGCAAATTTGTACAATTTACTTTTTAGTGTTCAGTTTAGCTCTTTGCACTCTAAAATGTGTGTGTGTGTGTGTGTGTGTGTGTGTGTGTGTGTGTGTGTGTGTGTGTGTGTGTGATGTAGTCGTCCTAAAATACATGAAAGTAAATGACTATAAAACTAATAATCAATCATTATAAATATAATCAAGTAAAATAACTCTGAAAATTCCCCCAATCTTTTATGTCCACCTGATGTTCACACCTCTAGCTACAGGCTTAAAAACTTCAAAAATAAGCAATCAGTAACCAAGACGCCTTGGCGTAATGGTTAACTCACATCTCCAGTATCTGTGAGATGTAGTTTACCTTTCCAGGTGCAGTTTACATAATTTTCTCAATTATCATTTCTAGTGATCGCTCATTATTATTGATTATTGTCTGAGTTCAAATCCCGCCGAGGGTAACTTTGCCTTTCATCCTTACGGGGTCGATGAAATAAAGTACCAGTAATGTACTGGGATAATTGCTGGCCTTGTGCCAAAAGTAGAAACAATTATTATTGATTGGCAGTATCGGTAGAGGGTCGGACGCCATGCTTTGACGCATAGAATTACGGCCTTGCCACTCTGAGTTCAAATCCCGCCGAGGTTAACTTTGCCTTTCATCCTTACGGGGTCGATAAAATAAAGTACCAGTAATGCACTGGTTAATTGCTGGCCTTGTGCCCAAAGTAGAAACAATTATTATTATTTTAGTCTTTTCATATATACTATATATGGTATTTTGCGTATATTTAGAGATTTTAACGTAAGCTTAAAGTCTTTCGTTGTAAAAACAATCAAATGTGAAGTGTAAAATGTTTTATCTGTTCGTACATACTCAGAAAAACAAGAGATTTAAGACGTTATTGCGCCAGAGAATAAATACTCCTTTGATTCTATACACGGAGGAATATTCTAATTTTCATAACATGCACGCGTTTAATAGCAGGCTACTGGATCAGCCTTGATAAACTATTCATTTCTACTCTGGTATGTTTAACCATTTTTACTCCTTCATAATCTGCTCTTACTATTATGAGCAAATGGGGGTCTCAGGTGCTGGCCGCCCCACGGTTCCAGCCGACAGGATAGAGAAGGTGTTTCCCCGGAGGATGGTGAGGGAGATTCATGCTGGTCTGAATATTACTATTCGTCCATCCCACCT
>OZ024746.1:11036216-11038716 GCA_964016885.1 Eledone cirrhosa | reverse complement strand
AAGTAAGTGCCATACTAAGAGTGAGAAATGAAATTTCGTTTTCATTTTTTTCAACTTATCGTTTTCGGTATGCCTGACCGATTTAACTCACTCAATATGCAAATTAGGCTGCTCAGCCGTTAATTTTCATAAGGAAAGTATATACTTTCGAACGTTCGACTATCTGGCAGATGGGTAAACGGTGCTGATGATAGCTAACAAGCTTGAAACTAGTACATCGTTCCTGTGTCAGTGTTGAACAAAAAGGTGACGTGGTTGCCTTAACACCGTATGGCATAAATTCAGGCTGTTCGGTTTGTTGACAAACAATCGAAAAAACGGCGTTGTAATAAACGTCCGCTAAACTGATGCGTGCATATATGTATGTGTACCTGTATGTATATATGTATATATATGTATATATATGTATATATATATATGTATATATATGCATGCTACTGTACGTCTGTATACATATATGTATGTACGTATACATACATACTTACGTATAAGTAAGTGCCATACTAAGAGTGAGAAATGAAATTTCGTTTTCATTTTTTTCAACTTATCGTTTTCGGTATGCCTGACCGATTTAACTCACTCAATATGCAAATTAGGCTGCTCAGCCGTTAATTTTCATAAGGAAAGTATATACTTTCGAACGTTCGACTATCTGGCAGATGGGTAAACGGTGCTGATGATAGCTAACAAGCTTGAAACTAGTACATCGTTCCTGTGTCAGTGTTGAACAAAAAGGTGACGTGGTTGCCTTAACACCGTATGGCATAAATTCAGGCTGTTCGGTTTGTTGACAAACAATCGAAAAAACGGCGTTGTAATAAACGTCCGCTAAACTGATGCGTGCATATATGTATGTGTACCTGTATGTATATATGTATATATATGTATATATATGTATATATATATATGTATATATATGCATGCTACTGTACGTCTGTATACATATATGTATGTACGTATACATACATACTTACATATAAGTAAGTGCCATACTAAGAGTGAGAAATGAAATTTCGTTTTCATTTTTTTCAACTTATCGTTTTCGGTATGCCTGACCGATTTAACTCACTCAATATGCAAATTAGGCTGCTCAGCCGTTAATTTTCATAAGGAAAGTATATACTTTCGAACGTTCGACTATCTGGCAGATGGGTAAACGGTGCTGATGATAGCTAACAAGCTTGAAACTAGTACATCGTTCCTGTGTCAGTGTTGAACAAAAAGGTGACGTGGTTGCCTTAACACCGTATGGCATAAATTCAGGCTGTTCGGTTTGTTGACAAACAATCGAAAAAACGGCGTTGTAATAAACGTCCGCTAAACTGATGCGTGCATATATGTATGTGTACCTGTATGTATATATGTATATATATGTATATATATGTATATATATATATGTATATATATGCATGCTACTGTACGTCTGTATACATATATGTATGTACGTATACATACATACTTACATATAAGTAAGTGCCATACTAAGAGTGAGAAATGAAATTTCGTTTTCATTTTTTTCAACTTATCGTTTTCGGTATGCCTGACCGATTTAACTCACTCAATATGCAAATTAGGCTGCTCAGCCGTTAATTTTCATAAGGAAAGTATATACTTTCGAACGTTCGACTATCTGGCAGATGGGTAAACGGTGCTGATGATAGCTAACAAGCTTGAAACTAGTACATCGTTCCTGTGTCAGTGTTGAACAAAAAGGTGACGTGGTTGCCTTAACACCGTATGGCATAAATTCAGGCTGTTCGGTTTGTTGACAAACAATCGAAAAAACGGCGTTGTAATAAACGTCCGCTAAACTGATGCGTGCATATATGTATGTGTACCTGTATGTATATATGTATATATATGTATATATATGTATATATATATATGTATATATATGCATGCTACTGTACGTCTGTATACATATATGTATGTACGTATACATACATACTTACATATAAGTAAGTGCCATACTAAGAGTGAGAAATGAAATTTCGTTTTCATTTTTTTCAACTTATCGTTTTCGGTATGCCTGACCGATTTAACTCACTCAATATGCAAATTAGGCTGCTCAGCCGTTAATTTTCATAAGGAAAGTATATACTTTCGAACGTTCGACTATCTGGCAGATGGGTAAACGGTGCTGATGATAGCTAACAAGCTTGAAACTAGTACATCGTTCCTGTGTCAGTGTTGAACAAAAAGGTGACGTGGTTGCCTTAACACCGTATGGCATAAATTCAGGCTGTTCGGTTTGTTGACAAACAATCGAAAAAACGGCGTTGTAATAAACGTCCGCTAAACTGATGCGTGCATATATGTATGTGTACCTGTATGTATATATGTATATATATGTATATATATGTATATATATATATGTATATATATGCATGCTACTGTACGTCTGTATACATATATGTATGTACGTATACATACATACTTACATATAAGTAAGTGCCATACTAAGAGTGAGAAATGAAATTTCGTTTTCATTTCTTTCAAC
>OZ024746.1:11001216-11031216 GCA_964016885.1 Eledone cirrhosa | reverse complement strand
TTGTGTAGCATTCGTGTGTGAATGCGCCAGTGTGCATGTGTTCTTTGTACACATTTGTGTAGCATTCGTGTCTGAATGCGCCAGTGTGCATGTGTTCTTTGTACACATTTGTGTAATAGTATTTAAATAGCTGATTACATAACATATAGAAAGTCTGTGGTACCGATACCGGGGAAACCATCAATCAGGGTAACACTGTATCCATAGAGTTCTAACCTGATTTATATATGTAATCATTCACCGTATTTCCCGGCGCCGAAGACGCTTCCTCCTCGAGGACGCACCCTAATTTTGATAACCAATAATAATAAAAAAACTAATAATAAACAACCATCGGCCTCCAGGACACACGGTAGATTTTTGAAACTTGTTTTAGGAAAAAAGGTAGCGTCTTCGACGCCGGGAAATACCGTATATATACCAGGCCCCGGCCTAAGAAGTTGAGATGTATATAAAGTCTGCGGCGCCGAGTCCGCGGAAACCAGAAATGAGGTTAGAACTCTATGGATAGAATACTACGCTGACTTGTGGTTTCTCCAGGCTGAGTACCGGTAGGGTGTTTTTTCAATTTAAATCAATGCCAACGTGTGTTCCCTGTAAACGGTTAGACCTGGCTTATCTTTTCTTTGATGTGACGCCACAAGTCACTAAACATTGAGGACTACTACTACTACACTCACTTGTGACCAGCAATCATAGTAGATTCAAATATCACAGAGAGAAAAAGAGAAGTGGGTGGAGAAATGAGGTGCAACAGAAATGAAACATAGATTACAGGTTAAAATATAGTCTAGATAGATGAGAAACAAAACGAGGATGCAGTTTATGGAACACCCAAATGATTTAGAAGTCGACCTTAATTAGGAGCAATAACAACACCACAACACTTAGTTTTGAAAATTTTGAAAGTAGGTTTATAAGTATGAATTTCCTGCTCAATTTCGTAGCTGTCTCAGTGGACTATCGGTAGGTACTAGAGACGGTGGAGGTACTGGTCGTAGTTTCAATCCTGTTCAAGATGTACATGTAATCAGTTTTTTCCATTTTACATCCCATAGAAAAAAAAAACTGAAAAGGTTTACGGGGAACTCTACACCTGACCAGGATCGAACTTCAGACCAGGATCACCACCATCTGCGATGCCTCCAACTAGGCCACCGAGACACATTCGAAAGTACAAGGAAAATTAATAATTATAAACCTACTTTCAAAACCAAAGTTAAAAAAGTTGTGGTGTCGTTCATGACTTTCCTAGAGCTATTAGTCATATTTAGGGTCGACTTGTCAATCTTCTGGCTCTTTGGTAACAACCTTAATATTCCTATGTGTTCAACAGTTGAATTAATCTAATTTGATTATTCAAACAAACAAATAATAATAATATATATATATATATAGGAAAATGTTTCACCCCGACGGCAGAGCTCAAGCCGTTTCGACGACTATTTCGGGATTCCAGTCCAGAAATAGCCGTCGAAACGGCTTGAGCTCTGCCGTCGGGGTCAAACATTTTCCTATTACCCTCTTTACTACCCTAAATATTGAGTACTTTGGTGCGTTATGGTTCATCTGGTTCCTTATCACAATGACATTTCGTTTCATTTTTTCCATTTATATATATATATATATATATATATAAATGAAGTATTTCCGTCGGAAAGGTACAGGAAAAAAGAGTGCTCTATGTAGGCTACAGAGCTTATTAGTTATGTAATAAACAACATGGTGTTTTTATTAAATATGGATTTGAGATTTCAAATCCTTTTTTAATAAAAACACCATGTTTTTTTTATTCATTCTGACGACTGAAGAAAGAGCAACATCTGCTTTCAAGAAACCTCTGGTAAATGAAATAATTATCTTATGTTGTTTATTACATAACTAAAAAATAAATATATACGCCATCTTACGAAAAGATGGCGTAAGCATACAATACAACGGGAGGAAAGATAATAGCACCACTGACGATGTTGCAGATGTGCAACGAAAGAACCTTGTTTGACTATATATATGTGTTTGTGTATATATTGTATTTGTAATTTTGACCGTTGGTCAGTCAATGATAACATTGAGGACCGAATAAATTAAATTAACCGATATAAAAGACACAGAAGCGAAAACCAACCAGAAAGTGAGTGTGTTCTGTTATTAATTCTGGCAATATTATTACACAAATATGACCCTCCCCAAGTATAACAATATTTGTTTCGACACACGAGTTCATATCAAAAACCTCGCAAAACTAATTCATCGCCATTGCCGAGGTTGACTTTGCCTTTCATCCTTGCGGGGTCGATAAAATAAAGTACTAGTAATACACTGGGTAATTGCTGGCCTTGTGCCAAATGTAGAAACAGTTATATATATATAAGGGCGGTGGATTGGCAGTATCGGTAGAGGGTCGGACGCCATGCTTTCCAGCATAGTTACGTCCCTTTACGATCTGAGTTCAAATCCCGCCAAGGTTGACCTTACCTTTCATCCTTTCGGGGTCGATAAAATAAAGTACCAGTAATGCACTGGGTAATTGCTGGCCTTGTGCCTATAGAAACAATTATATATATAAATATATATATATATATATATATATATATATATATATATATATATATATATATATATATATAAGATCAAAAGATGGTTAAATGAGTTCCATGTATTTTATTATGCGCATTTCAAAAACAAATATCATCATGCAATAACATTTGTGTTTTCATCAGATAAAATAGGAGGACATGATATGAAAGTTAAAAAACACTTGTGGATAGTGCGGTTTTAAATCAACATATCACTAAACCGCACTATCCACAAGTGTTTTTTAACCTTCATATGATGTCCTCCTATTTTATCTGATGAAAACACAAATGTTATTGCATGATGATATTTGTTTTTGAAATGCGCATAATAAAATACATGGAACTCATTTAACCATCTTTTGATCTTATATATTATGTATACTCCAGTCCTACAAATTGTAGAGTGCTTCTTATCCGATATCTGCATTGCTTTATTGTACTACAATAAAACTCACCTCCTATATATATATATATATATATATATATATATATATATATATATATATATATATATATATATATATATATATATATGTGTGTGTGTGAGTGTATGTGTGTGTGTAAGTGTGTGTGTATGTATGTGTGTGTATGGAAACCAAATCAGAAATACTGGGAAGCAATAGCCAGATGACAGTTTATGATATGCTCGCTGCTCTTACTCCAAACGCCAATCATTTATTACCATTTTCTTTCCCATCAACTGCTGCTTTCTCCCCCTTGCCCTCTCCCCCTCCCATAATCCACCCCCCCTCTCTCTCTCACCTCTCACATTCTCTCTCATACTACCACTATTCAATCTAATTTAATAACATTGCCAAATGCTCTCTGCAAAAGCTTGTATTTCTCTTCTAATTGACTTGATTGATTTTGTCGACTACGGCTTCACTGCCTCTATTTGTATACATTGTATTAAACATGCCTGCAGCCAGTTGTTAGAAACTTACTTTCAACCAAAACGCTCTTACTACTACTACTACTACTACTACTACTACTACTACTACTACTACTACTACTACTACTAAAAATCTCTCTCATGCAGTTCCTATTGGCTTACAGGTATCGCTTTGATTTTCAGAATGCAAGACTGTGGACTTGGACGTATTAGGTGAGGTTAATCGATAGGAATTATGTACGGTGTTCATAGTTTCACGTATTTGGTTACGAAAACCAAAAATTAGAAATTTGTACAGTAAACGTAGATAAGATTGATCAAATATGGTTCTGTATGTCCGACCCTCTACCGATACTGCCAATTCACCGCCCCTATAATATAATAAGGTCGTATTCAAGAAACCATAATTATATATTCTTAAAATCTACAGTATTTTGTAAAAAATCTAATTACTATATACTAATTATCTAAAAAACGGGGGAAAAAAAACAATTGCTCGAGGTTTGATTTTGTCCAAACATCCAAATAGACAACAGAACTCACAGACTCTATTGTAATGCATTACCGCCTTTTTACAGTTTCTCTGACCGAGACAATTAATTGTCAGTGGTTCAATCCAAATGGACAAAACCTGGGAGGAATTAATGAGCAGGATGGCCACTTTCACCCAGAAATGGGTCAAGAGAAAGCTATCTCTGAAAGGTCAGACAGAGATGGCGAACGCGTATATCACGTCCATCATTTACTACTGACTGACCGACGTGTCTTGCCCTGGTCCACGTCTGACCGCAGTGGAACGTTTGCTCTTTCGCATTTTATGGAAGGGACGCGCGCAAATGGTCAGGCGGTCCATTTGCTGCCAAATACCCGCTAATTGGAGGACTGGGCATTTCGTGGCTGATGATGCACAAACATTCGTTCAGGCTACGGCATCTCCATCGTTACCTCGACGGTAAACAGGTGTAGTCACCGTTTTCTAGACAGTATTCCTCAGCTCATTTCTATTTAGTGGCAATTTGTTGAATGGCTTACTCTAAGTATTATTATTATATTAATTATTAAGGGCGGTGGATTGGTAGTATCGATGGAGAGTCGGACGCCATGCTTTGCAGCAAAGAGTTACGGCCCTTTATGGTCTGAGTTCAAATCCAGCCGAGGTTAACTTTGCCTTTCATCCTTACAGGGTCGATAAAATAAAGTACCAGCAATGTACTGGAGTATCGACTTTCCCCTCCCCCCAAATTACTGACCTTGACCTATACTAAAAATCATTATTCTTTTAATTATTATTATTATCATAACTTTGCCTTTCATCCTTACGGGGTCGATAAAATAAAGTACCAGTAATGCACGGGGTATTTACTGGCCGTGTGCCAAACGTAGAAACAATTATTATCATGATGATGATCATCCTCCACCTCCTCACCATCATCACCCTCCTCCTCCTCCTCCTCACCATCCCCCTCCTCCCCCTCCCCAACATAATCATCATCATCGTCTATGTCGACGTCGTCCTGACTAAATTCAGAAACATTAAATGCTTTGTTATAGAAGAAAATAATCTAAAAAAGAAACTTTTACAGAAGACAAAACATCTTAAGACATTCTGTCAACACAAATGGTAGAAATAGATTGTAAATTAATTGTTTCTACTTTTGGCACAAGGCCAGCAATTATCCAGTACATTACTGGTACTTTATTTTATAGACCCCGTAAGGATGAAAGGCAAAGTTAACCTCGGCGGGATTTGAACTCAGACCGTAAAGGGACGTAACTATGCTAGAAAGCATGGTGTCCAACCCTCTACCGATTCTGCCAATTCACCGCCTTTCAAATTAATGAAGAAAAACACAGAGTTTTAAAACAAAATATGGCTAGCTTATTGTTTTAGCATTTAGTTAAAATCAAAAAGGTTTGGTAAATCTTTAAAAATTATTTTGATAAAATCAATCATTTTGGAGGTGTAAATGTAACATCGACCTTTAGACTGCTTCAGGTGTCTGAAAAGTATTGTTGGAATGTCTTGTAGATTAGTATTAATAGGAAATTATAATAGAATCCTAGGTGTGTGTGTGTGTGTGTGTGGGGGGGGGGGTTATTGATAGAAGCTGTGGCTATAAAAGCCATTTAACTCTGCCCAGACCTTTCCAACTGTCTGAGTGTTATCGGATTGGCAGTATCAGTAGAGAGTCGGACACCATGCTTTGAAGCATAGAGTTACGTCCCTTTATGATCTGAGTTCAAATCCCGCCGAGGTTAACTTTGCCTTTCATCCTTACGCGGTCGATAAAATAAAGTACCAGTAATGTACTGGGTAATTGCTGGCCTTGTGCCTAAAATAGAAACAATTAAATGTATATACCCATGCCTTACGAGTAAAATTTGGTAGACGGAAATTTCGCAGAAGCCCTTCTCGTTCTTTTTCTCTCTCTCTGACTCTCCCTCTCCCTCTCTCTCTCTCTCTATATATATATGGACACACACACACTCACACACACACACACATATATATACACTGAACTTTTATTAGCTCTATTGTTTCTGAACGACGTCATTAGCGGAACATTTACAGATAATAGTTTGCTCCTCAGATGTAGACAAAGACGTTATTAAGTGCAGTGTACTGTTGATGATGTTCATCCCAAAGTAAACCTTGAGGACCAGACACGTGCATACGTGGTTGCATATATCTTCCAGTGCGTCTCCCTTGCCGTCCTCCGGGGAAACGCCTTTTCCATTCTGTCCGCCGGGGCTGTGGGGAGGCCACCATTATTATTGATTGACTTGACAAAATATATCTATATGTATCTAGGACTACAAGGGCCAATGTGTCTCTCTTTTTCCACACCCGGTGGTTGGGAGGGGTAACTTATATGATATTTGGCAGCTATTACTAGCAGTTAAAGAGATGTCTCATTGCTGGCTGCAAGTTCAATATGTTGATATATTATAGCTATAGCTTGAGTTTATTGCAAGAGATAAACAACAAGTCAATCAAATACAGAGTGATCTTTTACTACTTTCTGATTTTTATTTCTATTTCACCGTTCACTACGTCCAATAAGATGTTTTACTTATTATTACGTTTATCATTTGATTTGTGTTGGAAATATCTCTTAAGAATGGGATTTTATATTAGGCTCTGTACGATAATATTGTCTTGGAATGATTGATTGTAGAATTTGAGATGACCATATTAGGTAGTGTAGTATCGATTTTATTTACAGTTATGTATACTCTACCTTGTTTTGTTTACAATTTTGTGGCGTTGTATTTCACGTAATTGCTTTAAGAGTTAGTCTGATATTACTAAATATGGTGTTAAGAAATACTTGCATTTTCTTTTGTTACAAGAAAATATTTATGTTATTGTCTTTGGAATCAGAGATAGAGGGAAAGACGTTCAGTGTTTCTTTGTAACGTACAATATGGCAGTGTTTTATATAGGTGAAGTAACTCTTTTCTGGTGTGTAACACTACGTACAATTACATGTAATATATACTAAGAGAACATATCGATCTACATCGCCATATTTAGCATATTTCCTATAGACTTTTCGGTGGTTCTACCTACATTATTTTCCACAGATACCATATCTGCAAACACCGTTGATATAAACATGCAGTAACAGTTAATTGTCTGTTGAAGAATACTGGAGACTTCTTACGATCAATGTAATTGAAAGCGATGCAATTGAAGTCTTCTTTACGAAACTAGCCTTGAGCTGAAAAAAAGAAACAAATATTTATTCATCTCTCGTAACGTGATAGATTCAGTCAAATGAATTTCCCTTATTAGTTGTATACATCAATACGTAAGCAGTTCTATTTGCTTCAAGAGAATGAATGTTTGGCACGGTATATATTTAGCATAGAATAGCAAGTCAACAAAACACTCATAAAGTTTAAAGTTATTCTACTGCCAACAGGGATACAATCTTTTACTTATCCGAACCTCAACATAACATATTTTGGAGAGTTGTAAATGATTTTGTCCGAAACAGAAAAGTACGATAGATCATTTGTCTTTCTTTAAGTCCATTTTGTTATACATCTATATGACGCCAATATTTGTCTTCTGTATATATTTTGTCTGTGTATTAGTTTGTATTTTGTTTGTATACGTGTGTGTTTGACATCTGTTTGGATGGAATAAAATGTCGACTCTGAAGCCAAAATTATAAATAATGGAGCTCTCTATAACATAATGCTTTCCCCTCTCTGTTAGATGGTATATTCAATGAATTCATTCAGCATATAAAGATTATGATATCATGGCAAACATTTTCGCAGCAGCTGTCTGGGAACGACAAAGTGCCGTGAGGATGATTGAACCATTGACAGTTAATTGTCTCGGTCATAGAAACTATACAAAGACAGTAATGCATTACAATATAGTCTGTGAGTTTTTCTTTTATATTTTTGTTCTGAACATTAAAGATTACTGGATATACACTTGTGATGGAAGTGTCTAAAGATAAAAATATGCATATGCAACTAATATCGCTATGCCCCTTGGCTAGAATAAGCCATATAATATTGCATTGATCAGTTGTGAAATAACATAGGATAAAAGATAAGCAGTAGAAAAACATCATATCGACGTATTTATTGTCAACTCTCATTGGGAAACACTGTTTTGAAATGGAAAGAAGAATTAAGAAAAATTAAGTATTTTAAAGATTGGATTGACAGATAAGAAAAATAAGTGAGGATGATTGTTCGGGGAGAGGGGGCTGAATGAGAGGAGAAGCCAAATCTAAAACCATTAATAGCTTGTTACATCACAATATATCATCTATCTCTGTACCATAAAACAGCTTATAATAGATGGAGGTGACAAATTGAAAATAGATTCAAACAAGAGAGGTGTATGAGATAAGGAGGGAAAAGAGCGAAATAAATAGATATGTTTATAGGGGGAGAAAGAGAAAGATAATGAGTATGAGACTGCGAAAGAGAGAAGGAGAGGGAGATAATGATATATATATATATATATATAGATAGATAGATAGATAGATAGATAGATAGAGAGAGAGAGAGAGAGAGAGAGAGAGAGAGAGAGAGAGAGAGAGAGTGAGAGATAGAGAGAGAGAGAGTGAGAGATAGAGAGAGAGATGGAAAACCAGCGAATGAGATAAAGACACAAACATGCCTGAAAGACGTAAGACAGAAACTAGAAATAATTGAAAGATTAAAACTAGGAATCGGTCAAAGAAAAAGATTAACAGTTAAGTAGAATTCGAAACCTCCATACTTTTTGTAGTTTGAAGCAAATAACAGCACTAAAATATATAAGCTTATAAGAACAGCGAACTTCTTTAAAGTTTCCATAACTTATCAGCCCCGCCTTCTTCACTCATTTAAGAAATAAAAGGAATAGACCATTGAAATATCCAATCATATGACATTCTATACTATATAGTTTTAATGATTTGTCTGTTACACATAAAGTGATGGAAATATATTCCTCAATCAGTTGCTTTTCACAATTCTGCGGCAAACTTCAAGAGGTATGTCTCAGTCTAAGTGGGTGTAACAGAGGTGTTATCTATGGTTGAAAACAACGAGTATATTATTTTCATCGAAGAAGTTAGACAATATAGATCGGAATTGCAGAAAGCATGCATTGTTCGAGTATAGTTGATATATCAATATCATACCCACACGAAGTCATTTATATTACTGACTCATCCCCTTCTTTAAGTACCACTTCAGAAGGAAGGTGAGAGTGGAGAGAGAGGTGCTGCACCCCAGTAAATTCGCTGAAAGGTGGGTGAATGTGGCGAAAATGGTCCGAGTGAATGGGCCTTCTCTGTATATAAACCTGTAGGTTGAGAAAGATAAACAGAGGGAAGACAGGAACAACTACAAAACGTGTTCCTGGTGTTGAGGGTTATAAAACAACCCTGCAGTAACGTTCCCCCCTATTGGGGATTTCAATTGCTATTTTATTATATATAGTTTATTGTTATTTATTAATGTTAAAGTTATATGATTTTTATGTAAAACCTCCGCCGTCACGTCATGTAATATCCCATTTTTTTACGCCCCTGTGGCAAATAAAGAAAGATATCCTACTGATTATCGTATTAACGTATGTGTGCACTCTGAATAATGGGTTCCTAATACTAATAATATAAACCCAATCTTTGAGTATGGAAGCGGCCAAAGCTGTACCTATTCTCTTCGACTAGCTTTGGTTATTCCAGTGTCTTGGAGTTCCTTATTTTGTATCTTGGTCGGGGTATTATATAAGTTAAAGCTGAATTCTTTAAGCCGATTATATCCCACCAAAATGAGATTTTGGCTTAAGTTTAATATAATTTATTTGCTTTAACATATGTTTCTATGTCTATTATAATCGTCTACATATGCTGACTACAATATATATTGTTCACTCATATGGAATACTCAATTATTTATCACATTTCACCAGAAAGCCTATAATAGTGGAAGTAATTATATATATACACATACTCATAATGAAAGGAATAAACAAATAGACAAAAAAGTATAACTAACGAAACATATGTACTTTGTCCCAGAATAAGAAATAGAATATAACAAATACCAATTGTTACAACCGACCGATATACAAAAATGTTATGAAGTAGGAATACAGAATTCCCCGGGGTTCAAAAACATTTTTTTTAAATAAATATTGAAAACACTTGTAGGTTTAGCACAGTTGTATGACCTTTATTTGTCATTTCGAAATACCACAGGGAAATCTAGAATGGAGATAAATGAAATTATATGTATATATGTATATATGTATATATGTCGTCATCATCATCATCATTGTCGTCGTTTAACGTCCATCTTCCACGCTAGCATGGGTTAGACGGTTTTGTTCCATTTGATGCGGGAATGTATATATTTATATATATATATATATATATATATATATATATATATATATATATATATATATATATATATATATATATATATATATATATATATATATATATATATATATATATATATATAAACCCGTAAAAAAAATGTATTATTTGTACAGATTAAAGGGAAACTGATAAGACATTTTGTACCTCTATAGTCTCCTTGAAATATATATATATATATATATATATATATATATATATATATATATATATATATATATATATATATATATATATACATATATATATATATATATATACATAAGAAGACAACAAATAGAGATACAAAAGGTCTTATATGGTATATATATATATATATATATGTATGCATGTCTTTATATGGTATATATATATATATATATATATATATATATGTATGCATGTAAAAGGTAAACAGAAATAACAACACAATCGGTACAGTATATGGAAGGGATATATTATGTTAACGCTTGATATAGCAGGAAGAGGGTCTTAACGTTTCGGACGCTAGTCCTCTATCAGAAGAAAGAATAAGAAATAAGATAGATTGAGGGGACGGCCGGGTTGAAATTGGAATATATATATATATATATATATATATATATATATATATATATATAGATAAATCTACCAAAATATACGGTAGTGTCCAATCCGTATGAAGAACTCAATGTAATCCAAATATCATGAAAGAGAAGATGCATTCAAAAATTTTCGATGAAAATCATAGGAAAACAGAGTCAAGATAAATGGATGTATTCGATAAAAACGCGTCCTTTTATAACGAAGCTTTAGCTAGAAGCGGCCACAAAAACAAATTAGTCTATATAACTTGCATCAATAATACTTCAAACATACAACCCAATATTACCAACAAACATCAAATGAAAAACCCACACCTAAATGCCACTCACACTACACCCCAAAATACCAACCTAAAACTTAATTTCACTATTTCTTCTCTCACATAGAATATAATGACTTAAAAAAAAACCATTCATCCTAATACTCCAATATATGTTAACAATATTACTAACAAAATTCCTAGTAATCAGACTAAAACACCTAAATCAGTTAATCTAATTAAACCTATATATATAATAAATTCACTAATAGTAACTCTCTTAGTAAACATCCTGATAATCGTATAAATATAAAAAACAATATAGAAACCGTAATAGACGGGTTACTTGGTATAATGCTCCATTTAAGCTACAAATTAAAGATAATATCCCTAAACATTTTTTTACTATCCTAGAGAAAAACTTCCCGCCAAACCATAAATACCATCAAATTTTAAATAGATCAACTGTCAAATTTTCCTACTCCACTACCAAAAATATACAACAAAATATAAGTGCCTACAACGCATATAAATGTAAAAAACCCCACAAATATACCACCAACACATCAAACCAACCATAATACTAAAATAAACCACAACACACCACCATCTCCTTCACCTATAACAAGTCGAGTAAATTCCAAACCAAATTTAACTAACTCCCCTGATATAATATTAACGAATGGTTGTAACTGTAGAATCAAAAGAAATTGCCCATTAAAGGGAAATTGTCTTATTAATAACATAGTCTATAAATGTAAAATTAGCACTAAGGACTCCACTTATTCATATAT
Organism: Eledone cirrhosa; assembly: GCA_964016885.1. Taxonomy (NCBI): domain Eukaryota; kingdom Metazoa; phylum Mollusca; class Cephalopoda; order Octopoda; family Eledonidae; genus Eledone; species Eledone cirrhosa. The sequence goes on along the minus strand of OZ024746.1, from coordinate 11,019,220 downwards.
AGGAGCTACGTCTAACCAATTTAAAATAAGATTTAATACCCACAAACATAGTTTTAAAAATGCCGCATTAGCTAATACAACATCCTTGGCTGAAACAATTAATAATTATAGAAAGAAGAATATCGATTACAACCTGACCTGGAGTGTGCTCTAAAAGGCTACCCTTATCAAAATAACAGATAAGAGTGTAGGTTATGCTCCCAGGAACCTTTTAAAATCATGAAATCTAAGGGTATCCTATTAAATAAGCGACAGGAATTAACTATATCTTGCAATCATATAATTAGAAGAACCTTCCAATATTATAAACCTAATTAATATACACCTTACACTTATATTTTACATATTATTATAATTAGTTTTTTTAAATTTAGTTAACCTATAATTAGTACTTTACTACAGAGAACTTCATAATTTTATTTCCCTCTTACAGCTCTCTTTTCCTAAAATTAATACCTAAAAGTATACCTATAAATTAATTTAATTTCCTGTTATGAATCTAGATTCCTTGTAGTTTATATAAGATTGGTATTTATCACTACTACCCTTATCCCAAAATTTTACTTTCCTTCGTTTTTAACAACAATCTTTAATAGCATCTAATTCTTATTTATCACATTCATATGAATTAATATAAATTTATCCATATAAGTATACCTATCAATTAATTTAATTTCTTGTTATTGATCTAGATTCCTTGTGGTTTAAATAAGATTGGTATTTCTCACTAATACTCTTACCCTAAAATTTTATTTTCCTTCGTTTTTAACATTTAATAACATCAAATTTTCGTGTACCCTTCACTGGCTTGACCGCTTTTCATCCCCAAAGTATTCTTTTCATTCAAAACATAAGTCAGCATTCGTCTACCCCTAAATTAAATTTCTACTACCACTATTCTATCACCTTGACCTCTAACTACTTTTCTATTGGTCAATTCAAAACCTGTTCCCAAATAGACCTTTTATATTAAATCTTTGTTGTTTTTTTTCAATAAACAAATCTCATCATTTCTGAAGACAGCATATATATGTGTAGGTATGTATATTTCCTCTGATATTTTGTAATATTTTTACATAGATCTATATGATATATATACCAACACACATATACATCCTAGAAACGATCGTAAAATGATGAATTTTTTTATATATAAAGAACTTGTTCTTTGTTTTTATTTCATTGTTTTTATTAATATATATATATATATATATATATTAATCGGTTTTGATAACCGGCCATTATTGTTTTAGAGTTCAAATCCCGCCGAGGTTGACTTTGCCTTTCATCCTTACGGGGTCGATAAAATAAAGTACCAGTAATGCACTGGATAATTGCTGGCCTTGTGCCTAAAGTAGAAACAATTATTGTTTTAGATTAAGAAAAACATGGGTGGCAAAGACATTTTGAAAATATTCTATTCAATATGTAGAAATACATCAGAAACTTATATCCTTTCATATGAATTCATATATAACTTCCTGGTTCTGGAACTCAATGATCTACACAAATGGAAATTTCTTAGATCCGTCCAGGAGGCGTAAATCTACGAAAGTTAAAGGATGTTAAAGTAGAAGAGAGACCTTCGTACCCCCCACTCCCGAAAAGATATCTTTTTAGTTGATATTTTAAAACGGAGTTAATTTAAAAAAGATAAAGATTTCGATTAAATGTTTATCTAAAAGTATTGAAAATAGTTTTCAGTAACAATAATTTTTGATAACATATCCAAGCAAAGATATATAAATAAATGAATAAATGAATACAATAATATAAAATTTAATGATCAAATTACAGAAATCGTAAATTATAATGTAAAATCATCCATGTTCAGAGCTCAGTTGATTTGTTGCAGGCTCGTATATGATACCTCCTACGGTAAAATCAGCCTCAAGTAGTCTCAAGTAGTCGCTTCATAACTGTGATAAATTAGGACATATTATAATATATTACTTATAATTATCTATAATGCGTACTTTCATATCACAATGCATAATTATATCATATGTAATCGTAACTGATTAATCGGCAATCTAAGCGGCCAATTTGCTTAATGGTATCTTCCTAGTATATATATATTATATCAATGAGAATACACAGTCTCGATAAGAAGCAACAACTCCGAAACAATTGTCGACTGTTTCCTCTCAGCCCCTGCTGAAACAAAAGGATGACGCTGTCATCTAGAAAACACACCTGGTGTTAATGAGGCTGTCTACTTGCAAACAAACCGAATATTAATAATATTACCATTATTCACTCACGAATACATATATACATATATATATATATATATATATATATATATATATATATATATATATATATATATATACATATATATATATATACATAACAAAGAAAGTGTGATATATATATATATAGGAAAAGAGTCAGGACCCCGACGGCTGAACTCCGATCGTTTCGACAGCTAGATCCGAACAGTTCGGATCTAGCTGTCGTGACTCTTTTCCTATTACCCACTCTACTAACCTAAGTATCGATTACTCTGGTGCGTTATGGTTCACCTGGAATCTTACCCCACCCTTTTTGTTATATATATATATATATATATATATATATATATATATATATATAACGAAGGAAATGTGGTAAGGAACCAGGTGGACCATAACGCACCAAAGTACTCAATACTTAGGGTAGTAGAGAATTAGTACAGAAATAGCCGTCGAAACGGCTTGAGCTCAGCCGTCGGGGTCTTACTTGTTCCTATATATATATATATATATATATATATATATATATATATATATATATATATATATATATATAAGAACAAAAGATGGTTAAAAGAGTTCCATGTATTTTATTATGCGCATTTCAAAAACAAATATCATCATGCAATAATATTTGTGTTTTCATCAGATATTATGTATACTCCAGTCCTACAAACTGTAGAGTGCTTCTTATCCGATATCTGCATTGCTTTATTGTACTACAATAAAACTCACCTCCTACATATATATATATATATATATATATATATATATATATATATATATATATATATATATATATATATATATATATATATATTTATCAAAATAACAGATTAAAGTTTAAGCAAAGAATCGCTGCTTTCAGCCTTAACGGGATCTTCTGAAACTAACTAAGTCAATCTGTGAACGCAGAAGTGAATAGTTCAAAAAACGTTGCAACCGGAGGAAGACAGGAATACGATACTTTGGTTCGTGGAAACGTTCCCTGGCAAAGAACGGGAAAAAACGAATATAATACGTCATTATTTGGAGCGGTGAAAAACAATTACACGCAAAGACAGAACCACGTTTATGGTATAAAAGAAGTCGTAGACTAATATTCTTTGCCAAAGAACGTTTCCACGAACCAAAGTATCGTATCCTGTCTTCCTCCGGTTGCAAGGTTTTTTGAAATATTCACTTCTGCGTTCACAGATTGACTTTGTTAGTTTCAGAAGATCCCGTTAAGGGTGAAAGCAGCGATTCTTTGCTTAAACTTTAATCTGTTATTTTAATAAATATTTACTCTATGGTTCTTATATATTTGATATATATTTATCCTTATCGAGCCCTCTTTGGATTTTAGTCTTCAAATTTATTATTATTACTATATATATATATATATATATATATATATATATATATATATAAATAATATATATATATATATATAAATAATATATATATATATATATATATATAAATAATATATATATATATATATATATATAAATAATATATATATATATATATATATATATATATAAATAATATATATATATATATATATATATATATATATATATATATATATATAAATAATATATATATATATATATATATATATATATATATATATATATATAAATAATATATATATATATATCATATATATATATATAAATAATATATATATATATATCATATATATATATATATATATGTTTGTATGTATTCGCATACTTATATACATAGTTGTATTGTGAGTACAATATTTGGTAAGTACTAGTTTGCTTTAAGACTTTGATTTTATTGGTTATCGATCTCACCCCTCCTTTCACATGAAACTACAAAAATAAAAGACGTGATCATATTGCCTATTTGTGTTGGGAACAAAGTAGTCAATCTACCAATCAATTAACTGGCCTTTCTTCTTATATATTTCTATACTTTTTACACACACGCATGCGCCTGGATCCCCACAGACGTGTGTGTGTGTATATATATATATGTGTGTGTGTGTGGCTGTCTCAATCTCCCCCTCTCTCTCTCTCTACATATATATATGTATATATATATATATATATATATATATATATATATATATATATATATATATATATATATATATAAATAAGAGTGTATGTTTAAAGTCAGTATATATGTATAAGTATATATCTATGTATATATATATATATACACATATATATATACTTATACATATATACTGACTTTAAACATATTCATGTATGTATATATACATACATACATACATGAATATAATGTATGTATATATGTATGTATGCATAAATGTTAATGTTTATTTATCTGAAGGTCTTGTTTTCACCTTTCTCTGTTGGTCTATAGAAGCTAACAATTGGTGTGTAGCTCACCTGTATACCAACAATTGGCTAATTGACAAACTCTGTTAATGAAAAGCAATATTTGCTACCATCACTACCGTGACAAGCAAGGTCACCATCACCACCAATCGCAGTCATTTTCTCTCTCTCTCTCTCTCTCTCTCTCTCTCTCTCTCTCTCTCTCTCTCTCTCTCTCTCTCTCTCTCATTTTCCATCTCTATCTTCATCTCTCCTTACACCTTTCTCTGTGTTCTCTTTCCTTCAATCTCTCGCCCTCTCCATCTTTATCTATCTATCTATCTATCTATCTATCTATCTATCTATCTATCTATCTATCTATCTATCTATCTATCTATGTTCTATCGCCTGGCACCTCGAGGGCCTTCAGGCGCTCACAGCCCTCTACCAAGCGGAAACGGCAATCAGAGGAGACTCCACTTCGACATTCTATAGGGGATTATTGGAGGATAAGTGTGACGACGTTCTCGGGGAAACTCTAGGCATCGGGGAAGACGAACTGACCAGTCTGTTCGGGAGGACTTTCCGTCCAGGGCCTATGGATAACTACCAGAGGTCTCTGGCCTGGCAGTGCTACCGAGGAGCTCTACCAGTTCGAGACAAAATCCACAGGCACGGACGCCCTGGCAGAGATTCTGCCAAAAGGACCTGTCCAAGATAGGAGCAGGATATCGAAACCGTTCTGTGCGCAAATGTTCAGTCCCCAGGGGTGACCGACCTGGGGAATTATGTCGAACAGCTGCTGTCACGTGTGGGACGCATCCAGTTGTCAGCCGAGTCCATCGTGAGGATTAACCCGCCGCCTTCATTTAAGAATGAAGGAGAGGCGGTGTTCCTCTGTCTGATGGCTATAGCGAAAGAGGTAATATGGTGGACTAGGTTAAAAGGACTGAGGGCAAACACCTTTCTCTCCGGACAACAATTCATCCCCTTCTTTAAGTACCACTTCAGAAGGAAGGTGAGAGGGGAGAGAGAGGTGCTACACCCCAGTAAATTCGCTGAAAGGTGGGTGAATATGGCGAAAATGGCCCGAGTGAATGGGCCTTCTCTGTATATAGACCTGTAGGTTGAGGAAGATAAACAGAGGGAAGACGGGAACACCTACAAAACGTGTTCCTGGTGTTGAGGGTTGTTCTATCCACGGGGTGTAAAACAACCCGCAGTAGCGTTACGCCCCTCCCCCCTCCACTAATGGGGATTTCAATTGTTTTATTTTTATATAGTTTATTGTTATTTATCATTGTTAAAGATTTTATGTAAACCTCCGCCGTCACGTCTTGTAATGTCCCATTTTTGTACGCCCCTGTGGCAAATAAAGAAAGGTATCTATCTATGTTCTAGCGACGGGGTATTAAACAACCCATTTGTAACGCCTCCCCTCTATTGGGGATTTCGATTGTTAAATTTGTTTGTTTTAATAATATTTTTACACGACTGTATGTAAAATTCCCGGCATGTGTCTTTGTATTGTCCCCTTTTCTTGTGCGCCCTTGTGGCAAATAAAAAAATATATCTACCTACCTATAAAAGAAACATATCTACATATCTATCTGTCTGTCTGTCTGTCTATCTATCTACCTATCTCTCTGTATATCTTTCTTTCTATCTACCTCGCTCTCTATCTCAATGCTACATCCAGCACCACCTTCCACCACAATTATTGTCTGTAACCATTTCACCCTATGATGGCTTCGCAAAAGAATCGTTACTGAATATAAAATATACTACATGCTCAAACCAATCCTATCTCTGAGATCAGCTATGATTCCAAAAAACTGTGAAGAAAATATTTTCAAGTATACAGAATAGAATCTACCAATACCTTCGATTAGTCTAAACCAATCAGTGCTCTGATGAAATATATCTTCTCATTAACTCGTTATGAGACAGAACAATTATTCATAGACACACATACACAGACATGCCCACACAAGCACACATACACAGACACACATACACAGACATGCCCACACAAGCACACATAGACATAATAGACACATGTACCAATATACACACTCACAACCACATATGTAGGTACGCACACACACAAATTCAAAGACAAAATAAAAGTAATTCTAGCATAGACACAAGATCACACTTAGAGATGTATTCGATAGATGTATTCAGTAGATGAATATTAAGTATTTTATCGATCACGGATAAAATTCAAAGTTGAACTCTTTGGGATTTCAACTGGGAAAGAAAAGAGACAGTAAAATAATAGCAGTATAATAACAATAATCTTCTGATGTACATACACATGTTACGTGGTTGGAGGAAGAAGCCACAACAGATCGGAGGGACCTAGTAACAGTGAGGGTCATAAGATAGAGGATACTATTTGGTATAGTATGGTATATTTCCGTAACTCCTGATGGAGTCGTAGTGGCACCGTATTGACATACGAGATTTCCTGGGCATTTTAAGCCTGGCCTGGCAGAGTCCATTTCTCTCCAGACCTGAATAGAGCAGATTATTTTCCAGAAAAGGATAGAAGAGGAGAGAGAAGTGAGAAAGAGACATAGTAGCAGTATCGAACTCCTGTACTAGACTGGTACTTTTTTTATTGGCCTCGAAAGATGAAAGGCAAAGTTAACCTCGGCGGGATTTGAACTCAGAGAGTAGAGAGCCGGATTGAATACCGCAAAGCATTCTAACTGACATTCTAACGACTCGCCAGGAGAAGGCTATTCACTGATAGTATATTACACGATTGAAGGAAGAGAGAGAGAAAGAGGGAGAGGGGGAGAAAGGTGTTTAATATATGTATTTTTGAAATGATTCAAATGATACAATGATATGATAATTATACTGATATGACAATGTAATGAACCGAAATGTTATTAATTATTAAGGCAAGAGAGAATAACTCCGTTGTTCTTCACATGTATCAATTCACATGTATCAATCACAGTTGTTAAATTACTTCAAAGAAATCATTTATGATTGTATAAATATATGTCAGAGTAATTATTGTGTCCTAGTTAACATCTGTGAAATTTCCACGACTACTATTAACAATAGAAACAGCGACATCATTAACAACAACAATAATATGAATTCTTTCTACTTTTGGCACAAAGCCAGCAATTTGACGGGAAGCGGAAATTCGATTAAATCGACTCCAGTTCGTTACTGGTACTTTATTTTATTAACTCCGTAAAGATGAAAGGCAAAGCTAACCTCGGCGCGATTTGAACTCAGAAGGTAAAGGGACATAACTACGAGGGGCTGCTGAAAAGTTCCTGATTTGTTTAAAAGAAAATACAGGAGAATCAGTTATTCAACATATTCCCCTCTCAGATTCACACACCTATTGCAGCGGTCCTTCAGTTTTTCTAAGCTCTGTAAAAATAACTCTATAAAAACCAGGGACTCTTTAGACCCCATCATATATGTCGCAAAGCATGTTATTCGACGCTCTACCGATACTGCCAATCCACCGCCCCTTATAATGATAATAATTGTTCCTACGTTTGGCACAAGGCCAGCAATTATCCAGTGCATTACTGGTACTTTATTTTATCGACCGCGTAAGGATGAAAGGCAAAGTTGACCTTGGCGGGATTTGACTCAGAATGGCAAAGGCTGTAACTCGATACGTCAAAGCATGGCGTCCGACCCTCTACCGATACTGCCAATCGACCACCCTACCATGGCGTCCGACCCTCTACCGATACTGCCAATCCACCACCCTACCATGGCGTCCGACCCTCTACCGATACTGCCAATCCACCACCCTGATAATAATGGTTTCTTATATAGGCACAAGGCCAGTAATTTGAGGGGAAGGGAAAGTCGATTAAATCGATCCCAGTGCATGACTGGTACTTTATTTTATCGACCCCATAAGGATGAAAGGCAAAGTTAACCTCGGCGGGATTTGAGCTCAGATCATAAAGGGACGTAACTCTACGCTGCAAAGCATGGCGTCCGACCCTCTACCGATACTGCCAATCCACCGCCCTGATAATAATGATCATAATATTACCTAAAACAGACATTACCGCTTATACTTTTAAACGTATCTTGTAAATATAAATGGATTAGCCGTTATATTCCACCAAGATTAAAACCAACTCCACCAACGCCAACAACACTACAATTTCCAGCATATTTTATGCAACATACGTCGATGACCGGATAGAAATATGAATATATTGAGTAATATTCCATTACAGAACAGGAAACGAGTGACATAAAGATGCAAAAAAATGTATATGTAACAATAGTTAACTGCATTACGGTGACGCATGTATTCAGTGACTGGTAAAATAAAACGGGGCAAAACGTCCTGACATTGTTATCGAAACAAAATGAAACATTGTTTTCTATAAATAATGAAATAGTTATATACAATAAAGATGTCATGAATATAGAGGGATCTGATAATAAAGATAGTGCGGTAATTGAAAAGGTAAATATGCAATGAAGCGATAAAACAAAAACTGCAGTTTGTGGTTACATAAAGCTAGTAAAACAAACGCTTTCATGGCATGTAGTATATATGAAAAGAAAGTGAAACAACTACATAGCGCACACAAACACACAGAGAATTGGATGCCATACTGATGCTACTCGAAAAGCTATCCAATAAAAGTAAAAATATGAAAAATGTAACCAATCAGGAACTGATGCAGTAATGTGCCAACTTGAGCATTCGGTAATTAGAAGGGAGGTAGGTGTAAAAGCCAAACTTGCTGTCTTCAATTCGGTATTCGTGCCAACTCTTACCTGTGGTCAGGAATTTTGGTTAATGACTGAAGGAATATGATCGCGAATATAAGCGGCCGAAATGGGGTTTCTCCGAAGGGCCCTTGGAGTAACGTTACTCGATAGAGTGCATAGCTCGGAGATCAGAGAGTCACTCCAGGTAGTGCAACTACTTCTCCGAATTGAGAGATTACAGATCCGATACTATGGGCATGTGGTTAGAATGTCTGAGGAAAGAACCGCTGGAAAGGTATTACGGGCAAAACTAACCGACAGGAAACCCAGGGGCAGACCCGAGCAAGATGGTTGGATAACAACGATGAGCTTGGCTGGTTACGTTCGCGGATTCAGTCGGATCTGGTAGAGACGGTTGCTTCTGACAGGACCTGGTGGAAGGAGTGTTTGAGGACCCTGCCCCTACGACCCTCCCAAGAAGAAGAAGAAGAAGAAGAAGAAGATGAAATCAAGTGAGGCAGATGAAATACAGAATAGGCTGAGGTAAACAGGAACATATATCAGGCTGTCATGTTTAACCAAGGTGGAACATTCAGGATTATACATGTATTGGTGAGGAGATCCATTCGCAGCCAACACCAAACACATGAGGGTTTCGGGATTCGCGTGTTGAAGCGGACACATTTTCAGAGTTTCCTAGACAACGATGGCGATGAACAGTAGTTGCCATTCGTGCGAAATATCTTTTTAAAATTCGTCTCTTTCACCAAATCCTGGGTCAGCCGTGGACCTATATTGGATGAAAGGCGAATGGTATTTGACTTGGTGTTGCACTCTACTGTCTGATCCATGGGGTGGGACGATTTGAGGTATCAACGAGGATAGTTTGAGTAATGCTCTAGGAGGAAACGGCCCCAAGTATAGTTCGATGGGGCATGTATAAATCAATAACCATTTTAAGAAAGTGTTCCTAAATATCTTCATTAAACATATATCTATAAAACAAGTTATTTGATTGTTATATCATGATATTTTCATGGCTGAAATATTGCTCATAAGTTGATATGCTAACAACATTTATAGAATTAGAGATAATGAACTACTTCTAATATACAGCCTTCTAATTGGAAGAAAATAGATGCAAATTGCTTCGTAAATAACAATAAACAATTGAGCATTTCTAAGTCAAATAAAACATATAGACATGATCACGTGTGCAATTATAGTCACTGTGCAATATTTAAACATAACACAATTGGGAAGGACAACAAATGCTATAAACATGCATCAAACCTATCTCTAATTACGTCGAAACCCCAATACACTGGGCTATAATTAAATAAGCACGTAGGGAAAATATAGGGAAAACCAAAGACAGCCGCCCAAATGTTATTTGGATAATATGTTTCTTTATAGGTATGTAAATATTTTTCTGTCCAAACATAGTCAATACGTTTAAGAAACTAAAGAGAAGGGTTTAAAAGTAGAGATTAAAACGTTCGTGAAAAATCAATATATAAATCTTTTCTATTTAAAAAGGACTAAAATAAAGAACGCAATTTATGTAAGCTTCAAAGAATCGACAATCGACACTCACTATAAGAAATAATATCATTGGATTCAGCACACTCTTTGTGCAGAATATTCGTCAAGAACTGAATATAGGGACTGCAAAATAGAATCACTTCTGAGGAACATGGAGTCAACTTTGAAATCGAGTTGTGTTTATTGGTTAAACACATATCTAAAAGAGAGACAACGATATAAATAACATTATTGATTTCCTAGCTTGGCAGCAGGTCCAATATTTTTACTCAATTGCTTTAGTTCCATACCTTGCTGGTAAAAGCAACCCCGATGGGGTTTCAGACGTAAAGAGACACGAGTAAATAATGCAAGACATTATCAGACATTCTACTGAATCAATACACTGCTTCAAATAATAAAAAAAATTAATGATTTCTAATTTAAGTACAAGGCCAGTTATTTTGGAGAGGGAAACGATTCCAGTACTTAACTGGTACCTTATTTTATCGACCCTGGAAGGATGAAAGATAAAGTTGACATCGGCAGGATTTGAACTCAGAATGTAAAGAACTGAAAATAATTCCACAAAGTATTTCATCCGACACCCTATCAATTTTGCCCCCCCGCCCCCCCCCCCCCCCCAAAAAAAAATACTTGTTTCTATTTTTGATACAAGACCAGCAATTTGAAGGGACCACCTCTACTTCTCTGGTCTTACATCATTACAATAATTGTTTCTACTTTTGGCACAAGGCCAGCAATTATCCCAGTGTATTACTGGTACATTATTTTATCGACGCCGTAAGGATGAAAGGCAAAGTTAACCTCGGCGGGATTTGAACTCAGACCATAAAGGGCCGTAACTCTTTGCTGCAAAGCATGGCGTCCGACCCTCTAACGATACTGCCAATCCCTAATACGACAATGCAGTCTTAGTGTCTTATTTGCACACTATACACTTAATGTTAGCATATCTTTTCATAATTTTATTTATACAATTATTTATGACTAAGTATTTGTCTAATAATGCTAAAATAAAACCTTCTATTTCTGCTTTTAGCCAAAAGCTTTTGAGCAATTGTTGGATTTAACCCTGGTTTAATTCCTCTCTATCGTTTTTCAAAGTATTGAAAAACGATCGACTTTCTCACGATTTTTCTTAAGTATATCTTGGAGTCATGTTTTGAATTTACTTTCTATCTGTTTTTATAAACATTGATATTGTTTTATTCCTCTTTAAATTATTTTATTAGGTGTAATTAGTCAATAATGATTAACTTATTCTTTTCTTCTTTACTGAGAAAGGTTTGTTTGCTGTCTTCATGTTTCCTCATTACATTAGTTAGTTTATCTGTGCCTGATTCGAAATATTCTTCTAGTTTCACTGTTATTAATTTACTGTAGGCTGCTCCCTATCCTCTCGGGGTACAATTTCGGTATATTCCAACTATATCAGCTTTGGGGAGAGTACTTCTCTTTGCTGTTTGTAGTTTCTTATTTTAAGTGAACTCCCTTTTGTTATGTCATGGTTATAGCTTATTCCTGAGAATTAGTATATTCATACCTATTATCTTATTCCTGAGTTCGGGCTTTAATATTAGTCTAACTCTTCCGTAGAACACTTTCCTAATGTTTCCATCATCTATATGTTGTATATTTTAATTTTTATCTACTAAATATTTCTATAGATCGATCTAGTCCAACTCTCTGAATTCAGTATCTATCTATATCTAATTTATTATTTAATTTGTTTCTTCCTATAAGATTTGTCACATTTGTTTGGGCTGAGTTTATGAACAGTTTTTAGTAGGATTTCCAAAGTCATTCATACAGAAAAATTGGTTTATATCTTGTCTGTAGAATCTATAACTACTCAGCATATTTGTCAATATAGTCAAAGAAAGGTAGAAATGTAGAGGAAATAAAGAATTTTATCGGGAGATTATTATTATTATTATTATTATTATTATTGTTGTTGTTGTTGTTGTTGTTGTTGTTGTTGTTGTTGCTGCTGCTGCTGCTGCTGCTGCTGCTGCTGCTGCTGCTGCTGTTGTTGTTGTTGTTGTTGTTGTTGTTATTTGTGCTTTTATACTTCTTTCAGTTTTGTTTCCATTTCATACTGAATGTCTTCCCGACACCTAGGACAGAGAAACTCACTGCATACAATGATAAGCCCCCCCCCCACCAGATTGTTCACGTCACACACGTTACACAGTTACAAGTATGTCATTTACAATATACATGTGTACATTATCTGTTTAAAATCATATTTACATCAGGAGGAGATTCAATCATATGAGCTCAATTATTTACAACTTACATAATTATGGAATATAATCTAATAAAGTTATATAAAAACAAAATTACATAGATAATTATCATTCTCACAGTGATAGTGCTCTTCTCAATATGTGTGCTGTACGAGTTAAAACAATGCTTCACTTCTTGCAGTGATGGTAAGCCAAGAATCATTCTAAAATAATGCTCTGTTCCTTTCTTTAATCATTCCCAGTGCTCCTACAATCATTGCTATTGTAACTACCTTCAGATGCCACATTTCTTTCAATTTCAATCAGCAAATCTTTATATTTTATGATCGCCAAATTCTTTTACCACAATATTGTGATCACATAGGATGCTCATATCAATCAATAAACATACTTTATTATTTTGGTCTTTTAATATCCAGTCTGTTAGCTTTGATGGTCATGTACTGGAAAGTCCCAAATAATTGTTACATTTCCCCCCTCAGTCACAGCCTCAGAGTGATGCTTATACCACTTGTCAGAAGTTTTGATTTTAAAATGCCGACATATTAACCAATGTAGGTATTGGCCACCTCTGTCATGCCTGGATTAATATTCTACTGGTACTTTACATCCCGAGATTAAGTGATCCACTAATACAATCTCATCATTCCAGAATCAGCACTCTACTCTATTTCTCATCACATTGACATGATAGTTCCGAGTTAATAAGTTTTGATCTTGAGTAGTTGAGATGAAGTCTTCACTCTCTACCTTTAGCCCTGAGATTGTTTGTTACGGGTCACATATTTGCCAAGCAGAGGTTACTGCTCCCATCTCAATGTTAATTGCTCGGGCACTTTTTTTCTTTGCCATTCATTTTACATCATTTTGCCATAACAATTGCCACAGTTTCCTCAGTCTGTCCAGCCTGGACATTTGTCAAGAGATCAGTAGCAAATTGTTTGCTATCTTTCATGATCGAATGAAGCTTCTTACTTCTCTCATATTTTTCAGTGAGTTTCAGCATCTAGTTGTTTGTTATTTCAAGTTTTGAAGAGTCAAGCTTCGGAATCCTTGAGTTTTGTGGAGATAAAGACGATCTACATCTGCCTGTGGGTGGTGCATCTTATTACAGGTCAATTGTGTCAATTCTCTTTATTTCACTGATATTCCAGTTCTATACATTGAAGCTATAACTGGAACTAGTAAGTAATTTATGTACATTTTGCTCAGATTTCAGAACTGCTTGTACTCTCATATAACATTTCTGCTTTATCTACTCTTTCATGTTGAATACCGGAGCCTTCATTTATACTCAGGTATTTATAGGTTTGTTCCTGCTCAACTTCTTTTATAACTGTTTCAATACCCATTTCGACTGGTATTGAGTTTATCAACTTCCCTTTCTTGAAAGTGGGCTTGGCACACTTATTAAGCCCAAATTCTATCCTAATGTCATCGCTGAATGCTTTCACAGAACGCAAAAGCCTTCAAGTTCATCATTGTCTTTGCTATATAGTTTGATGACATCTACATAAATCAGATGGCGTATTTTTCAATTGTCAAATTTATAACTAGGACTTGTTCTGTTAAGTTCGATTGTAAGGGGTATTAGAGCTAGGCAAAATATTTGAGGTGAAAGTGAGTCACCTTGGAAAATTCACAAATCGATGCTAATATTATTTGAATTTAGTACTCCATTGGAATGATATAATTAGAGATTCGTGTTCGACAATGACACGATATTTCAGAAAGTTTGAAATTACAGGAGAAATTCTGAATATGTCTAGCGCTTTCAGAATCCATGAATGTGGTATACTGTCAAATGTAATCAATCCATGCGGAACTCTGTTTTCTACGCTTGGTATGACAGTTCATAAGGATCATAGATTAATTAAGAGTTGATCTTTTTGTTTAATAAGGAAAATATTGTTCTCTTCCCTAAAATCATATATTTCCTCTACGATAATAGATGTTAAAACTTTATAAGTGGTAGATAGGTTATGGGATGACAGTTCTTTTTATTTGTTGTTTCATTATTCTTTGGTAGAAAGTAAATAATTGTTTCTACATTTGGCACAAGGCCAGCAATTACCCAGTACGTTACTGGTACTTTATTTTATCGACCCCTACCCTTGTTATCCAGTCAAGTGTTTTTTCACGATCTTTCATAATTTCATCGAACAGCTGGACTAACGTTTTGCGTGCGCACTAGAACGATAAAAAACAGAAATTTGGCATGCTATCTTTACCAGGAGATTTCCATTTATGAGGCTTTGTGAGTATCAACCTTCGGTCTGCTGTTGAGATATCTTCTAATGCTTGTTCTTACAATATTTTGCAGGATTCTTCTGTACATCTAATCTAATCTACATTTCCGTTTTATGTATTCTCATCACTCCAAATCTTTCTCCAAAAGTTTTCAATTTCTTCCATGGAAGGAGGGGGTCCTCAATAGTTATTTTCTCTTTTCCTATTTCTCTGTAAAATGATTTGGCATTGGATGTGAACAACTTATTTTGCTTGCAAACATTGTTTCTCTTGGACTTTTTTTTAGTATTTCCTTAGTTGATATCAGTTTTTCTAATGGAAATCCATATTTTTTCTTCAAATCTCTTCCTTTTCTAGATCTTACATTATTTTCAGATATTTCCAATTAGTTCATTCAATATTGATATTTCCCCTCTCATTAATTCAATCTCGTATTCAATTTTACTTCTCTAATGTGGATTTCTTCTTAAGTTTGGCTTTCTTTGTTTTTTCGGAGGTATACATCTTTTTTCAATTACCCTAGCTGATGTGTAAATAATTTCATTCAACTCAGTAAGATCAGGTTCTCATTCTCATATGATTTCATGTGTTGGATAGTTACCAAGTTTTAAAATTATTTGTTTTCACTTTGATTTGTATTTGAAAGTTTTTGAAGTGGTTCCCTATCATTCATACATGTATGACTTACAACTGCCATCTCATTCCGAATTTTCGGCTTTACCTCCATTATAGAATCTCTGTGTTCCCCAGAAAACACTTGGTCTTTAAATTATGTTTCTATCCCACCTTCCTAGTTATTTTCATCGGGCTCCTTATAATACCTTATTTCTTCAATCCTTTGCCTGATTTGGTCAGATGACAACCTTTCAGTTAAGCCTCATGGCTGGCTACTCTCTTTATCTGATTCTTCATTTCCTTCCTGTCTTATATTTAGGTCAGTTTCCACTACGTGTCTGACCGCAATTAATTATGTATCTGTGAGTCAATTTCTGAAGATATCTCTCCTAACATTTGCTAACCTGTTTTCGTCCAAATAAGGTCAGTTATCATGATTTAGTGTACTCCATTTTTTGTAAGTATTTGCAGTGTGTCTCTCTTGAGATGGTTTACCTAATGCATAGTAATAAACGTGTATTACTTCTTTATACTCTTCCCGTGTCCATTTGATCCTCCTTTTATATTTTTGTGGTCGTTGTTGGTGTGAACTTGGCGGGCTCGAGTTGGGGGACTCCCCGTTCAGGTGACCATCCAGATCCCTATTCAGAGAAGAGATTGCGCCAGTGGATGACTTTTGGATTTCAGGCTATCCCCTTCAGAAGGGACGCGTTTCCTGGCGAACCATAGGACAAGCGTTTTGGTCTACTATTTTAATTTTTTCTCATAAAGCATTTTATTATTATTATTATCATTGTTATTCACCTGAGTGAATTGGCAGTGTCGTTAGAGGGTCGGACGCCATGCCTCTCAGCATAAAGTTACGCCCCTTCATGGTCTGAGTTCAAATCCCGTCGAGGTTAACTTAGCCTTTCATCCTTACGGAGTCGATAAAATAAAGTACCAGTAATGTACTGGGATAATTGCTGGCCTTGTGCCAAAAGTAGAAACAATTATTATTCACCTGAGAAGGAAAATCAGAGTGGAGAGGGAAGTGCTGCCTTCCAGCCAGTTTGTTGAAAGGTGGGTGAGAGAGGCAAGAATGGCCCATGTGAATGGGCCTGCTCTGAGCGTGGGCCTGTAGTATTGTAGGAGGAAAACTGGGAGGGGTCTCCTCCTTATTGGGAATTATTCCTTTGTTTCCATTTTTTGTTAATTTTATTTTTGTTTTTGCTTCCCTCTTTATTACACGTGGAAGCCCATATTTGTACCGTCCTGTACCGTCCTGTGCCGTCCTGTACCGTCCTGTACCGCCCTGTACCGTCCTGTACCGTCCTGTACCGTCCTGTGCTGTCCTTAATGAAAGTCTTCTTATTTTAGTTCAAATTCAAAAATATTGATGGAGCTGACAAACTAATTTCAGTACTGGTCTTTTATCTTTTCACTGGTAGGATGCCAAAAGCCTCTGTTCCATTAGCACCGGCAACAATACCACCACCTTCATCACATCCACCAACACTACTATTGATACTGTCGCCGTCGACATGCTTCCAATTAATATATCTTACAGTCAACATCATAATTCTAACTAAACTACATAATATATTTAGACATCATTCATCACCGCCAGCAATACTATTACTCGGACCAGAAACAATCAATACCAACACAAACATTCTAGTGAACATCGCCACAAGTTTTACAGAGATAAAAATAAAAATAAAAACACCACTACCCTCCCTCCCCCACAGTCACCACCAGGACCACTACCCTCCCTCCCCCACAGTCACCACCAGGACCACTACCCTCCCTCCCCCACAGTCACCACCAGGACCACTACCCTCCCTCCCCCACAGTCACCACCAGGACCACTACCCTCCCTCCCCCACAGTCACCACCAGGACCACTACCCTCCCTCCTCCACAGTCACCACCAGGACCACTACCCTCCCTCCTCCACAGTCACCACCAGGACCCCAACCATCCCTCCCCCACAGTCACCACCAAGACCACTACCCCCCCCCCCCCCCACAGTCACCACCAGGACCACTACCCTCCCTCCCCCACAGTCACCACCAGGAACACTACCCTCCCTC
>OZ024746.1:10993716-10996216 GCA_964016885.1 Eledone cirrhosa | reverse complement strand
GTAGTGTGGTGTAGTGTGGTGTGGTGTAGTGTAGTGTGGTGTGGTGTGGTGTAGTGTGGTGTGGTGTGGTGTAGTGTATTGTGGTGTAGTGTGGTGTAGTGTGGTGTTGTGGGGTGTGGTGTGGTGTAGTGTGGTGTAGTGTAGTGTGGTGTGGTGTGGTGTAGTGTGGTGTAGTGTGGTGTATTGTGGTGTGGTATGGTGTGGTGTGGTGTAGTGTATTGTGGTGTAGTGTGGTGTGGTGTAGTGTGATGTAGTGTGGTGTAGTGTGGTGTAGTGTAGTGTGGTGTGGTGTGGTGTAGTGTAGTGTGGTGTAGTGTAGTGTGGTGTGGTGTAGTGTGGTGTAGTGTAGTGTGGTGTAGTGTAGTGTAGTGTGGTGTGGTGTAGTGTGGTGTAGTGTAGTGTGGTGTAGTGTAGTGTAGTGTGGTGTAGTGTAGTGTGGTGTAGTGTGGTGTGGTGTAGTGTGGTGTAGTGTAGTGTGGTGCGGTGTAGTGTGGTGTGGTGTAGTGTAGTGTAGTGTATTGTGGTGTAGTGTGGGTGGTGTAGTGTGGTGTCGTGTAGTGTGGTGTGGTGTAGTGTGGTGTGGTGTAGTGTAGTGTAGTGTGGTGTAGTGTAGTGTGGTGTAGTGTAGTGTGGTGTAGTGTGGTGTAGTGTGGTGTGGTGTAGTGTAGTGTAGTGTATTGTGGTGTAGTGTGGGTGGTGTAGTGTGGTGTCGTGTAGTGTGGTGTAGTGTAGTGTGGTGTAGTGTGGTGTAGTGTAGTGTGGTGTAGTGTAGTGTAGTGTGGGGTGGTGTAGTGTGGTGTAGTGTAGTGTGGTGCGGTGTAGTGTGGTGTGGTGTGGTGTAGTGTAGTGTGGTGTAGTGTAGTGTGGTGTAGTGTAGTGTGGTGTAGTGTGGTGTAGTGTAGTGTGGTGTAGTGTAGTGTAGTGTGGGGTGGTGTAGTGTGGTGTAGTGTAGTGTGGTGCGGTGTAGTGTGGTGTGGTGTAGTGTGGTGTAGTGTGGTGTGGTGTAGTGTGGTGTAGTGTAGTGTGGTGTAGTGTAGTGTAGTGTGGGGTGGTGTAGTGTGGTGTAGTGTAGTGTGGTGCGGTGTAGTGTAGTGTGGTGTGGTGTAGTGTAGTGTATTGTGGTGTAGTGTGGGTGGTGTAGTGTGGTGTCGTGTAGTGTGGTGTGATGTAGTGTGGTGTAGTGTGGTGTAGTGTGGTGTGGTGTGGTGTAGTGTGGTGTAGTGTAGTGTGGTGTAGTGTAGTGTGGTGTAGTGTGGTGTAGTGTAGTGTGGTGTAGTGTAGTGTAGTGTGGGGTGGTGTAGTGTGGTGTAGTGTAGTGTGGTGCGGTGTAGTGTGGTGTGGTGTGGTGTAGTGTAGTGTGGTGTAGTGTAGTGTGGTGTAGTGTAGTGTGGTGTAGTGTGGTGTAGTGTAGTGTGGTGTAGTGTAGTGTAGTGTGGGGTAGTGTAGTGTGGTGTAGTGTAGTGTGGTGCGGTGTAGTGTAGTGTAGTGTATTGTGGTGTAGTGTGGGTGGTGTAGTGTGGTGTCGTGTAGTGTGGTGTGATGTAGTGTGGTGTAGTGTGGTGTAGTGTGGTGTGGTGTGGTGTAGTGTGGTGTAGTGTAGTGTGGTGTAGTGTAGTGTGGTGTAGTGTAGTGTGGTGTAGTGTGGTGTAGTGTGGTGTGGTGTGGTGTAGTGTAGTGTGGTGTAGTGTAGTGTGGTGTGGTGTGGTGTAGTGTGGGGTGGTGTAGTGTGGTGTGGTGTAGTGAGGTGTGGTGTGGTGTGGTCTAGTGTGGTGTGGTGTAGTGTGGTATGGTGTGCTGTGCTGTGGTTTAAGGCTGCAGTAGCGGTGGTAGTGGTGGTTGTAATATATATATTGTGGTAATTGTAAGGAATTAGTAGTACCGGTGTGTGGGGAGTTGTGGTTGGACTTGTTGTAGTTCAAGTAATGCTAGTGGCACTGCTGCTTAGTTGGAGCTGTTATAATTGTTGTTAGTGAGGTAATATATTTTTAAAATGTTATATCTATACATACAAATATATACCTCCCATCTCTCTCTCTTTCTCTCTCCCTCTCTCTCTCCCCTCTCTCTCTCTCTCTCTCTCTCTCTCTCTCTCTCTCTCTCTCTCTCTCTCTCTATATATATATATATATATATATATATATATATATATATATAGTATTAATATAGATGAGATTCTACAGGACTAGAACTGTTTCATTCTTTAGAAATCATCAGGAATCTGGCTTTCGAAAAATAAATGTGGTATTTATAATTTTTCAGGTCGTAGGAGAGGGTGGGGAGTGGGATGGGTGGAGGTCATTGGTTGAAAGAAAAGGGAATTCATTAAAAGCTAATTCTTTAAGGCTATAATTTATATTTAGAGTGACAAAGGCAGAAAGAATTCTATAAACAAGTTCAGAATGGGGTGCCATTCCTTATTTTTAAGTTTCTCTTAAGCGAACAATGCCTATATTTCAGATGTCTATAAGATGGTTGGGGGTCGGTCATGGTTGATGGATTT
>OZ024746.1:10966216-10973716 GCA_964016885.1 Eledone cirrhosa | reverse complement strand
AATGGTAAAGACTTCCTGTTTCCAATCCTAATGTTTCGGGTAAGAAAATCTCGTAGTTTCAAGGTTTTTGCTTTGTAGGAATCGTGATTTTAGAAACAACTGGTTGTTATTTTTGTAGTGATTTAAGCCAAAGTTAGCCATGATCGAGCAGACCTATGTTAAGAAATGTTCTAGCGATTACCATTCTGTCATGTCTTCAGCCATAGTCGACCTAGTTCTATATTATTCAATATGTTCTTCCTTTTCTTGGTTACTATTTCAATCACGTTCTGTGATTAGCTTAACTCTTTACCTGATAAATTTCTGAGATGTTTTGCTCACAAATTTTGGTTGGTTTTATGGCAATGTCGCTGCTGCCATTTCCAATTAGAATTTGATGTTGGATTATATATATACCACTTTATCTCCTATTCTGTCTAGTTGTTGCACCAAATCTTCCAATGCATAAAACTTTGTCATCTCCAATCATGTATTCACTCGTAACCAAATTTCAAATGTCTCATATAATTTTCCTCTCATTTTGACTGTTGTACAAAATGTATATACTGCGTATCTCAGGCTTAGTTGTTTTCCAGGTATTTCCTGATTTTTTTAGGTTTCCTTAATACACTCAGTGTTGTCAATTTAGCCCAAAAGATTAAAGCTAATACTTGGTTTGTTTGTCAGTGAACTGTCGTTTTGTGTAACTTTATTAGAGAAGGTTCATAGTCTATCTTTTAGCATCAGTCTTTTGTAATTTTCTATAAAATAAATATTACTTTCCATTACTATTTCTGCTAGGTTTTATTCGGTTTTCATTCTATTTTCTAATACATCCGATGATTATATTCACTTCTTATTCTATTTTACTCACACTTGTTATTACCAAAATCCATGCCATGAGACCGCTAGTAATTAATTAACATAAATTTTTGTTTTTGTATTTCAAACCTCTAGAGCAATCCATGATTTGTTTATTATTTTGCAGCTAGAATTTCTTTCAAATATCCCCCGGGGAGAGGTTTTCTTCCGGTATGAGCAGTTAAGTTTTCAAGGTTTGATGTGTTGTTAAAAGTAGGTTGTAAGTTAGAATTCTATTGGTTTATTTTAAAGGTGACTGATTTTGTAACCTTTACAGACTAACATTTCTTTCCTCTCTAAGCTACATTTATAATATAATTATTTAGTAGTTTTCATATTTGCGAGATCTTGATAAATCGTTAGTAAGAGTTTACCTAGAATAATATGTTATCTTAATATGTGGAAATTTTAGCTGCTGGTTGTGAAACAATCATTGGAGTAACCTTTAAGCTTGCTGTTTAAATTGTTTCATTGTTCGTTATTAATCTCACCATTTGTGCTTTATATTTCCTGAAATAGAAATTACAATTAGCCTATCAGTTTTCAAGTTTGGTATTCAGCAGTGAATGCATTCTAAGCTGCAGCTAGTTAAATCGAATATAAATTTAAATCGGTAAAGTTTATAGGGGCTCTTTAGGGAATAATATTATAGATAAATGTAAAAGACTTTTCGGTGCCAAACATATATTGTCTCTCTAATTATTTTTTATCATATTTGTTTCGTTCGTTACACACGCACACACACACACACACACACACACACACACACACACACACACACACACACACACACACACACACACACACACACACACACACACACACACACACACACACACACACACACACACACACACACGTATATGTATATATATATATATATATATACTATCATGTGAGCAATATATTTTCAGGAAATCATTTCACTATGACTAACTCAATTATAATCATATGCTGTGTATTTAGTTTCTTATATATCTTTCATTAGATCGTATACATTCCATAGATATATGTAATATTTTTTCTTCTTGTGAAATTTCGCTTCAAGTTGTGTAATTTTACAATAGATTTGTAATTATTTGATGGCAAATGGATGTTTTGTGCAGCGAGGTTTTAAATATTTCATGCTGTACACAATTCACTAGACCCATAGGCAGCTGTATTGTTCTAATCATACAAATAATTAAACTCTATTCAATATAGTATATCTACATTGTTTAGTCTGACATTATTCTGTGTTACTACGCTGTTTAGTATGATTATGAAAGCATAACCAAATTGAGTATGTAGTTTCTTCCGGATTTGTAAATTAGGTTTCATGCATGTATAGAAATAATCATTCGAAACAAAGAATCTGATGGGATTTTGCTCTAGTGGTATTTTATTATGGGTCATCAAAGAAAAATTATTCCATTATCTGTGAAATTAGTGTGCGATGTGTAAATCCCCAAATAAACGTTCATTCCACTATCATTTAATGGATCAGTAGGTTAACATCAAAGACTTCCTTTTGATGTATTTCCACAGTGTTAGGTTAGTCTTATGTAATAATTTCTCGCTAGCATTTTGGGATTAGTATTACAGTTAGGTACAAATTCCCCAGTTATCAATATTTAATGAATCCACAAACAAAATAAGAAAGGCAAGCTGACTGGAGAAATATTTAGGATGATGGAATAAAGACCTTTATAATAAGGTATTATATAAGAAATAAAATATTTATAATAAAGTATTATGTAAGAAATAAAGTATTTATAATAAAGTATTATATAAGAAATAAAGTATTTATAATAAAGTATTATGTAAGAAATAAAGTATTATGTAAGAAATAAAGTATTATGTAAGAAATACAGTATTTATAATAAAGTATTATGTAAGAAATAAAGTATTTATAATAAAGTATTATATAAGAAATAAAGTATTATATAAGAAATAAAGTATTTATAATAAAGTATTATGTAAGAAATAAAGTATTATGTAAGAAATAAAGTATTATATAAGAAATAAAGTATTTATAATAAAGTATTATGTAAGAAATAAAGTATTTATAATAAAGTATTATATAAGAAATAAAGTATTATATAAGAAATAAAGCATTTATAATAAAGTATTATATAAGAAATAAAGTATTATATAAGAAATAAAGTATTTATAATAAAGTATTATGTAAGAAATAAAGTATTTATAATAAAATATTATGTAAGAAATAAAGTATTATGTAAGAAATAAAGTATTTATAATAAAATATTATGTAAGAAATAAAGTATTTATAATAAAATATTATGTAAGAAATAACGTATTTATAATAAAGTATTATGTAAGAAATAAAGTATTTATAATAAAATATTATGTAAGACTATTCCATTATCCTAAATACTTGCATAATACTTATATACCCGTATACATACATATATTAGGGGTTTAACTTCTTTTTGCATTACCCAAATGGCTATAAATACACACATTTCTTTCAGATGAGATATAAAAATTTAGTAAAATTTGGTATAAATTTGGTGAACAGGTGTTTTAAGAAAACGTGGTTTTATATCCACTATAGCGACGCGAGATGTTTAAACCATACAGATGACGTAAAGAATACATCAGCTGATGGCACTGAATTGTCTGCTCCAGACATTGTCGAGTGCCATCTATAAATAAACAACTAGCAGTTCGAGATGAAAAAACAACCACTTCAGTTCTCACTCAAGAACATATCATTATCACACAGCTTATTGAGAAAGCGAAAAGCATTACCAGGCGCATGCGTTACAAGGTCTACTTCAAAAACAAGTACGACTTTAAAGCACAAAATGTCCTTCACCCAAATTTAAGACCTTGAGAGATTCGAGATTAATTTAACAAACCTCATTAGAAAGGTAAAGTTCTTGTAACATTCTGATACCGTTAAACTCTTTAAACAACTCAAACAGTCCCCAAATGTACATATTCTCGACACCTAAACAAAGAACATATACGAAACAAACACCACCACACACGAAAGACTCCTGTCTAACCCCATTACCAACACATACAAGAAACCCTTCACCACAACATAGAGCATCATATAGACTGAAGCAAAGTAAATAGCCAGTCTCCTGGACCACAAATCAAACTTCCCCTCCGTCCGGAGCTGTGAGCTAACTCCTCTATCTGGGAGATAGAAAACATTAGTAATAACATTCTCAGTGGCATCAATGGGACTCCTGCAACACCGTCCTAAACTGGTTCTGCGGCATCGAGAACACGACAAACTACAATATTAGCTAGTTCGATTTCATAAACTTTTACTCTTCCAAATCGAATTTCTTCCTACTGAAAGCTGTTCACCAAGATCAGTGACCGCAATATTAGAGTGTTTCGAAACATGAGGAAGTCGCTTGTTCCACGACAAGTCTCACTAGGCAAAAAAGGAAAGGGGTCCATTGTTCGACGTGTCCATTGGGTTCTACGGCGGGGTTAAGGTCGCTGACCATGTAAGTAAAAGAAAAACAACGCATCCCCTTAGTTCCAGCCTTTACAGAAACGATGGCCTGGCAACCTCAGGCGATATGAAAAGCTACGTTATAGACACTCCACACGCAAACGAAGGGGAATTTATGCTGTTGTTTGGCGTGGTAGAAATAACAGCGACATTTTCCTCAAATAATATCCACACACATTAATTACCACCTTTGTTTATATATTTGCTCGATGTCAGGGCTGGCCTCGAGCAAAGCAGCAACAGCAATAGCAACAACAGCAATAAGAACAACCGGGTTTTAAGTACTAGTTTTTACTCGTACAGCGCAGGTCCAATCACGTTCACTGGAATTAGTTTTAAATAACATATTACAGATATAGGTGTTGTCTAATTATATGTACAGAGTTATTAAAATTACGTTAAATAGTGTTGCATGAGTATTGTATTGATGGTGTTAAAGATAGTGATGATGATGATGGTGGTGGTAATGATGCTGTTGGCGGTGATGAAGATAATTGTTGCTGTATTATTGATCGTGGTTGTAGTGGTTCCCATTGGGATATTGAAAGGAACGGATTATAACATTTTCTTAATTGGTCCTTACGATAAGCTGTATTATTCAGTAACTGACACGACTATGTGTATTACCTCTGAAATGTGTTGGGATGTTTGACAACTTTCACTTTCAATGATATTCCCCCTGTATTCAATAAAAAGAAAATGAAAATAGAGAAAGAGCAAGAGAAAAGTATTGGGGTGATTAACAAGCATATTTGTCAGCAATTCAGCACAAATGAATAATCCATAGACACACTCCGCATTCATGTAAGTAGTCCTGATAATGAAATAATAACATCAAAGTTCTGAAACAAAGGAGTTAATAAACAGCTAACAGTGACATGAGACCTGTTTAGATTCACACCTGGTCATGAATATATAAGCATTATACTGGAATATAAACAATAACGAAGAGACGACAAAATAACCTGCCACGTAAATATTTGTGGGCCATATATATATATATATATATATATATATATATATATATATATATAGGAACGAGTAGGACTCCGACGGCTGAGCTCAAGCCGTTTTGACGGCTAATTTGGTGCGTTATGGTCCACCTGGTTCCTTACCACATTTCCTTCGTTATATATATATATATATATACATACATTTGTATTCTCTACCAATACCCCTCTCTATATCAATTAACGCCAAGTTCTTCCCCTCTCTATATCTACTACACGACACTCTCTTCCAATCCCCTCTCTATATCAATTAATACCAAAATATCCCCCCGCTATACATACAATCATACACCACTCTCCCAATCCACCTCTCTATATCAATTATCACCCAACTCCCCCCCCCCCTCACTACATCAACCGCATTCTCTTCTAATCCCCGTCTCTATATTAATTTACACCAATCTCTCCTCTTCTCTATATCTACTATACGGAACTCTCTTCCAATTACCCTCTCTATATCAATTACCGCCAAATTCTCCCTCTCTCTATATCTATATCTATCTCTCCCACTTCTCTCTACATAACATGTACATAAATTGTAGGGCATATACAAATTGATGTGTGTTTTGGTAGTTTAAGATGAAAAATATAATTATTGGGGGTTGCCCCTCTCCCTTCATTTCTACCGCCCCTGTATACATGTGTGTATATATATCACGGTTAACTGATTATCCAATTATCAAAAATCTATCGCAGCCTTGAATATAATAAATATAGCATTTATTTATATATGTATGTTTTCTCTTTCTCTTAATTTCGAGTATATTTTTTTGACCGGCCACCTTCCTGGTGGCAAGGTTGTAAAAGAAAAGAAATTGTCATCCCTTGAATCGCAAGAATGTTTTGCAAATTTTGAAGGTGCCAGCTATCGCAGCCATTTGTAGACTATGAATTAGGGAGCCGCGCTCTTTGTCCGCAAATCCAAGTTCAGTCATACTTTGGTCCAAACGTGTTGGTATATAACCCATAGCTCCAATAATGATGGGTATGAAGCTAAAGGTGTATCTTGGATACTGGATTTGTAAACTCCTCATCAATGGTCCGTAGATGTCCTCCTTCTCCTGTATTTTTCTGACAACGTTTACATCAAGTGGGCAGCTGATCTCCACAACAGAACACGTTTTCAATGTGTGGTCCCAAACAACAATATCAGGCCGGTTGTGCTTTAATTTGGTGGCAGTTTTTATTTTCAGGTTCCACCAGTATTCCTTAGTGCCATCTGTCTCAATAAATTCTATGTATGTATGTATGTATGTATGTATGTATGTATGTATGTATGTATGTATGTATGTATGAATGTATGTACATTTATTCTTACACCATTTGTATATGCATGTATGCGTATATATGTATATATATATATACATATATAATATTTATGTGTGTATGTGTGTACGTCTGCGTGATTGTGTGAGTATCTGAGTTCGTGCAAGATGTGTTTATACTTACAGAATCACACAACCACACATACATAAATATATATGAAAAAAAATTTATATTTATTATATTCGAGGCAGTAATGGATTTTTAATAATTGAATAATTAGTAGCCTAGAGTGTTAAAAGCCATCAACTTTAATGTATTAAATAATTGTATTCCCGGAATGTTTGTAAATCTCTTCTTCCTAAAAGTTAAGTAAAACATGATAAAATAATTTGATTATTTGATTATTTGTGGCCGTTCTTTTCTTATATTGTCTTTTTCATATTGCAGATGTACATGAAATATTAAGATCTTGGGATAGTACATATAATATATAGTATAGTACATATAATATATAGTATCATTATCTATAAAAGGCAGATTGTTGTTGTTGTGTGTGTGTATGCATGTTCCATGTTTATACATTTGTAGAATTTCAAACCGATTCGACTCAATGTCTGTAAAAATGTTGCAAATGGTCTAACTAAGGTCAACGACTATTTATTTCATTCAAACTCACCCACAATTACGGAAATAATCGATAAAACTAAATACATGACGCTTTACTCCTCTAATACAATCTGATATCCTTTCTCTACTCCCCTTAAAATTCGATAAAATTACATACATGCTTACAAACTTCCTTTAGGAACGCTGACCCCGAGCAACGCCGGGCTTTAATGCTAGTAGTAGATATAATATATAGTATAGTAGATATAGCACAGTGTAATGTATTGTAGTGCAGCT
>OZ024746.1:10948716-10961216 GCA_964016885.1 Eledone cirrhosa | reverse complement strand
TTAGATAACTCTTTGAAATATCGACTAGAGGAGCTATCGTCAGTACATAAGGTTTCTATTGCGTTGATAGCTATCTAAATCTAGCGCTGGGCATCAATTCAGGATTTTAAATTATATAAGTTTTAACAATTAACTACAGTTATTTATCAGATGTATACTAGAGAATTTGTGAAGTAAAAGATATGTAGTTGTACTAAATATTACAATGATAATAATCATAGTATAGTTGTAATACATAGCAAGTTGTACATTTTCACTGCCAATATGATATTGAATCATACGTGTTGTGTAATTCTTAGCAGCAACTGCTATAAATAGAATTTCGCATCTGATCAATGGCGAATGATTTAAAATATAGAGAATCTTTGAAACTTGATGCTCAGCGCTAGATTTAGATAGTAATTGCGTGAATGTAATGGTTTACAAAGAGAATTAACTCTGCGTTCGCAAATATCTAACAATCTTTTAGAAATATCAGGTTTAAATAAGTTATAAATTAAAGTAAAATATATGAAAGGCGATATATTACTCCGATCCTGGATACACGACAACATTCGATTTTGAACGGCCAAAACTATGAGGCACATTATTGCATGAGCTGGAGAAACAAATACCTTTTAAATCATACTTTAAAGCAAGGAACACGAACGTTAAATAGTGGTGGTGGAGGAGGTGGTGATGGTGGTGGTGAGGAAGAGGAGGAAGAGGAGGAAGAGGAGGAGGAGGGCGATGATGATATGTTTCTGAATTATGAACTTCACATTTGAAGATGAACCCCCCCCCCCCCAAAAAAAAAATCAAATATTTACATTCCCACTACGTTTCAATCGATTTGATTTCCTATTGTCATCATGTGTCATGTTTTTCTATGTGTACCTACTAGCAGGCTGGATTCGAACTAAGAACATATCATTTTAAACAAAAAAGTTATATCATTCAGAAGTCTGCAGCATGGGGTATTGTTAACATGGACCGGTTTTGATATTTCATAGTTTAAATTTGTAATACTCATTGCTTGAATTTGTTAGAATTATCAACATTATGGGGTGTTCGCATCCTAGGTCTGTTCCATGTTCTTTGAAAAAACTCTTAACTCTAGACGGCCAAATCTTCTAAATATAAGCTACCTACTACAGAGAACTATGCTGCTGTAAGCAACAGAATCATAAACGTTGGCAAGCATTTCGTTAGCCGAATTCAAGTCCTCCTGTACACTTGGTGTTAAATGCACTACAAAACGTTGTCCTACTTTCAGCTCTACGTTCCAGGTTTCCAGTATCAAATCGAAAAGGAATAAAACCAGAAATAATTTACATGAAATATGAACCCTATGAATGGAATAGCAACATCACAACTTACAATTAAGGACAAAATGAAAACACGCACACATAGAACAAACAACCAACCAGTAACCTGTAAATAAAAAAATAAATAAACAAATAAAAACACACACAGACACCCGGATGTAACACATGCGCAAACTAAGCACACAACACACACAAAAACAAGATGGCGTAGGACAGAACAAAGGAGAGGCACAAAACAAAGAAAAGAATCCCCAGTCACTGAAGAGGTAACAGAATGTGTGACGAAAGAACTTTGACAATATATGAACAACCGCCCGGTTGTGGAACCAACCAACCAACCAACCAACCGGAAATTTATAAATATTTTTGAAAAAATAAAAAAAAAATTTTTTTTTTTTTTTAAATTTATAATAAATTAGAGTGAAAGCAACTGGTGCGTGTGTTTCTTATTGGCAACATGACCCTCCCAAAGTGTATATATATATATATATATATATATAGTTATGTAATAAACAACATAAGGTAATTATTTCATTTACCAGTGGTTTCTTGAAAGCAAACAAAATTTGCTTTCAATCATCAGAATGAAAAGATTTTTTCATTCTGATGATTGAAAGCAAATTTTGTTTGCTTTCAAGAAACCACTGGTAAATGAAATAATTACCTTATGTTGTTTATTACATAACTATTAAGCTCTGTAACCTACATAGAGCACTCTTTTTTCTTGGACCTTTCCGACGGAATTACTTCATTTATATATATATATATATATATACATATATATATATATATACATATATATATATATATATAAACATGTGTGTGTGTGTGTGTGTGTGTGTGTGTGTGTGTGTGTGTGTGTGTGTGTGTGTGTGTGTGTATTTGTGTGTGTGTGTGTGTGTGTGTCTGTGTTTGTATGTATTTAACGTTAGATCAAAGTAATTGGAATGAAAGAAAACTAATGACTTACAGATCCATGGGCTTTTAAACTAATAAATTTGGAACTTACTTCCTTATTCCACCCCTTTTCTATTTAGAAAATATGAGAATGTAGTAATGCTAATGAAGTAAGTTCGAGATAAAAGAATAGAAGTCATAATATCTTGAAACAAGCAAATATAAAATATGACCTTATAAAGAAAAATACCAACAATAACAACTACAAAATCTAAAGCAATAACAGAAACATTCTTTATTTTTATATTGCATAGATTTTATTTAAAATGCAAACACTGAGAGTTTTATATGGAAAATTCATTGAAAACTTCCAGTGCGCTGTTTTAAATCAAAACAGTAGACAAATGACATATTCTGACTGTTAAATTTGAAAAGGAAAGAAATATAAAGAAAGAAAAATAGAAATAGAATCAAACTGATTGAAATAATCGATCAGCATTTTATTAGTCTTTTTTGTGTTTTGTATATATATATATTTTTGTTTGTTTGTCTTCTGAATGTTTATCCATAAAATTACAGTTGTTGTTTTATTTGCTCTAGAGACAATGGCAAGTTTGACGTGCAGAGACAATTGTAATACATAATACATGCTTTTCTTAATTGTTTTTAAAGTCCGGTAGAAACAATAAAGCCCAACATTAAATTAGATTCAAAGTTTAAATTTATCTATAGTAAATTTATTTTCATATCTCTATGGACATCGATACAATACATATAGATGTAACTATACGTTAATCAAGCAGCTCTATAACCAAAGGCGTCACATCCATCACCATTCTTTCAATATAGATCAATAATTACTTCTACTAAAGTCAATTCACTCACCTGTATCCTTATGCTGCAAATCTTTGATCTCTTGTACAACTGTAAGAAATGCACATTTGTCGTTTGAATGTCAGTGAAGTTAACCGTCACAATATAATGCAAGACTAATTCAGTGTTCCTCTTAGTTTAGATCTATTAGGTTAATTAAGCTGCATGGTAGAGACTTAATGCAAGTGATGTGGTGTATATGTAATATATAACATGAATACGTGTTAAAATTGTCTGAATGCCAATAGTAGTTGTTTATACTTCAAAAAATCACTGCAGCCAGTAGTTTTACACACACACACACACGCGCGCGCGCACGCGCACACGCACACACACACACACACACACACACTCTCTCTCTCACATACATACATACATACATACATACATGGTGGCTGCCAACTCGTTTTCGAGTACGGCCACTACTTTATATCCATGTAGGAGAACCCCTACCGATGCGCTGAACAAGTGTGACTTTTTAGTCTAACCAGCGACTTGAAAACTCTGGTACAAACACTACACTTGTGACAATTATTGACACATAGTGCTGGGCCCATGGTACCATGTGATGACAAGTGCAGAGAGATCTCCAGATATAAAGCAATGCCTGTGCCGTGAAGCTTTTATAGTGAGCAAAGGCACTGCACAAAGCCAGTCCTACTCTCTTAACCAAGATGATATTTACCAAAAAGAAAAACAAGTCAACATCATTGGATACCATCAGCGTTGCAGGTGTTATATCAGAGTTTTCCTTCTCCTAGAATTCTGCCTTGACAAAGGCTAAGGGGTCATCTCTCCCGGTGATGATTTTGGATGGCCATTGACTTTTAAGAGCTCCTTTGCCCTTTGACAGGTTTTGTTTTTAGTCCTGCAGGATGTCCAAAGTCACCCTCCTCACCAAGAAACCTTGGTGGGGTTGCCAGTTTAGTCGCCAACGACCAGACCATGAGACAGGTTGTACATACATACATACATACAGACAGACGATCTGAAACTCTATGCCAAGAACATGGATGGGATGAAGAAAAATCTTGACCTAGTTACAACGTTCTCAAAGGATATAGGAATGGAGTTTGGCCAAGATAAATGCTCATACATGACTGTAAAGCGGGGAAAAACAACAACCCAATCTAGCAACATTGTCATCAATGGTCTAACTGTTTCACAAATATCTGATGAGGACTGCTACAGATACCTGGGGATAGATGAGAACATAATGGTATCTGTAATAAAGAACGCGTAACCAGGGAATACTACACCCGATTAAGAAAGATCTGGTCATCGGAACTCTCTGCGCAAAACAAAACAGTGGCTCACAATGTGTTTGCTGTGCCTGTCCTAACACCAACGTTTGGAATACTCAATTGGACGATAGACGAAATCCGAGCAGTTGATGTTGGAACTCGAAAAATACTGAACACCGGAAACTTCCACATCAACAGTGACATAGACCGCCTTTACTTGAAACGTAAGCAGGGAGGCAGAGGCCTAACATCAGTCCAGACAACATTTGAATGTCGCATCATATCTCTCCGACAACATCTACGAACCTCGAAGCGTAGGAGCCCGTTTCTCGAGCAAGTCTATCTGCATGAAACAGATAAGGTCATGAGAGTTGGGAAGGAAGTCCTTGAGAGATATTCCCTGTGTGATAATCAAAGACTCACACCCAGGGATGTCGCTCAGCAGTATCGCAGTGAATCCATGGATGAAAAACTGCATGCCTATCAGCAAAAAATCATGCATGGATATGTTGCCAGGAAGCTCCAGAGTGAGAGTAGTATAGATAAGGAAAGTAGTTTATCTTGGACCAACAACCGCTATATTGGCTCCCACTTTGAAGGATACGCTTTTGCAATCCAGGAACAGGAGATTAGCACGAAATACCTGATTCACAAAAGAGATAGGGATGCAGGCAAAACACCTAGATGTGATAACAAGTGCAGACTCTGCAGAAATAACATCGAGTATATCACCCATATCATCAGCAGCTATCCAATTGATAATATAATTGATATAGATCAATTTAGAAAGCTGCTAGAATTATTATAGATCAATTTTCTACTTCACAAACATTAATATTTCAAAATAATAAAAAACACATATCTTGACATAGAACAATCCATAAACAAAATTGATAAAAAATAAAAAAATTAAAAGACTGAAGAATTTTATTCAAAACAATTCCGCTTCAGGTTTTGGGAAAATAATGTTTTTCTATAAAATCAAAATTAAAACTTTTTGATGTCATAGCATCACTTTTTGCAGAAGCGTGTTGTTGAAGAATCAACAGCAGTTTTGTGGTTTTAACATGCGCAGATTTAAAAAGCCTTTATAATATTTGAAATTATGAAATTAAAAAAAGACAAGAGATCTACAGAGTTCTGAAATTCTTCAAGTGTTTCACTGTTGAAGCAAACTGAATCCTGTTGGCTGTACAAGCTATTCAGGCACATCAGTCATTTTACAGTTAATGGGATTCACAATCTGTAGTAATCAGGTAACAACTGTTTGAGTTTAATAAGATAAATTGTAACTGACTCATCGATATATGTCACCGATAACAATAACTTCTAATATTATAAAGATTCTACTTGTTTTGGTCCACTTTGTGGTTCCAACAAAGACTATTTAATCCAAATTTGGAAATATTTAACTTACTAAAATTACATTGTTATTTTCGTTGCCTTGAAATTCCTTATTCAATGCATAGAGATGCACAAAATATGAGAAATGTGGCAGCCAAATGAAGTTCTTGTGAGATTCCACAATTTACGAGAAAAACATCATCTTACTTGTGTATAAAATGACTTGAATGTTTAGCTTTCCTATTCTCATATCAACCAGGAAACAGGAAAATGTTAGTGCATGACATTTAACAGTATTGACAATCTTGATGGGATTATTTATGAAAGCGGTGGATTGGCAGTATCGGTAGAGGGTCATGCTTTGGCGAATAGAGTTACGGCCCTTGCCATTCTGAGTTCAAATCCCGCCGAGGTTAACTTTGCCGTTCATCCTTACGGGGTCGATAAAATAAAGTACCAGTAATGCACTGGGTAATTGCTGGCTTTGTGTTAAACGTAGAAACAATTATTTATGAAAGCTAGCAGTTCAGGTTCCAGCTGCTTCACAACCATCATACGGCAATAGATCGTGCAGTAATTAACTGCGGTTCCAAGGTTCAGCCTTCTTGCCAACTACACAAACTACTGACATTGCTATTGCGCCATCATCACACTAATACACTTTACTCATTTCAAATTATTGTTTGCAGTTTTGAAATATACATCAACCTTGTTGAAAACATCAATTCTACGTCAGTTCGAGTGGAAAATAGGTCAGCGTTTCTTTCTTATTTGCATCAATATCTCCATAATGACGTTATATAGTTCTAAATTGTTACTGACATTTGTAATCCTATCAAGTTGTATAAACAAAATACATTCTCTTCTTGATTTCAGAAATCATTTGTTCTCAATCATTTTCCCCAAAGATAAAAAAAAATCACTCTTCTACAACTCTGGCAGAGAAAGGCACCAAACCAAGTTGCATTGCTTCTTTATAGCTGCACATGATTCTTTCACTTTTAGATTGCAGTATTGAAATATTTTCTCAAAAGATAGGCGTTCGATGGTGGGTGTCACGCCAGTCATTCCAAAATTAGCCCAAATACTGAACATTTCTTAAACGTATTTCGCGTTTTAGAAAAGTCTTTCTTCAGCTATTTCTTTCTGAAAGATTCTGAAATCAGTAGATTCAAGCCACCGACACATTGTGGCTATATCTAACATCTATTTCTGAAACGTCATAACCGAAGAACTCTTCTTTGTAAATCTTTTACTTACTTGATGTCTCAACTTTTCAAAGTTGAGTGTCAATCGATAAAATTCTAAAAAGATTCAAAAGCATTAGTGAAAAATATTTTAAAATATATTCATATATTTATAAATATAACAAGTAAAAAATATTACTTAATTTATAGTTATGATTCATATAAATATAAAGTAAAATAATGTTCGTAGCAAGTGTAAAGAAGATATATTTATACGAGAAATATTTATGAAAATAGGTGGTGTCGTGTGCATATGGTTAAGAAGTGAAGCTAAGTTACTTGGTATAAACAGACCGTAAACACATACATAGATAACACACACACACACACACACACACACACACACACACACACACACACACACACACACACACATGATTTTCTGTTCATGTCTGTGTACATATAACATAGAATCATATATATGTATATGATTCTGTGTGTGTGTGTGTGTGTGTGTGTGTGTGTGTGTGTGTGTGTGTGTGTGTGTGTGTGTGTGTGTGTGTGTGTGTATAATTTTGTGTTCATAATAGAATTAAAAAAATAAGTACTGGGGTCAATGTAGTTACCTAAATCCCTTCATAGTGATGCTACAGCATGGCCGTAGAGTAATGACTGAAACCAATAAGAGAATAGACATATATAAAATGGAATATTCAACATATTTCGATACGTTGTTTTCATTGCAGTCAGAAATAATAAATTCTCTTCAGAAAAATATGTTTGATTAAGTCCTTTGTTTACTGAACTAAACACTATATTTATTACTAAACACCTATATATTTATTACTAAACACTATATATTTATTACTAAACACCTATATATTTATTACTAAACACTATATATTTATTACTAAACACCTATATATTTATTACTAAACACCTATATATTTATTACAAAACACCTATATATTTATTACAAAACACCTATATATTTATTACTAAACACCTATATATTTATTACTAAACACCTATATATTTATTACTAAACACTATATATTTATTACTAAACACCTATATATTTATTACTAAACACCTATATATTTATTACAAAACACCTATATATTTATAATTTATTACATCAATGAAAATGTAAACGTATTTTATTCTTTGAATATAAATAAACAAATAATTTAATAGAAAAAGAACAAAATAGATTGAGAAGAAAGAATAGAAAAATAGTAAAATAAGAAAATATAATAAGAGAAATAATAAACTGAGAAGCGAAGGGAAAGGCAAGGGTGTAAAGAAATCTGATGAATTTCCATTTATTAGGTTTCCATCCTCCTTAACATTAAGTATTTGGGATTTGTTCCTGCTTTATGAAAGAGAGTTGTGCTTGTTAACAATTTTTAAAGCGCTTATTCTATTATTTTCAAACATTGTTAAAAAATCTCCTTTACCTCGTGTGGAGAATAAGAAGGTTTCTTTTAAAAATATTTAGTATCATAGAATAAACATCCACCTTTAATTACAAAACTGATTTTCCAAATGAGTAACTCTTCTTTCAAAGAAATAAAAACATTGCCATGAGATAGTCAGTAAACGTTTGTATGACGCATATATTTATGCTGTTTTCTCGCTTGATTAAATAAATGATTTAAAGAATATATTATTTAAGATTAAATATATTCAATATATCTGATTATTTAAAATTCTAATTATTAAGAGTTGTATAGATTTAATTAAATCTATAATTTAAAAAGATAATTCAATGATAAATATTACAATAAATTTAAACAATCTATTATTTATGCATAAACTAAATAATCAAAGTAACCATTTATGGTTTTGAGAAGACAGAAGAGTATCATTGGATGATATGTATTTAAGATTATTATTAATATAAAACATGAAAAATATGTTTATGGATATAATTTATATGAAAAGAAGTTTAATGTATTGAAATCATAAAACAAATGATTTGAATATTTTTACTTTAAAAGATTCGAAATCTAATTGGCAACATTATCTTTAGTTCATCCGTGTCTTACACCGCACTGGGAATTATCTAAGTTTTGGATCGTGAATGAGATCTGGTACCTGGAGAGTGCCCAAACTACGATTCTACGACTCTATCAGGAATTAATGGCCCTATACGCCAATATATCAATGCAATATGTCAAGCAATGAAAGTGTTCTCCATTACCTCCCGAAATTCTAAATTTTACTTAATTTAGGGTAATCTCCCCCTGTTTCCCGATCCATACAACAGGTAGTCACCCAATGTACGAGAAATACCGAATAGCTCTGAAATCAAACATTACCGTCTTAAAAAGAACGGACATATTTAATAATGTAGTCCTAAATAGAATATATCTGAAACGGAAGCCAAGAAAGCCGCGGCTGAAGCAGCTTTGAAATGTTTGCTGGAACAGAACTGAGATAACAAGTGGAATTTAAATGTGAACTACATGGTATTGATATTTAACACCTGCAATATAGATCCGATAACTAAAAAAGAGTGTGTACATGTGTGTGTACTTCTGAGTATGTGTGTATATGTGTATACACACTCATGTACGAGCATGAGTGAGAATAAGACATGTCGAATCTATTTTACGACAAACCTGTTACATAAATATTTCTCATATTTTAGAACACTCACAGTACGCTTATCAATTTATGCTTTCTGTCCATCAAAGTTCAATAACAAAGCACTCGTTCTGTTCGATGAATGACATTTTGTCGTTCATGTTTCCATTTCGTAGATTAAAAACAATAGAAACCACTAAAGAACGCAAGGTTTTCAATTATATTTGTTCTATTGCAATTACTCAGATGAGCTCGTTGACAGAAACCCTCAAACTCATAAACAGCCAGGCTCTAAAAAAATATCTTTAACAGTACTTTCTTTTTCCTCTGACTATTAAATATTTAAAACCATGTATATGAAACTGACAAAAATATAGTAATAACAATAAAGACAGAATATCTATGAATAACCAATGAGAAACTTGTTACGTCCACATATTATTGCTTTAGATTTCTGTTTACTTATTCTCAATGCGTGCTGCTCTACAATGTTATGACAACAAACATGGAGATTAGAGTTCCAACTTGAGAAATATTCCCATTACATATTTTAATAAGACCATCTCATTACACATCTTAATAAGACCATCTCATTACACATTTTAATAAGACCATCTCATTACACATCTTAATAAGACCATCTCATTACACATCTTAATAAGACCATCTCATTACACATTTTAATAAGACCATCTCATTACACATTTTAATAAGACCATCTCATTACACATTTTAATAAGACCATCTCATTACACATCTTAATAAGACCATCTCATTACACATTTTAATAAGACCATCTCATTACACATTTTAATAAGACCATTTAATTACATATTTTAATAAGACCATCTCATTACACATTTTAATAAGACCATTTAATTACATATTTTAATAAGACCATCTCATTACACATCTTAATAAGACCATCTCATTACACATCTTAATAAGACCATCTCATTACACATTTTAATATTTTAATAAGATCATTACATATTTTAATAAGATCATCTCATTACATAAGACCATCTCATTATACATTTTAATAAGACCATTTAATTACATATTTTAATAAGACCATCTCATTACATACTTTAATAAGATCATCAAGAGGTGAGACTGTTTGAATAAATTGGTGTTGCTTTTGTTTAGCCCTAGCTCGGGTCTGATCGAGCAAACCCGTGATCAAAGTCGTTCCGGTCTTTACCAATATACTCAAACAGAGTGTATCTTGGACTACATATTTTAAAATGTAATATGAATGTATATGAGAACATTTTGACTGCAATTTATAGCATGTCAAACTACGGCAGATACGACACTGTGTTGGCCCCAAAAACTGAGGTTTTAGTTATCGCTTCTAGAATAGTATAGAGATGCTTGCCGTCCACGTTCGTAAAATTATATCTTGAATGTTGAAAAATCTGAAACAAAAATAAAGAGTTCGTCTTTCTGTATTCTGTGAACAGAAAAAGACTAAGCTTTATTTGAAGTAGGATTTTCACTCCAGAATGAGGATTAAAGTAAGTGTTGTCTTTTTTATATGTTGACACTGAGTCTAACATCCAAATGGCAGGATCAACAGCCATTTTAAATAAACACACGCACACACACACACATACATACACATACACACACAACGTATATACGCACGCATATATATATATATATATATATGCTAGCATGGAAGAACGGACGTAAAACGGTGATGATATGTGTGTGTTTGTGTATTGTGTATGTGTGAACGAATGTGAGTGTGTGTATATATGTATATATGTATATATATATATATTTATATATATATATATATATATATATATATATATATATATATATATATATAGCGAAGGAAAAGTGGTAAGGAACCAGGTGGACCATAACGCACCAAAGTATTCAATACTTAGGGAAGTAGAGTGGGTAATAGGAGTAAGTAAGACCCCGACGGCTGAGCTCAAGCCGTTTCGACGGCTAATTCTGTACAGAATTAGCCGTCGAAACGGCTTGAGCTCAGCCGTCGGGGTCTTACTTACTCCTATATATATATATATATATATATATATATATATATATATATATATATATCTTTAAGTCGTTTGGAAGCCTCGACAATGCAAATGGGTAAATCTCCGGGTAACAAGGTCCGGTGGTGGAGAGAGAGATGTAAGTGGGTGTACGTTGAGATTTGTCCGACAGACAACATTTTCCCCCACCCCGGAAAAAAACCCTAGTTGATGGATGTGAATCCGAAATATATAGGGACTATTAAATCTCTCCCAAGGTAACTCTCTCTTGTGTTGTTATTTTTATTTTTATCCTTTATACTCTTCCCTTCATTCTACACATCTCACACATCTTATACACACCACGCATCTCAACGTACACCCACTTACATCTCTCTCTCCACCACCGGACCTTGTTACCCGGAGATTTACCCATTTGCATTGTCGAGGCTTCCAAACGACTTAAAGATATTTACTTATTGTTCCACAATGCTTCAAGCAAACTTCAATACTCTCTTATATATATATATATATCTGTGTGTATGTGTGTAAGAGTGTGAGTGTGAGTGTATGTACATGTGTGTGTGTGTGTGTGTGTGTGTGTGTGTGTGTGTGTGTGTGTGTGTGTGTGTGTGTGTGTGTGAATGTGTGAATGTGTGTGCGTATATATATGTATGCGTGGTCATTACGATTATTTCCTTGCTAGATGACAGGATCTTACATTTCCATGTCCCACCTTTTACAAACTTCCTCTAACTACTTACTTCATATTGTCAAGTTGTCATATATTGTGGTTTTTAACGTCTTCTTGTCAGCATATCTAATATTTCTGAAGAGAGTGTCAGTCATTGTCAGGATTCAGTTCCTTTATGACAAATTCCAAGAAGATATTGAAAAAGATGAGCGATAGCAACCATCCTAGTCTCAGAGTCAAAACACTACAAACTCAACCGTCAGCTGATTGTCAATCACTATTCTATAACTTGCAGTATCATGGGGCTTACAATTATTGCTTCAATGATCTTCAATAGGGCTCTCTGTCTAATAATCTTACTAAAT
>OZ024746.1:10928716-10941216 GCA_964016885.1 Eledone cirrhosa | reverse complement strand
ATATCGTTATACACAGATATCGTTATACACTTAGATATCGCCATACACATAGATATCGCCATACACACAGATATCGCCATACACACAGATATCGCCATACACACAGATATCTTCATACACAAATATCGTTATACACAGATATGGTTAATACACTTAGATATCGTTATACACATAGATATCTTCATACACATAGATATCTTCATACATAGATATCGCCAGACACAGATATCGTTATACACTCAGATATCTTCATACACAGATATCTTCATACACATAGATTTCATCATACACAGATATCTTCATACACGCAGCTATCACCATACACATATATCGTTATACACATAGATATCTTCATAAACAGATATCTTCATACACACAGATATCTTCACACACACAGATATCACCATACACAGATATCATGATACACACAGATATCTTCACACATACAGATATCACCATACACAGATATCATCACACAGCGATATCATCATACATAGATATCATCATGCACATATATCATCATACACATATATCATCATACATAAATATCATAATAAATAGATATCTGCATACACAGATATCTTCATACACAGATATCTTCATACACTGATATCTTCATACATAGATATCTTCATACACATAGATATCTTAACACATAGATATCTTAACACATAGATATCATCATACACAGATATCTTCATACACAGATATCTTCATACACGGATATCTTCATACACGGATATCTTCATACACTTAGATATCATCATACACAGATATCATCATACACAGATATCTTCATACACAGATATCTTCATACATAGATATCTTCATACACATAGATATCACCATACATAGATATCTTCATACACAGATATCTTCATACACAGATATCTTCATACATAGATATCTTCATAATACAGATATCTTCATACACATAGATATCACCATACATAGATATATTCATACACACAGCTATGCAGTGTTGTACATATTTACACATTTCCCAATACCTATCTACTTACCTAAATACCTACCGACCTACTTACCTACCTACCTACCTACCGACCTACCTACCAATTACCTACCTACCTACCTACCTACCTACCTACCTACCTACCTACCTACCTACATAACCACCAACCAACCTATCTACCTACTAATACATATAACAACACATCTAATTACATAAAATTCCAGGCGAAACCATTTTGCCTCCATATTTAATCAGCTTTACAGTCATTTAGGCAAATCATTCATCTATATTTATTATCTATTGTTTAGTGTGTATGTATGCATCTACACTCCACCCCCATATATATTATATATATATATGTATAATATATATATGAATAATCTATATATCATCCATCAAACACTCACTGGTTTTAGCACGCATATATTTTATATCTCTACCTAATGTGTATGTAATTTATTTTCAACTATTTACGATTATTTTAAATTTATCGATTCCTGTTATATTTTTGGTTTTGTTTCTAGTTTCTATTAATTTCTTATTTATCAGCTTTTGTAATATAGTTTTATATTTATTTCATATTCTCAGAGATGTGTTTTA
Source organism: Eledone cirrhosa (assembly GCA_964016885.1). Taxonomy (NCBI): domain Eukaryota; kingdom Metazoa; phylum Mollusca; class Cephalopoda; order Octopoda; family Eledonidae; genus Eledone; species Eledone cirrhosa. The sequence continues at coordinate 10,939,643 of OZ024746.1, read as the reverse complement.
TTATCTAAAGAACTCTTCTTTCATAAAGGAACAATTTTCATGTCTGTTAGTCAATGTTGCATATTTCTTTGACGCTTCCTAATCTACTATTATGGCGTTTGACCAATTAAAGCTTGGTGCGTTCTCCTCAAATGCTAACCTACAGATTATTGCTGCGTACATATTTTAAAAACAATATATCAATTTGATATTCCCGTTGTGAACACTACAGACACTTTCAAATGAATATTAAAACTAAAAAATATTATTCGAATATCTTTCTTTGAATTTATTTATGATATACGAAAGTAGTTCTTGTTTTTTGTCGTTTTTTTATGCTGTTCCATAGTTTACGTTGGTAGACATGATTTCAAATGATTAAAGGGTGAATACACTTAAATAAACTGTTTGGTCAAAAACCTAACATTTATAACGAATAATGTACAAGTTATATGTCCATTGTTTATATCTTGCACAGATCTCTGTCCTAGCCTGGGACACTCATTATCACCAATTTCCGTGATGGATAGCTCATAGAAGATAAATGTTTCTCTCAGAACTAACTTTTATTTTTTTTGGTGGAAATAAACTAAACGCTGCACGCTAATGAATCATTCATTTATTTCATAGAGATTCTACTACTCACAGCAGGAAGTTATATTAACTGCTTGTAAATACTTACACTTAGTATTTGGGTTATTTATCAATGGTCAATTGGACGTTTACAACATATATCAACCACTGATCATCCTGTCACTTACCTGGTATTCTCAAAAAAAAATCTACTCACGGTAAAAGTAGGAGATTTACGAAGACAAATGAGGTTATGGATGTTTTCCAACCATCTTGCTCGCAGTCTTGCCCGTAAAATCTCTCCTGCGATTCTTTCCTTAGACATTCTAAGCACATGTCAGTCGAACCTGAGCTGTGATCTCTCGATGCAGAGAAGTAGCAGAAGTGACTGGAGCGACTCCCAGTTCTCAGAGCTACTCAGACTTTCGAGACCCTTCGGAGGAACACCCGCTTGTATTCACGATCGTATTATTTCGGCCTTAAGAGTCATGACAATAAATATGGGTAACCATCAATGCTGAAATGAAGATAGCTAGTTTAGCTTTTACAGCTACCAGCCTTCTTCTGATGACCGAGCACATTATAACACTAACTCCAGTAATGTGTACCAAATATAATATAAAAAGTTAACTTTATGTGCAGCGCTCTTCAGTAGAACATATTGATGTTTTTTTTTTTAAGAGTGAATATGTACAACTGAATTAACTGCTGGAGACACTGGCATTGTAGAATTAAACTTTGTGGTTCGATGATATATTTATTTGTGTATTCATTAATGAATGAATTTGTATATTTCATATGGTAATTTGTGAACAATAGCATCGTTTGTTACTGTCCACAGTAGCTCTGACAGGGAGATTGACAAAGGAGTATTGGTAATTCAGTGTCTGTCAAAGGACTCCATTTCTAAAATACGGGTTTTCGCTTTTCCCATCGGTGTTTATAGATTTTGCTAATTGCTAATTTACATATCTGCACACTAACATGGTATATATCGAAAGTGTATATATGTATATGTATGTATATGTTTATGTATGTATATATATATATATATATATATATATATATATATATATATATATATATATATATATACAATGTTATTAAATAAATGGAAACTATATTTATAAAACCATATTATTTTATTATATATATTTCAAGGGTACCAAAAGACTTTGGTACGCTTTCTTCAGATAAAATAGAAAATTTGTTTTATAAATAGAGGCATACCCAGGAAAATCATGCCTTATCAATTGGATATTCTCTGGATAGTGGAAATGTATTAGGGATTTTTCAAACTTATGGGTGAATATGCAAATGAATATGTAAATAATTTAAAAACAACCGTTTATTTAAACGACTATTTACTGCAGAAACTGTTGAGTGCTCTAAATCAGTTATAAACATTTATATTTATATTTGTCGGATTTCCAACAAATTAAATACCCCCTTCTACTTATATATATTTATATATATATATATATATATATATATATATATATATATATATATATATATATATATATATATATATTATATATAATATGAGTCGGAGCTAACCACAGTAAATAAGGTACTCAATATACGTGTAGAGCGAAACAGTTTATATAGAAAAGGGTTCTACAGGACAAGTACCGTTCCATTCGCATGAAACAGTATTAGCTTTTCTATATAAACTCATATATATATATACATACATACACACACGCACACACACACACACACACACACACACACACACACACACACACACACACACACACACACACACACACACACACACACACACACACACACACACACACACACACATATATATATATATATATATATATATATATATATATATATATATATATATATATATATATATATATATGCATATATATATATATATATATACATACATATATATATACATATATAAGGTTGTCTTTTTTCCGGGTATGTCAATTATTATTTATAAAACAAATCTGTATTTTATCTGATGAAAGCGCACCATAATTTGCCTTGGTTGCCCTTGAAATATGTATAATAAAATAAATATGGTTTTATAAATATAGTTTCCATTTATTAATATATTGTATATATATATATATATATATATATATATATATATATACAGACCCTCCATCTCAACTCACCTTTTGAAAAGCAGAAAAACTGCGAAACCGGTAAAGGAACTAAATAAATATATATATTTAAAAAAAAAATAAAACTCCAGTTGCATTTTCGATTTCATCTCTTTTTCTTTATATATATATATATATATATATATATATATATATATATATATATATATATATATATATACGTGAAGGCGCTTGGGTTAGATGTTGGGGAGTTCGTCTCACTACCTTCAGTTCGATTCTCAGTAGAATGTTGTATGTTTGAGAGAGAGACTTTATTTGACGTTGTCCCAGTCCACCTAGCTGATTAAAATGAGTTATAACCGCATTTCTAAAGGACAGCCATGTCCCAAATCACGTTCTACTGTATCCACACGAGAATTGCGTTATGAGGACGCAATTCTCATATATTCATATATATAAATAATATATGTATGTGTGTGTGTGTGCGTGTGTGTACGTGCGCATATGTGTGTATTTGTGCGTATGTGCCTGTGCATATGTGTGTGCGTGTACGCGCGCATATGTGTGTGCATGTATGTGTATGTGTACGCCTGCATATGTGTGTGTATTTGTGTGAGCGCGCGCGTATATGTGTGTGTGTACGCACGTATATGTGTGTGTGTACGCACGTATATGTGTGTGCATGTGTGTGTGCATCCGTGCATATTTGTGTATGTGTGTGTGTGTGTGCGCGCGTGGGCATATGTGTTTATGTATGTGTGTGTATGCGCGCATATTTGTGTATATATGTGTGTGCGCGCATATGTGTGTGCATGTATGTGTGTGTGTATGCGCGCATATGTGTGTGTGTGTACACGCACATGCATATGTGCGAGTGCATGTGTGAGTATATAGGCGTGCACGCATATGCATGTGTATGTGTGTGTGTATGCGCGCATGTGTGTATGTTTGTGAGTGTACGCGTGCACGCATATGTGTGAGTGCATGTGTATGTATATAGGCGCACACGCATATCTATGTGTATGTGTAAGTCACATGTTACAGGTCTGAAGCAATCGATTTTGTGATTCAGTGAAGTAATTTATTTTGTTTCTATTGCTGTATTGTTGTCACGTAATGAATTGTCTTATGGATAATACCCTAGCTACTCACAATTTCATTGCAGTAAATCAAAATATCAAAGGCAGTTTCTGCTTTTTATATTTACTTGTTATGCATGTTCTCCTTTTTTTCATAAGAGTATTATGAGATATATTATATCATACTTAATATTATACTGATATATGTGGTTATTTTTTTGTATATTATGTGTATGTACTGCGAATACGAATGTTACACATGAAAAAAATAGTTTGAGAGTAGAAAGAAGTTAACAATGTCAGACTTCATTGTATGTCTTTGAATGATGCCAAATGTGAGACAATATTAACGATGAGAAAAGATTTCAAAACGGAAATATGTTGAAATAAAAAAAAACACTACAACATAGCTATGTGATTTATTTATCCCATATATAATTCAATTCTGTTGCATCCTCTGTGGGTGGTGAACTGAAATGCTGATGTTTCAGTAGATGTTACTTACTAGTTGTAAAACAATCAACAAAGTTGTAGTTTCAATGGCAGAACATTTATATAAGATCTATTCTTAATGTCTACGATCTGAGTTCGAAATCGACCCAGGTGGTCTTTCATCGTTCTGGGGTTTACAATATATATTAAATAATGTATTAAAAGATTGGCTGTACTCTTTTTACATTTTAGCAATGCACTTAGCATGTTTCATATGGAGAAACCAATGAGGATTTTTTGTTTTTGTTCTTTTTGTTCTTTGGAGTTAAAATGAGCGTGGACATGGTCTAAACAACAACAACACCAGTAGCAACAACAACAACAACAGCAGCAACAACTACAATTATAGTTGCTATCAGAACATCTCCCGGCTTGAAGGTATTTATTTCAACTGCAGCTGAGTCCTATGTAAATTTGTACTAGAAATAAGTAATGAATTAATTCTATCCAGGTTTGAGATACAAACCAAATACAGTGAATGGTAGAATGGTATAGCCCTAGACAGCGATACCTTGCTGTAGTTAGTTCAATTCGTTTAGTGCCGTCATTGGTTTTTCATTGCTCCGAGGTGTATATATGTGCCACCTATATATTAGGTCGATTTAATTGGTTATACAAGTTCTCTATAAATATTTGGCCCTGTATCAAAGTTTGAAATGATTATGAGATATAAGCAATATTAAATGCCACGTAAATATATATATATATTATATTATATAAACGTATATATTATACATAAGTTATATTAAATCGTAACCTTTATTTATCAGGAAAATTTTCCATAATTGATTTTTCAAAGAATAGACTTTCAGTTTGGTATTCTACTCATTCTTTGTTTTCTTTGTTATTTATTAATTCGTCATCCTCACCATTGTTGTTACTTTGCAGCTTCAGTTTCTCTTCCTTTTATATATAAATACTATTTGCATACATTTCAGCTTTTGTGTCGTATTATAAATTGCTTTTATTGTAAACAAAGAAGTATTGTCTAAATAGCGATAACCGTTTCCAGCTAAAACCTCTTCACCTTAAATTATCATGGCATTTTTTTTTTCATAAAATCTCTGTGTTGAAATCTATTATTGCATTTATTCACTTTGTCATTTTCGTCAGTATCGATATTGAAATAATACAATGGCTGTGAGTTGGCAAGGAGGGTAGAGCGTCTCACTACCTGCCTCGTAGTATTTTAATTTAGTCGTCTTTTTTCTATGTTCTGCGTTCCAGTCCTCTCGAAGACGACACTGTTTTCCGTTCCTCTAGACTCGACAACATCAATACCAATGATAGAATGTGGTAAGGGCGCAGGTGACTTGCAACAACATGTAATTGGGTGAGCAACTAAACCTGTGTGAGCAACTAAATCCCGATGAGCTCTGAATAACATGTGGCTATTCGGAAATATCCCTCCTTGTAGTACCGGAGATGAAGTCAATTAAATTTGTGATGCAGAAGAGAAGACATAGTTGTGAAATGTGTGGAAGATGAGCCACTGATCACCTTCTGCTCAGAGCAGGGAAAATAAAATAATAATGATTTCTACTATAGACACAAGGTCAGCCATTCTGGGGGAGGGGAAAGTCAATTAAATCGACTGGTACTTTATTTTAACGACCTCTTAAGGATGAAAGGCAACGCTAACCTCGGTGAGATTTGAACTCAGAACGTAAATGGCCGTAACTCTATGCCGCAAAGCATAATAATTGTTTCAACTTTTGGCACAAGGCCAGTAATTATTTCAGTACATTACTGGTATTTTATTTTATCGACCTCGTAAGGATGAAAGGCAAAGTTAACCTCGGCGGGATTTGATCTTAGATCATAAAGGGCCGTAACTCTATGCTGCAAAGCATGGCATCGGACTCTCTACCGATACTGCCAATCCACCGCCGCAAAGCATAGTAATAATAATTGTTTCTATTTTAGGCACAAGGCCAGCAATTTGTAGGGGACGGGAAAGTCGATTAAATCAATCCAAGTATATTACTGGTGCTTTATTTTATCGACCCAGTAAGGATGGAAGGCAGTGCTAACCTCGGCGGGATTTGAACTCGGAACGTAAAGGGCCATAACTCTATGTTGCAAAGCATAATGCCGCAAAGCATAATAATGATAATAATGGTTTCTTATCTAAGCACAAGGCCAGCAATTTTGGGGAGAGGGGAAAGTCGATTAAATCGACCTCAGTGCGTGACTGGTACTTTATTTTATCGACCCTGTAAGGATGGAAGGCAACGCTAACTTCGGCGGGATTTGAACTCAGATCATAAAAGGCCGTAACTCTATGCTGCAAAGCATAATGCCGCAAAGCATAATAATGATAATAATAAAAACAACGGTAAATAAAATATAAAGAATATGGTGCAAGAGGCAGCAGCAAAACGAGTCGAACCCCAAAGTAAATACAATGATGGCTGCTATAGTTGATGTTACAACACTCTTCTTAGTTTCCAGCACAGATAGAATTTAATCAAAAGCCAGCGGTATCACTTCATCCTGGGTTCGATTTCCTTTTTATCGTTTTGGAGTCGATAGAATATGTTGATGTTAAGTGATAGGGTTCATGCAATCAAACATAATCCCCATCTAAATTTGTAGTCTCGTTTTTATATTATTACACTATACTATTGCTAGTTATTGCTTTTTTCGTCGTTGTTATTATATCACAAAACACGAGATGGTTTCTCCAATTAAATGCTCTCCCTCCCGCTAACTGATTAATTAACTAAAAGTAAATATTAATATAAACATTAAAAAAATAATGAATTCGATCAATTTGAGGGTTATTTTGTTTGATTTTTAAGAGAACCTTTTATGAGTGTATGAGGGAGGAGCATATTATTATGTTTTTATATTATTTTATATCTGTTTTGTTTATTTATTGCTTTATTGCATTGTTACTGTTGTTGTTGTTGTCCTTATTGTTGTAATCATCAAATAATCAATTTTTACTAGAGTTTTATTGATGTTTATTCATTTAGGAAAATACGTTGATTACAAACAAGAGAGAACGTAACAATGACATTGAATCATTAAATATTGTTTTTCGTTGGCCTTTATTTACTTCTATTGTTATTTTATATGATTTATATATGATGCTTCACTGGCTACCGGCAATAAACTTTATACACAGTCATTTATATTAATTTCGTTTTATTTCTTTCATCCTATTTCCTGATTTCTTTTGACGACGAAAAAAAAAATCACCAATTTTCGCAGCGTTGCAAAATGGCGGAGTTGATTGGATCAAATTAAGCGTATTACTAATTAATAAATCTCAGTCGGTTTCCACAATGAATATTCATTCGTTCGATTAACTAAGCTACCCGCTCACTGAATTAGTGTGTTAGTGTTTGGGTAAGTCTATAGATACGTGTAGACTTACCATAAACGTAATCTGCAATAAGAGCCAGCGTGGCACGCACTGTGTGACAACGGTGGCTGTATGAGTTACATGTCATTTCCACCCAGTTAGTTTCCTTCATCGCAAGTTTACTCAAGAAATTTAGGTTGCCCTGAGACTATGGGAAAAGATGTTGGGACATCAGGATTGCAAAGCGAACTGCTTAATCACTTGGCCATATTGCTTCCATGTATTGCTAATACATACATTCACATAAATATGCACATACATATACATACACATACACATACACATATACACACTTATCTGATGAGTGTCAAAATAGACTCGGAAGTAATGCCATCCTTGAAAATATCGTCAGAAATTACAGCAAAAACTCAATTAAATTAATGTAATCTGATATTTTCGATTTTGATAACATTCGATTCATTTGCAATTATGCAAACAAGCATAATTTTTAAAGCCATGTCAGTAGAATGAACCCTTCATTTTTGCTCTTGTTTTGGCATGTAAACAGTTTACATTTTTACATGCCAACACAAGAGAAAGAATGAAGAATGACATGGCTTTAAAAATGAGGCTTGTTTGCATAATTGCAAACGAATCGAATGTTGTTATTAATGTTCAAAAAACTCATTTATTTATTACATTTATTGTATTCAGCTATGTAGAGCGAAATTTTTTTTTTTTTTCATTTAAATTACATTTTAAGCAAACTATACTTTCAATCATACAGCCCGGTGTACACCATGTCTTACAAACAAATGACGGGAGTGGTTCAGCTGGAATGTTTTCAATCATATATCTGTTCGATCTGGGGTGCGTCTAGGCTAAACAGCAAGAACAACGTTGATCAGGGGCAAGTGGCAGAGTTCATCTTCTTTTAAAAGATTTTTAAAAAATTGGAGTAGAACTCATTTCTATGTTATTTTTATCGTCGAATCAGAATCTTAGATATATTGTTTAATTTAAGTATACATCACATAGAAGACACACGAGGATGTTAGTATTAGGTTGCAGACGATTTAGTTATATCATAATAGTGGTAAAGTGGTCAGAGATGTGTTGTATATTTATAACAATAACTATAAGCGCCGAATTGACAGAGTAGTTAGAACATCGGATATAATGTTTTGTGATATTCCTTCCGACTGAATTCCAATCGCACCGAGATTAACTATGTTTTTCATCGATTCCAGATCTATAAATAGTGTATTAGTCCATTTCTGCTGCGATCGATGTTAGAGCACTATCAGGATTTAACAATATGTCTTTCATAATAACCATTTTAGTTAACGTTTCATAATAAATTAAGCATTAAATAAGCCAGCAATATTTCATAACAGACGTTTAAACCCGGAGAACAGAAATTCTTGTTTCTCACCCCACAAAAAAATTTGGGGGTATCTATTTAGGTTTATTTGACAACAAAATAATTGTTTCACAACAAAATAATTGTTTCTACTTTAGGCACATGAGAGGGGGGGGGGGAGTCGATTAAATCGACCCCAGTGCGTTACTGGTACTATATTTTATCGAACCCGTAAGGATGAAAGACAAAGCTAACATCGGCGGGATTTCAACTCAGAACGTAAGGGACGTAACTCTATGCTACGAATCATAGTGTCCGACGCTCTACCGATCCTGCCAATGCACAATAATGGCAAATGTCTGAATAATGTTGGTTTTAGAGAAACGCCGGTCGACAAGAAGTCTAAGAAAGAGAAACTAAGTGTATAAAGAAATCCATCATCACTAAATACTGCAATGTTGTATAAAGACTGCCATAAACAACGTTGTTGTTCGTGGTAATATTTATAGCTTTGTTTTAATAACCTGTTTATAAGATTATTACTTCATTGCATTATGACGCGAAATAAACGATTGCATTCATTTCAAATGACTATTAATCTTGTGTGAGTGTGTGTGAGTGTGTGTATGTATGTGTGTGTTTGAGTGCGTATATATATGTATATATATATATTATAAAGAAAACGAAAAATCAGTGATGCATCTGGACTTAGTTTATTTCGTGTTACAAATGTTTCGCCGGCATGTAGCTCGAGTCATGGTCCTTGTATGGATCTGGTTGATTAGAGTGATAAAATTTGCTCCGGACGTAACACCCGTGTCTGAAAGAACCCGCAGAAGTAGAATCAGCCAGATCCATACAAGGACCATGACTCGAGCTACCTGCCGGCGAAACATTTGTAACACGAAATAAACTAAGTCCAGATGCATCACTGATTTTTCGTTTTCTTTATAATATCTATACTCTACTCAGATGAATATCTAGTGCTAATTTTGGCATACCACCTATGGAAGCACCATAGCTACCACTATACACAACTATATGTATATATATATATATATATATATATGTGTGTGTGAGATCCATTGACGAGTTCTCTCCAGCGGTCTCTGTCCCTCATTATCTGTCCCTCATTATCTGTCAGGGGCGGTGGATTGGCAGTATCGGTAGAGGGTCGGACGCCATGCTTTCCAGCATAGTTACGTCCCTTTACGATCTGAGTTCAAATCCCGCCGAGGTTGACTTTGCCTTTCATCCTTACGGGGTCGATAAAATAAAGTACCAGTAATGCACTGGGTGATTGCTGGCCTTGTGCCTAAAGTAGAAACAATTATCTGTCCTGCGTCTCCAACAGACCAGTGTCTGTTCTTAGGGCATCAATATATGTTAACCTTGGTCTTCCTCTTCCAGTGTGTCAACTCTGGATGTCGGTGAGCATGTCCAGTTAACCTCAGCCTCCTCTGTGTCACTTTTGAGCTGACTATTGGGAGGCTCCCGTACAGCTGAGTTTTTCATCCTCAGTGTATACTGATTAATGTTCAGAGCCATCCTCAGCATTCTCGTGTAGCACCCATCCACCATATATATGTTTATCCCGGGTTCAATCGGGGGCAACCACAGTAAGTAAGGTACTCAATACAAAGCAAAGTATAAATATTTAATATAGAAAAGGGTTCTACAGGACCAGAACTGTTTCATTCGGCAGAAATCATCAGGAACCCGACTTCCTGAAGATTTCTCCCGAATAAAATAGTTCTAGTCCTATAGAACCCTTTTCTATATCAAATATATATATATATATATATATATATAGTATTATGAAATTCGTAAAAAATAATCACTATTTTTATCTTGGATCTGCTCATACGTGCTTTCTTTCTTAGAGGATCTTTCATGTGCCACTCCTTACTTTGCCGCTTTGTCTCTGGATCGTACTCGAACAACCATAATTCATCTCCTGTTATTACTTTACCCAATAAATTTTGTTCAATTTTGAGTCTTTCTAGCAAACCCTGACAAATTTCCAACCGGTTCG
>OZ024746.1:10906216-10923716 GCA_964016885.1 Eledone cirrhosa | reverse complement strand
TACATGGATGTAGGCCACGTCTGGGTTGCTGGGATAGCTCTTCACCACGACTGAGTCACTGACGTCTTCGCTTAAAATTATGGTAAAATATCCATTTGCCGTCTCCAGTGATGACTCTATTCAAAGACGGTATTTGCAGCTCACGAGCACGTTGTCCAGCAGTCAACACGTTGTTTGAGATTGTCAGCAGAGAGATCGTGCAGAACACACTTTCCAGCCTTTGACAGTTTACTAAACTTTTTTCAATTCACGACGGTGGTATGGCTTACATTGAAGTCCGGCCTTAGTTCCTTGACTTTAACGCTCAGGTTTACATCAAAGGTGGTTTCTAATATATCAGAATTCAGTCGTCTTGGGAACCCGTCTCTTGATTCACTCTACAGGTTGTAGTCCCCAATTCTGAATCTTGAAAACCATCTCCTCAATGTTCTTTAAATCACTACACCATCTCCGTAAATGTTTTGGGGCAACTTTGTTGCTACACTTACAATATTACGTTTTTGAAATTCATTTAGGTGTAAGATGACGAATGTGTTCTTTACTTAGAGTTAACATATCACCAATATAACAGTTTCATTGAAAATAAATTTGACAAAATCTGGAATAAAATGAAACATATAATTGAGAAGTTAGACACCTTTAAATCTAACTCGAGATTTACTTAAAAAAATAACGAACAAACGGACAGAACTTTCGTTACAAACTCATATATACCTATAACTTTTATGTAAGTGTAGCTGCTGCAAAAGTTGAAATGAATGAGCTAAAGAAAGAGAGAGATCGAGGAAAAAGAGAATATTATTAGAAAAACTGTCTGTACATACATCGCCTGCAAGCGTGTGGCTGTATGCACCTGTTGTTGATCTAGACAGGATTTGCAAATGTTTCATTTGATATATGCACATCAATCAACTATATTGCTGTTAGTGCACACAGGTTCTTATGAGAGATTGTATAATATATTCATGCATGTATATAAATATATATATATATATATATATATATATATATATATATATACATATATATACACATATACATATATATACACAAGCATATACTTCTAAATATATCTCACATTAAAACGCATATACACTCACCGCACAGACATGTATACATACACATATCACACACCACACACACATATATATATATATATATATATATATATGTGTGTGTGTATGTGTGTGTGTGTGTGTGTGTGTGTGTGTGTGTGTGTGTGTGTGTGTGTGTGTGTGTGTGTGTGTGTGTGTGTGTGTTCACATAAACACATAAACATGTATATATTACTTAAAAGACAAGGTTGTTTATAACATCCACCATTTTCTCTCTATGTCTGACCTGTGTATTGCAGTTAAAGTAGATCATTCGTTTACAATATATATACATCTGTGTGAGTGTGTGTGTGTGTGAGTGTGTGTATGTGTGTTTGTGAGTGTGTCTATGTTTACACATATGTATATATATATATATATATGTATATATATATATATATATATATATATATATATATATATATATATATATATATATATATATATATATATATATATATATATATATATATATATGTGTGTATGTATATTTATATATACATAGATAGTTACACAAATACGAATTGCAGGTGTAGTTAGCCAGTTGTGTTTTACATATATATATATATATAGATAGATAGATAGATATAGATAGATATATGCATATATGTATATATATATATACATATATACATATATGCATGTGTATATAAATGTATGTGTGTGTGTGTGTGTCTGCGTGTGTGTATGTATGTGCGCGCTTTTTATTGTGTGTGAGTGTGTGGCTGCGTGTGTGCGTATGCGTGTGAGTGTGCAGCTCTCTGTATGCAGATATATAGTTATGTGGTCCCTGTTATAGATGAAACGTTTTCATCATGAAACAATGGTGTACTTGTTTACGCTATCAAATGAGAGTTGCCAAGAAAATCTTGCAAAACTGTATTTCTCAAATAATGAGCAAAGAATCGGCTTTATCTTTGAGTAAATGTGAAACAACTCACACAGTTCAATGTTCTGACCGAACATCATCCACACATATCAGTAGAAGTATATAATCTTTTATTCTTTTTACTGGCTTCAGTCTGGCTTTATATGCAGCCATATATATATATATATTATATGTTATATGTTATATATATATATATATATATATAAAACATATATATATAATATAATATATATATATATATATATATATATATATATATATATATATATATATATATATATATATATATATATATATATATATAAACATGTATATATGAATATGTGTGTGTGCGTGCGTGGGTGTATGTAACTTTCTCTGTGTATATATATATATATATATATATTTATATACACATGCATGCATACATATATATATATGTACATAAGTACATACATACATATATATATATATATATGTGTGTGTGTGTAATTATCTGTGTGTGCATGCGTGTTTATGAGTGTGTGTATGTGTTTGTGAGTGTGTGTTCAAAAAGATCAAATACGACAAATATATTTGTTAGTCTTCTGCAGGAGTCCATCAAGCATGAAAGAAATTTTATAAATCCCATTGTTGTATAGAGTCTTGTAAGAAGTAAACAATGAAGAAAGAAAGGCAAGAGAGGCAGTTAAGATATAAATATGGCAGGTTTCAGAAATGTAGGTTTTTTTGTGTGTTTCTTTATTTTGTGGGGACGCTAAGGAAACTGTGTTTGGTTATATTTGGTTATATAATTTGATTATATAATTCTGTTGATGTGGAATTTAATATCGTATCTGTAGGATGTAAATTTTCATATATTTTAGTAATTTTGAAATCTTAATTTTAAAAATTCATAGTTATTTACTTGTGGCCTCAGATATCTCATCCCAAATATAAGAGAGTCTGTTGGTATTTCTGTGAAAATAATGACCTAGACCGCTTTAGGAAAAACCTGATAGCAACGTTTTACCGACTTAAGATTATTGTAGCCACCAATCTGACTAGTGCAAATTACTTAGACGTCAACCTAGACCTTCACACACACACACACGCACGCCCCCCACACATACACACACACACACACACATACAGAACTTTCCACAAACTCAATGACGCATAAGGACTCCTGCAACCCGCAAACGGTCTTTAAAAACTTCGTCAAAAACATCAGCACAAGTGTCTCAAATCTTTCCCCTAACAAGGCCACCTTTGACAGAGCGGCGCCATACTAGAACAACGCGTTAGCCAACAGTGAATTCTCTAAATAACTTTCTTACTCCTCTCACCAGCATCACACTAACAGTAGAAAGAAAAATAGAAAGAAAAAAAATAATTTGATTCTTGATACCTAGGTGGTGTTTTGGCATTACAGTGTTGGGTAATCGTTTTCGGTGATGACTCTTTGGAACTCTTTCGTTCTGGTGCATTTGTCGCTATTTTAACTGCATCTGTTGCGTATCCAGGTGATATGTCAGCTATTTTAGTTATATAGGGAAGGGTATAATAGCGGTGAATAAATAGATTTCTGCAGGCATCCATCTTGTAAACTTTGGTACATATTGACCTCTTCTCTCCCATTCTTATATAGTAAATATATATATATATATATATATATATATATATATGTGTGTGTGTGTGTGTGTGTGTGTGTGTGTGTGTGTGTGTGTGTGTGTGTGTGTGTGTGTGTGTGTAATTTGAAAACCTGTTACGTACTACAATGCAAAATATGCGAAAGAAGATAACAGAGTGTCTATGTTTTATTGTTTTTCTGCAAATCAATTAGTGCGGCATATGGTTACAAACGTGCAAGGTAGTCATTTGTTCAAATAATATTTATGTGCAGTAGTATATTATACAATATGTATGGTGTTTTGGTGAAATCTTTTCATGTAGTATCTTGGGTCTTGGGGTTGGGTTTTTATATATTATCATGGTGTGATGTTTTGATCTACTGCTTTGGTCTGTGTTTCATGAGATACTTTGTTGTTTTGCTTTGATGTACTAGATTGATGTAATACTTCAGGTTTAATGCAACCACGCAGTATTTTATATTTTAAGGGTTTGAAGATCTGCAGTAATATGGCTTCCTTTGTTGTGTTCTCAGTTATATTTTAGTTTATTGATTTGAAGAAATGGTTGACATCTGATATACACAATATCTCTAGTGCTTGCTTATGTGACAAAAATCTAGACGTAAAAAAACAACAAATTTTCTATTTTACCAATTAGCTACTCAAGCAAGATCAAACAATTCTGTGCTAAAGAAAATTGAAAAAAAAAATGGTCTGTTTTACTTTGGAATAAAGTTAGATAAAACGGTGTAAATTGAAAGCAAATACAGTCGATTTCATATAACTATGTATAGCATATTTGCATGATTCAGCTAATTGTATGAAGTTTCAAAATACAGAAGTTTACCAAATCTATGGAAATGTTAATTGTTTATACAAATAACTTCCATTTCCTTTAATTGATATTTTCTTTTTTTTTTTCGATTTCTAAAATAAAAATATTGGGAAAATGTGGTACAAAATGTAACATTTATTGATTGATATGAATAAAACTATTTTGGAATATTCTGTTTTTATATTGAGTTAAAATGACAGCAGTCAATATTTCATGGTTACAAACAACTGATGACAAAACAGAAAAATTAATTCAATGAAGTAAAAACTATCAAAGTTGAAATTTCATTGTATTATTTTAAATTGCATGTAATAACCACTTCGCAATAAATATATTTTCTTTGTAGATAAAATTTTTAAAAAGTTTTTAATAAAACCAAATAGTAAGTAGATGATATTTTGTGGTTGACATTATATATTAGGTTCCAATTGTCAAAATTTGTTCTCTTCCGAACCCTCTTTAGGGTCTCGGGATACGGAAGTTTGTGCATCCATCTCATACCTTGGTTACAAGGGTCCTTTAAAAGGTGGATAGATGCTGATGGTTGGATCACTTAACTTCGGTTGTATTATCCTTTCAAACCCAGTAATATATATTTTTTAAATATGCTAATTATTTCATTGATCTTTCTTTTTTTTTTTTCCAACCATTATGTTACGGGACATGAACACAGACATTGACATATACTCGTGTTGGTTGTTATTTCTAGCAGGTATAATCGGTCGTTAACAATTTTCTCGCTGGAAGGGAGTAATATGGTCGTCTGGGACATCACATTTCACTTCGGTTATATACCAAGCTTCCATCCTTTGTACAGAGGATGAGAAGATGGCGACGTACGTGTCATTGTAAGATAAATTTATTTTTGTCCTGGTAGCCACCGAGATCTCAGGGATCTAAGGGATCTCAGGGATCTCAGTTTTTCGAATCCCCCCCCCCCACCAAATAATAATAACTGTTTCTACTATTGGCGCAAGGCCAACAATTACCCAGTACATTACTGGTACTTTATTTTATCGATCCCGTAAGGCTGAAAGGCAAAGTTAACCTCGGCGAGATTTGAACTCAGCATGGCAAGGGCCTTAACTCTATGCGTCAAAGCATGGCGTCCGACCTTCTACCGATACTGCCAATCCACCACCAAATAATAATAACGTTGTCACACCTGAAGGAAGAACGCCATCGCTGACTCACCTTCGTAGCTGTAGTTCTGTTTTCTGTTTTTATTTTTTTATTTTTTTTGCGGTACATACGTGAGGAAAATTATTGAATAGAAAACATAAAATGTGTTTCTTTCAATACATTCTCGCTCTAGCATTGTCAATGTTTACACTACCCTTCAAGTGACAACAGCTTTCAAACGAAGAGTGAATATAAAATCTGTCATTTTCATATCATGTTTCATATGAAATAGCGGAATACTTTCTACTCAGCTGAACAGAGTACAATCTTTGCCTACATACACACCTTCATACACAGACACACATACATAGATATACATAAACATTCATACATCCACATATACATAGTTATATACTTACACAGACATACACATACATACATATATGTATATATGTGCGAAAGTATGCATGTTTATATATATATATATATATATATAAAAACATGCATACTTATGTGTGTGTGTGTGTGCGTGTGTGTGTGGCGGGGGTTCCTGTGTTTGATTGTATAATCATATATATATATATATATATATGATTATGCATCTCTCTCTCTCTCTATCTATATCTCTCTCTCTCTCTCTCTCTCTCCCTCTCTCTCATCATGTATAATTATATATATATACATACATATACAGGGACATATATATACATGTATATATATATATATGTGTGTGTGTGTGTGAATGTATATACACGTTCATACATACAACATACATTCATACATACATACATACATACATACATACATACATACATACATACATACATACATACATACATGGTGGCTGCCAACTCGTTTTCGAGTACGCCCACTACTTTATATCCATGTAGGAGAACCCCTACCGATGTGCTGAACGAGTGTGACTTTTTAGTCCAGCCAGCGACTTGAAAATTCTGGTACAAACACTACACTTGTGACAATTATTGACACTCAGTGCTGGGCCCATGGTACCCCGTGACGACAAGTGCAGAGAGATCTCCAGATATAAAGCAATGCCTGTGCCGTGAAGCTTTTATAGTGAGCAAAGGCACTGCACAAAGCCAGTCCCACTCTCTTAACCAAGATGATATTTACCAAAAAGAAGAACAAGTTAACATCATTGGATACCATCAGGGTTGCAGGTGTTATATCAGAGTTTTCCTTCTCCTAGAATTCTGCCTTGACAAGGGCTAAGGGATCATCTCTCCCGGTGATTTTGGATGGCCATTGACTCTTAAGAGCTCCTTTGCCCTTTGACAGGTTTTGTTTTTAGTCCTGCAGGATGTCGAAAGTCACCCTCCTCACCAAGAAACCTTGGTGGGGTTGCCGGTTTAGTCGCCAACGACCCGACCATGGAACAGGTTGTACTGGGATATATGTTACCATTAGCACCAACACATACATGCATACATACATACATACTTACATACATACATACATGCATACATACATACATACATACATACATACATACATACATACATACATACATACATACATACATACATACATGGTGGCTGCCAACTCGTTTTCGAGTACGGCCACTACTTTATATCCATGTAGGAGAACCCCTACTGATGCGCTGAACGAGTGTGACTTTTTAGTCCAGCCAGCGACTTGAAAGCTCTGGTACAAACACTACACCTGTGACAATTATTGACACATAGTGCTGGGCCCATGGTACCATGTGACGACAAATGCAGAGAGATCTCCAGATATAAAGCAATGCCTGTGCCGTGAAGCTTTTATAGTGAGCAAAGGCACTGCACAAAGCCAGTCCCACTCTCTTAACCAAGATGATATTTACCAAAAAGAAGAACAAGTCAACATCATTGGATACCATCAGGGTTGCAGGTGTTATATCAGAGTTTTCCTTCTCCTAGAATTCTGCCTTGACAAAGGCTAAGGGGTCATCTCTCCCGGTGATTTTGGATGGCCATTGACTCTAAGAGCTCCTTTGCCTTTTGACAGGTTTTGTTTTTAGTCCTGCAGGATGTCCAAAGTCACCCTCCTCACCAAGAAACCTTGGTGGGGTTGCCAGTTTAGTCGCCAACGACCCGACCATGGGACAGGTTGTACTGGAATACATGTTACCAGTAGCACCAACTGGTGACCTGACATACATACATACATACATACATACATACATACATATATGCATACATGGTGCATATGTCTATGCGCAAGTGTATTTAATATTGTATAGTTTTAATCTTTAGGGAGAACATTGAACCCTATAATCAATTCATAGCTTCTGAGATTTGGAAGTAGACTACAAATAGAAACGACATTACAACAGAAACGACAACTAGATCTAAACAAACGCTAAACACATCATCGTGTTCTAGATTTCAGACCCTTCACATTAATACATTCAATCATATTTTCATCCTTACAAGGTCGATAAAATAAAGTACCAGTAATGCACTGGGTAATTGCTGGCCTTGTGCCTAAAGTAGAAACAATTATTATCATTATAAAATTGGGTGGGTTGGCAGTACCGGTAGAGGGTCAGACGTCATGGTTTCCAGCATAGAGTTACGTCCCTTTACGGACTGAGTTCAAATCCCGCCGAGGTTAACTTTGCCTTTCATCCTTAAGGGGGTCGATAAAATAAAGTAGCAGTAATGTACTGGGTAATTGCTGGCCTTGAGCCAAAAGTAGAAACAATTATTATCATTATAAAATATTCCAATGACTGACGTATTCATTTGTTTAGTTTCAAGTTATATACACTGTAAGAATGATGGTGTTTGGTAGATGTCATACATTTAGTTGCTAATGTGCTTGTTATTTTGTATGGACATCCTGTCTGTGTATTTGCGTTTGTGTGAATGAGGTTTCACCAAAGTTATTTTATTTTTATTTTTTGTGTGTAAGTATTTCGTTTGTATTACATGTTTGAACGGCTGTATATATATATATATATATATATATATATATATATATATATATATATATATATATATATACATATATATATATATATATGAGAAGACTATGACAGCTAAGCCCACGCGAAAAGAGAGAGGGGTGGGGTGAGAGAGAGAGAGAGAACAGAGAGACAAACAGAAAAATCAGACGCACACAGAGAGATGCATACACAGATCCAGTGACGGTCTCTCATAAAATCAAATGTATACAACGTTTGATATTTTATTCTTTATTCTGTTTTCTGAGCTACGGTCTTGCTGGGTTATTGTCATGCCAACCACCGTTTTAGAAGTTTAAATAGATCCTAGTAATTTGTTTGGTAAAATGTGAGTTAAGGACAAGATCCACTTATACTGTATTGTCTAAAAATCTAAAAATGTTTCAAGAATTTGAATCGGTTCAGAATGTAATAGATTTCTCCCTTGTTTCCGCCCCTTTATATGAGAACTTGAACTTGCAAAGAGGGCTTTTGTCTTGAGATGATGATATCTCTGTCTGGAATAGGGATTCAGCTAGGGAATCTTCAGCTTATTCTGTTTTCTAGGTTCCTATATCTACCTGGTGTAGTGGAGTTCCTATGTATGTACAAACTTTCCTCACTACTCTTCCTAAAGGGATAGTGCTGACCTGCTTTTAGGTCTAAAGTGGTGTACAGTAAATAGACTGTGGTGAAATTAGTGGTAACAGTGGTGTCTCTAGGTTCTTTATCACCTAGTTTGCGATATCAGCTAAGTTTCAGATCCCACCGTCCTAAAGTTGCTCAATATTGTATACACAATACGATCCCCGCTATCAAACCAACCCCTGGCCAACGCGTCACCGTCGTGGCAATGGCTCCACTAACTAGAGTTGGATGTGAAAGTGAGTGTACAGTGCTATAACTGTGCAAACTGCGCCCCTAAAGGTCCCAGTATGCGTATGTTCTGCGATCCGGTGATTATTAACCTCAGCATCATTAAGTAACCTACAGAAAGTCTCCGTCTTCTATGAAATTCAAGACATATCTATCCCTATATTCGACAGTTTCGTTGGTCGAGCATCTCTCTGCGACTGTTGACATGCGACGGCTATGGATCACACTATCTGAAAGTGTATCTCTTTGTGACTGAAGAACGCCAGCAAGAACCTTCTCTCCAATAAAACCCCTATCATACATCTACATGCAAATCAGTACAAGAGTAATTCTACGGCACCCGTGGCAACCAGCCCGTTTATTTATTCAGCGTATTAATATTAATTCACATAAACAGAAACTTAACGGAGAAAGAGTCTTCATCTCAGTAGGGTTACCTCTCTATTCACCACCATAGGCGCTGAGCTGACCAGCCGCAGGTGTGAGCCTCGCGAGTTGGAATGGCTCTTCCAGCGAATCTCCCTTACCATCCTCCGGGGAAACGCCTTCTCCATCCTGTTCATCGGAGCTGTGGGGAGGCCAGCACATGGGACCCCAATTGCTCACCATACGGATTAATAGGCAAAGTTATAAACGATAGTGAAGTTTATTTACAAAGTTATAAACTATTGTAAATAAACCTCACTGTTGTTTTCATGGATACATATAACGCAAGCTAGAGTACCAAGCATAGACACAGGAAATAAAGCCTCTTCCAGACTTGCAATATCAAACAGATGGTGTGGCTGAATTTATCAGGCGGGCTCTCACTGGGCATGCGAGTTCTGACAATCACACAACACCACATGATATACACCCACGAGAACTGTATAAAGAAGCTTTGGTCTGGCTTATATTCTTTAAATTATCTTCTTTTATTACATGTCTTAATATATTACGTAACGCCTTTTCCACTTTTCTCATTTTTATATAACACTAGCAGTAAAGCCCGGCGTTGCTCGGGGTCGCTCAGTAGCTGTGTTAAAGTTACAATGTTAAGTTTCTTTCTTGGCTTAAAAACTGTAGTGTCTACTGTGCAGACTTGCATGTGGTGTTTTTGATTAATATTCCCTCAACCAACAATATGCCTTATGAAGTTAAGAAAACATAACGATAACCCGAATGTTATAACAAAAGAGGATGCTGGGGATAAAAACTGCACTGGTTATTTATTAACAAAGACTGAGAAAGCCAGCGTAATTTTTTACGTAAGACGCTCAATGTAAACAGAACAAAGGGAAATAACTGATAACTTACGCTCAAAAATCGATACATTATATTCGATTTCTTCACATAGGGCGGGTCAATTTGAAATTTTTTTTTCCGATGTCTTCGCTAGGGCTCAATGTACAAGTATAGCAATTTCGGTGCAATTCCGTGAGAGATTCTAAGAGGAGATGTGTGCCGAAAATCGATAGACAGACAGACAACCACAGTTTTATATATATAGATTGTTTAGTTCTTCTCCACGTTTTATAATACCTTTCTATACATTTTATTATATGTATTAGTGGGCATTGTGGCAAATAAAAGAACGAATTCATTATTATTATCATTATCATAATTATTATTATTATTGTTCTTTGAGTCTCAGTCATTGATTTTATTTAACTGGAAAGTTTGTTGAAATGAATATCAAGCCACTACCTGCAGCCTCAGATATTCAGGACGTATCGGAGGGTTCTTGCTGTTCCCAGCAAGCATGCCTTTTGAAGTGTTCCAAAAAGCGGGGCGGGACCAATTTTCTTTAACCATCCTTGGAAACTCTTTGAGATAGTACCTAGTGCTCCTCTGACAATTGGGACCACTTTGACCTCATGGCAGTTCCAAATCCTTTTTACCTCCCACTTTAAGTCCTGGTATCGGTTAATTTTCTCCCTCTCCTTCTCTTGCACTCTCGTGTCGAATCGGCAGGCCACATCCACAATCAGGCACGATCTTTTTTCCTTGTCCAAAACCACCAGGTCAGGTCTATTGTGTTCCAGTTTCTTGTCCGTCTGTATCCTAAAATCCCACAGCACCTTCACCTGATCGTTTTCTATCACCGACTCTGGCTTATGCTCATACCACTTCTCAGAATGTGGTAAATTGTTTTTATTATTATTATTATCATTATCATCATCATCATCATCATCATCATCATCATCATCATCATCATCATCATCATCATTGTTAATATACTTTTACGAACCATATACGTTATTTGGTTGAAGCCTACTTACTATTATTTTTTTCTTATTATTTTTTCAATAGCATTTCAGTTAACAATGCAAATACCTTCAGTATATTCCCAATATCACAACATTATCTCAGATGGACATTTAGTCACGTTTATTCGTGTTATTAAATGTTCCCGTAGATAAAAGATACGTGGAGCACAAACAATGTTTCTGTAAATTCTATATTAATCTCGCTATCATTATCTTTTTCTCCCTAACCATCCTGAACAACCAATGCCATCACCACGGACACACATTTGGACTCTTTCTTAAAGGCTAATTGTGGCATAGCTTTCATGGATACACACATGTACATACATGCATTCGACTATATATATACATATATATACACACACACACACACACACACACATATATATATATATGGGGGGGGGGGGCGTCTGTGTCTGTGTGTCTGTGTGTGTATGAATATATATATATATATATATATATACGTACATTTCGAAAGACTATGATAGATCTGTATATGCCGATATCTGTAAATTAGATACCGTAGTGGCAAAATTAAATCCCCAAGTATTTCTAAATACCTCAGTTTACTATTTATTATTTTTCCGTTTTAGATAAAGAGACTGCTTAGTTCCTTTATCCGTTGCTGGTCGATTTGTATATCACCCACTCTAGATATCAGCAACAGTTATATCTTGTGTAACCCAACGAGTAACTCCATTTTGTTCCGCGGTAGCTAATTACGATCAGAGTCACGGAAACATTTATATTTCCCGTAAGGTAACATGTGGTAAATATTCAAAACTGTTCCGCATGATATATCCTTTCATTCATGTAGACCGAATTTATAGCATGTGCTATTTGTAGAGTCATTGCGTGTCCTGCTTCGATTGTATTGCCTAGCTTTATGTACGTCTATCTACTATATATGCCACACAAGTAGAGTGTCGCATCCTAAACCGATAGCTTCTACGAACCACCCAGCGTAGAAGCCCATCTATAGAACAATTCTGTCTACATGAGGCATATAATATCTTGAGAGTTGGGATTGATCCTTGAGAAATATTCCCTGCATGATAACCAAGATCTCACACACAGGGAAATTACACAACAGTACTGCAATGAATCTATGGATGAAAAACTGCATGCTTATCAGCAAAACATCATACATGGCTATGTTGCCAAAAAGCTTCAGTGATAGTATTATAGATAAGAAAAGTAGCCTATCTTGGACCAATTATTGTTTCTGGAGACATAGCCGGGTGTAGAAGGTTTATCCAGAATTTCGTGGAGAGAAATATCCAGGGAACTTTGAATTTTATAGGATCTGTTTCTGTGTCCTTGAGCAAGACACTTTATTTCATGTTGTTCCAATCCACTCAACTGGCAATAATGAATTGTATATGCGATTCAAAGGGCCAACATTGTCACATTCCGTGTCAGGCTGAATCTCCCTGAGAATTAAGTTAAAGGTACGCTTGTCTGCAAAATGCTCAGCCACTTGTACATTTATATATATATATACATACACAAACACATATGTATATATATATATATACATATATATATATGTATATATATAATATATATATATAATATATATATATATATATATATATATATATACACTCACACATACATAGGCAAGCCATCAGACATAAGTAAATGCACTTCGTTACACAAGTGAATATGTTTTTGTAGTTATAAGCTTGTATGATTTATAAATATGTATAAATATTATATCTTTGTGTGTGTTATGATTAAATATAAGTAGAGACATATATATATATTCATGTAGCGGCAACGACGAAATTGTCATCAGCGTTTTAATGCCGTTGTTGGTGGTAATAATATTGTTTGTGTCACTACTACTGCTATATAAAGTAATGGTAGATTTGCTAGCGTTGGTGGTGATGATATTGCAGTATGTTGCAACATTGCTATTCTTGGCATTTCTATTTAATTCGCCATTACTAACACAATATGCATCATAATAGTGTTATTTCAACTTGAATATAAAATTGAATTTGTTAATGTCTTCTCTTATCCGTTACTCCTACAGACTACTTCTCCGCCATCTTTATCCTGACTAACTGATAATAGTTTTGCTATGTTATTTGGTTCTACTACTTAGTATTATTTTATTTGTGTCGTTCGATCGCAGGTTATTCTCAATATATTCATCAACATAATGAGTATGATGAAACCTATTTTAGCGGTTTGTCAATTGAATGAGTAACATGTTACTGATTTTACTATTTTAATTCGAGATGCTTATAAACAATCTTATGTTTGTAACCTCCTACTGAATGCAAATATTAATACATTTTCCCTGGGGTCTGTTGGTATTTAAGAAACAGTGGTTAAAGTCATATGACCTACCTGTACGAGAGCTACGTTAATGAAAATGCATTGAATTGGGTTCACCCCAACTCCCCCCTCCAAGCTTACCAATCAAACAACTAAATGTTTAGAGTGGAATTAAGATATGGTAGTCTAATATATCTACCCAGCTTTTTTGTGTCTAAACATGTCAAGAATTCAGAAAATTACTGTTGTTACTTAACCTCTTTCTTCCTTCTTTTTCTCTTCTTATTTTAGTCAGTCTTTCTCTTTTCTTTCCTTAGTTTTTCTTTCTTTACTTTCTTCTCTTATTTCTCTATCAACGTAACTACTGCAATCTCATCTTTCTCTCTTTACCAACCAATAAATTGATCTGTATTTCTATAAGCCTATCAGTCAATCAATTCATTAATCAATTCATTAATCAATCATCTAATCAATCAATCATCCAATCAATCAATTCAACAATCTATTGATCTATTGATCTATTTATCTATTGATCTATTAATCTATTTATCTATCAGAGAAAAAATAAACAGATACATAATTGTTTTCTCTCTATCTATATCTAAACTATAATAAAGGAAGGTCTGCGGGACTGCGTACGGTTTTTTTTATCCCGTTAGTGAAATAAGTTGGATTACTTTGAATAAATAATTGTTTCTACTTTTGGCACAAGGCCAGCAAATAACCCAGTGTATTACTGGTACTATATTTTATCGACCCCGTAAGGATGAAAGGCAAAGTTAACCTCGACGGGATTTGAACTCAGAATGGCAAGGGACGTAACTCTATGCTACCAAGCATGGCGTCCGACCCTCTACCGATACTGCCAATCCACCGCCCTTTGAATCAATAATGAATGAATATTACATAATTTATATACTCAATTTCGTAAACAAAAGTAATTTCGTAAATTTCGTAAAAATAAATCATTTAAAATTGACTTCTTTTCAAAGTTGCACTTCCGGTATATAGTCTTTATAACTATTCTTAGATTTACAAATGGAAGAAAAAGATATTGTGATATTACTGCATATTACGATGATATTAGTGACTTGATTCAAGAATACAGAGCAGTCCACCTTCTCAGATCACCAGGAGCTTTCATCCTACAGTACTGTCCTTGTTATATCTGCATTAAGGTCTTGTTTCTTTTATCTTTCATAAGCTATTATTGCTGTTGTTCTTTACTGTTCTAGATGGTGCAGTATGTTAGAGGTTGGTAGAAGTGTTTTAGCACCCCTACTGCCTCATTTCATGAACAGAAAGACTTCAAACGAGTATTGACACCCATATTTGCGACTTGGTCTTCTGCTCTTTATAGCTACAAGCATTTGTGTGTTATCTGGCAAGTTAATAAGGTCGGGGATAGCTTCAAGAATCTATCTGTTTAGATACGAGCTCTATTGTAATCTAGTGTCTGAGTGCATCTTGGTCTCAGTTTTGATGGAGAACTTCACCTCTATCGTGGTAAATCCTTTAACCCTAATTTTGTAGTTTTAGATGTACCAGAATTTTCTGAGACATCTTTAAATTTGATCATGTCCGCTCGTTCTATCTTCTTGGATTTTGTTTCTATACATTTGTAGGGGTTCATTCTGTCTTCCACAGAACCTGCCCCAAAATAGCCAAAGACAGTGCAAATTCTCCTTTGTTCATGTTGGTATTGACGGTGGCATTGCTGTTTCCAATGTTTGTTGCAGGCATGGTGGCAAAGGAAATGGTAATGTAATTCTTTATGCTTGCAGTGTTAGTGGTGAGTCCATGCTTTCGTCTGTATTTGAACAGCAGGTTATGGTGATAATTGTGGTGATGGCAGTTGTGGTGTTGGCTTTGTTGTGAGTGCTCCCAGTTTCGCTTTCACTTTTATTGTTGAATTCAGTGTTGATGATGATGTGGTAGTAGCAAATAACCAGATAATGATGATGTAGGTGGTGGTAGTAACAAATAACCAGATAGATAACTAGAGATGGACTTAAATATATTGAAACACACAAAAAATAAAAAATAAATTATCTTTGTAAATGAACTGGAATGATTTAAAATTTTACGAATTTTTAAAAGATTATTAGAAATATAAAATGTATTCATAAATCAAATTAAATATGTAATATTATTGACAGAGCAATCTTGCTATCTTGTCATTATATTTATCCTTTTAATAAAACTGTGAGCAAGCCTCTACAATAATCGTAGATCTAAACACTATCAGGTTTTCAAACTGTATTGCGTTCATTTGTTTCTTCATTCATGTGCCGTATATTTTGAAATTTTTCTGAAACAGTCCTGTCAAAAACTAAGTCTGATTTTGAAATAATATATTTTCACGAGTAATAAAATGTCATTGCATATTGCAAGTTTGCCTTAAGTAATCTATAACGTTATTGAGCTTAGAAGATGAGGCAATTGTTTCATTGTAACATCCTGCAAATACACTATTGATAAAAAATATATTTCCGATATTTTGATATTGAAATGTCTCGTCAGTCTTATTCCATCAACTCCACATCTACCTCTTGGTTGTGAGTAACCATCACCAAGTTGTTCAGCTAAGATACCTAGGCAACTATGGAAGCTATATGGTGGGTGGTAAAATCATGATTTTGAGGAGATGTTTTGAAAAGTAGTTCTTTGCTGTTTAAAGATAATGTTTTGTTTTCGATAAATAGGAGTTTCGGACAGAAGCCACATGTCAAAATCAGGGACTTTCTAATTCATAACTCTCACTACGTTCCTTTCGTTGTTACTATGAACTTCTTCAATATTAAGTGTTGCTCTACTTTCTGTTAACAGTTATAGTTTTGTGATATTCTTACATTCTTTATACAACCCATTTTTCTAACTACCAACTTCCTGATTTTCCATCTTGATTTTCATAAGCTTTTCTATGTGTGAAATCTAATGAAATGTCAAATTCTTTTCTCTTTTATATTTTTTTAGATGGCCCCGAAGTTATGAATGGAGTAAAATAATGTTTACTTTCTTGTTCTACATATTTTATTGGGATCTATGACAACTATAATAGCCAGAAATCTAATTCAATTGCAATAAATAAAGCGATGAAAATAATATATATTTTGTCCAATATAGCTTGGACGAAAAAAAGTTTGTGAAAAATAATTTGAAATTGAAGTTAGGGAACAAAAACATATCTAAACGTTTTAAAAATTCGTGAAATAAAATTATAACTCAGAAATTCGATTCCTACAGCGAATAGTCTTTAAATTCAAAAACTTTCCATGTGTTCTTTTTCTTATGATGTATATAATTCTATATGTGATTTCTCTATGTGATATACACACACATACATATATGCATACATACGCACACAAATGTATGTATGTATGTATGTATGTATGTATGTATGTATGTATGTATGTATGTATGTATGTACGTATTGCATGAAGGTTTCTTTTCCATTTTAATCATTTACACATAAATATAAGATGCTGGAGATACTGTATGATCTATGAATGTTTCATTAGTCGCATTGGTTCAGATCTTTCTACCATAGGTAAAACAACCTCACTAACCTTAGTTAATTAGATGACTGTAATGCTGAGAATAA
>OZ024746.1:10898716-10901216 GCA_964016885.1 Eledone cirrhosa | reverse complement strand
GTTTATTTATTTGCTTTCAAATTTTTAATTAATAGCTTCTATGGGCGCTACGGTTTTTGCTTCGATTAAATGGAATAATTAACACAAAATCACCAAAACACAGAAGGAAATATAATTATTCCATAGCCGTATTATTGGATTTTTTTTACTTTGGCGTTTCCTAGCGCTTTCGTTAACCATGCTATTCCTGTTAAATTACATGCTAAGTATTGAGGTTTCTTTCCTAAATTATCAAACTTCAAACTGAAAGCGATATTTGATTACTTAGACTTAAGAGTTGATACTGAAGTCAATTTCTTCTGTAGTCTATTCTAAGTAATTATATGACAGTTTAGAGGAAAATTGAAAAGCTCACATCCATTCCAATGCCTATATGTCATGTTCAGCTTAAATAAATGTTGCATTCATTTAAGAATATATATAAATATATATATATATATATATATATATATATATATATATATATATATATATATATATATATATATATATTCTTAAATGAATATATATATATATATATATATATATTCTTAAATGAATATATATATATATATATATATATATATATATAAAATATTATAAAATAAGAAGGAGTAATAAACACAATATACCTATTTTTTCTTCGTCCCGACTGTACAGTTTCGCTGGTCACTATGCAAAAATGTTATATCATAGATATGTAACATTGTTGTGAAGTAAGCCAGCTTATCAAGGGAGCACCTCAGAGAAGAGCCCTAACTACATACGTCCGTAGCATGCGAGAAAATCTCAAAAAGGCGGAGGGAGATTCTATCACGTGATACACTGGTCAAGAAAGGGGATTAATCCCTTGTAGCAGTAAAAAATATCTCAGAAGGCGGAGGGGGATATTAATATGATACAGAGGCTACAGAGGATATTAATATCCCCCTCCGCCTTCTGATATATTTTTCACTGCTACAAGGGATTAATCCCCTTTCTTGACCGGTGTATCACGTGATAGAATCTCCCTCCGCCTTTTTGAGATTTTCTCCCATGCTACGGACGTATGTAGTTAGGGCTCTTCTCTGAGGTGGTCCCTTGATAAGCTGGCTTACTTCACAACAATGTTTCATATCTATGATATAACATTTTTGCATAGTGACCAGCGAAACTGTACAGTCGGGACGAAGAAAAAGTAGGTATAATGTGTTTATTATTCCTTCTTATTTTATAATATTTTACATAGCTCTGATATTGTGTCAATTTAATTAATTCGATTATCTTGTCTCTCATAATCATAGAACAACACTGGTTAAGGTCGACAACATACAATCTCACATACTTGTGAAAAATATATGTTTATATATACATGTATATGTATGTATACACATATATCTGTATACCTCTCATATATATATATAAGGGCGGTGGATTGGCAGTATCGGAGGATGGTCGGACGCCATGCTTTCCAGCATAGTTACGTCCCTTTACGATCTGAGTTCAAATCCCGCCGAGGTTGACTTTGCCTTTCATCCTTACGGGGTCGATAAAATAAAGTACCAGTAATGCACTGGGTAATTGCTGGCCTTGTGCCTAAAGTAGAAACAATTATATATATATATATATATATATATATATATATAGTAATAATAATAAATTTGAAGACTAAAATCCAAAGAGGGCTCGATAAGGGTAAATATATATCAAATATATATTAATATATATATATATATATATATATATATAAATAAATATATATATATATATATATATATATATATATATATATATATATATATATATATATATATATATATATATATATATATATATATATATATATATAGAGAGAGAGAGAGAGAGAGAGAGGGAGAGAGAGAGAGAGAGATAGAGAGAGGTTCCCCCAGACAGAGGCGGATCTGGTATTTGCAACCTCTGTCTTAGTGAGACACTCGAGATTCTTCATGGCGGAACCAAGGTATTAAACATAAGGGCCGACTTATTCGGTGCCTGCAGACACCTAAGGACGGGAACTTTCCTCAAGCTATATGGATAAACCCCGGTTACGGCCTCCGGCAACGCCCCCCCCCCCGTAGGTCCCATACACCCCGTACCAATGACCATTGGACAACAACAACAACCCATAATTTGTGGTCCCTATGGTGGATGGTCCACCGGATCCTCTACTGGTTACGAGTCATCTAAACCACGTTTTATTGAACCTGGTTTTATATATGTATGTATGTATTATGTGTATATTTATGTGTATATATGTATATATATGTATATATTTTATATGTATATGTGTGTGTATTTTATATATATATATGTATGTATGGTTTATGTGTGTATATATTTTATGTATGTGTGTATTTTATGTATATATATATTTTTTATATTTTTATATGTATATATTTTATATATATGTATGTTCTGTGTATATATGTATATATATTATATATATATGTATGCTTGTGCGTACATACATGCATACGTGTATATATATGCACACCTGTATGGATTTGTGTGTGTAGATGTG
>OZ024746.1:10866216-10893716 GCA_964016885.1 Eledone cirrhosa | reverse complement strand
ATGGAGTTTAAGCACGCACTGGAGATTGTAAAACAGATAGTGTGCTGGACAAAACATTGTGACGGTTAGTTAGTCAGGTCTTCTTATATTCTGTGTTTTAATCCAACCAGAGTTGAATTTGCATGCCCCTGTGATCAATAAATCAAATAGTCGGAAGGTGATGCAATTGACCATACACCCAGCTTATATTCATTTATGTATGTTTGCCATCTGATCTATTGTAAGAAATCAATATCTAGTAGAAATATTTCACATATATAATTTGACAAATTTAAAGTTCTTGAGAATAACTATCAGGTCTTATATTACCTGCAACTGATTGGCGCTTGGGCCATGAAAAACTATATATCATTAGGTAAATGGTAAGGAATCAGAGTTATGTGGCGCTCCCGTTGTGTTTGGATACTTTAAAGTTAATTAGTTACACATTAGATGTGGATGTTACGTTACACATTAGATATGGATGTTACGTCTTTTAGTGTTTTCAAATAAATAACTCGTCATCCTTTAGTGCTCAATACATTGACTAAACCATTCCTCAGAGATCTGCTGCTTTTTGCCAAAATTAAAAATGTAGATGAGAATGAAGGAGCAAGATTTAAGCTAATGGTTCAATTCTTGGCTGACACTTTTTAACATTTATATCGATATTGGAAATGCATATACCTCATAACTTCGTTTTTCTATAGTTCTTCAGGTATAGCAAATGTGCGCTACGACCAAAAATACAATGTTATATAATATCCAAGGGCGAGGGCTCAAAATAGGGATTAGGACCGCGCCGCTAAAGTTTTGTGGCACGCCTTCTATTTTAGGGTGAAGACACTTCTCTGTCTACACTGCATGTACGTCTTAAATTCCCTTTTCTACAGTTCTTAAGATACAAGAATTGTATACTAAAATTTAAAAAGTACAATGTCATCTAATAAAGCCTGAAAATGGGAATTTGGATCTCGGCGGTAAAATTCTGGGACCTACTTTCCGTAAATAGAGAAAAACAATTTATATCTTGAAAAAGGCATAACATAGCATACGTTTTTGTCTCCTCTTACGTCAATAAGAATTATCATATGTTCATGATTTCCTTTAATAGCATGGATACTTGGTTAAAAGAGAAAGCGCAGAACCCCTGTATTTTCGGTCCTTCTAGATTATGAAGGAAAGGAGGATGTATACTTAGACCAGAAATCCGACCTAAATGCATGCTGAATTGTGGACGCCGGTAAATATACCTATATCCATATTTACAAACTTTCAAACAACAGATTCTTTATGGCACAAAAGGGAATCAAAATTGGGAGCTTGGGTTTGATCGAACGACTACACATTCATATTTAGATAACAGCTTTTTGAACGCTATCGCAAATATTGGAAATAAAGTCACCAGTTTGAGAAACTATTAATAGATCTATTATTTTCTTCGAAGCAGTCCTCTAACCCAAAGTAAGATTTGGGGAACTTTTGTAGACAAATTTATGACTCAGTTAATCTTCAGAAGCTCTTTTCGATTCACCAATATCTGTCTCAATTTCCGGATTTTTTTTCTGCTTCTTTTGAATATTTGTCGATATTACTTATCTCAAAAACCATTAAGTATTAAAGACATTGAATATATTGTTTCTTTACTTATTTCATTGGAGCAGCCAACGTTCTTACCAGTATATTTTCGATTATAGACAACTATCGAATTTTGTCAATTTTCTCTTCTGTTGAATATTTGTAAAGTGGACACAGACACATCTAATGATGTATAAGTTCTACGATTACATTTATTGTCTTGTATACTTTTATAACTTTTATAACTTTTCGAGGTAAAATGTTTTTTCTAATTATTTCTTTTGATTAATACTAATACCAGATATTCTTGTTTAGTGGCAAGGTATAGGTGATTGAATAAATCTTACAACATTAATAACGTTCACGATCTTTGTGTCGTTGTTGTCTAGCCTCATGTCAAGACTGCTCCAGCAAATCTATTATTACAAGCAGTCTAGCCTTAAACATCCCATCTTCTTAGAGGTCTATAAGACAGAATGTCTAATGTGTCCTGTTTTTATATGGTACGGTTGAAGAGGGGGAATGTTGATGATGTTTCCTGCAGGCCTTGTGATCACGTAAATATTCTTTTATTTGTTTCGAGGCATTCATGTTATCGCCCATGCAATGATGAAAGGAAAATCTAACGTTTACAAAATTTTAACTCAGATCATAAAGAGCTGAGACAAATAATATAAAGCATTTAATCACACCCTCTACTTCTCTGACAATACGTTGTCTTTCACAATTAATGATTTTACCCATTGGCTTGTATAAGATCCGTCTCTTAAAAGTAGTAAACTGAGAAGTGTTGAAATCTATCAGCAACTTCAAGTCGAAAATGAAGTGTTATATTATTGCTGGGGGATTCAGATAAACAAAACTGATCGTGGACTTTCTTAATTTTAATATTAAATGATTTAGTTATTTCTTTTGCCAAGGTACATTGATTATTGCCTTATTTGATTCTGTAGCTTTAGTCAGATGGAAAAAGTTTTTTTCTGGACAACACAGCTGCCTATTGCAGATAATTTTTCCCAAAGCGTTTGTGAAACACTTGTCATTCGTCAATATTTTGTAGAATATTACTATCACTACTGATATACGTCACTGATTTAATATCAGTCATTACGTCAATATTAACCAATAGCTTAATATTGTTCATCGCTCCTTTCCTCAAATCTCAGAAACCCTGAAAAGAGTCCGAGGCTCTGCTCTTCCAGCCCTGACAAATTTGTAAAGAAAAAAGAAGCGAATACCACTACATTAAATATACTAACACTAACTGAAATGTTTGACACTGCGGTCCTTCCTTTACACCGTCGCAACATTGAGCTAATTCAAGCTATATTATCGAGTCGTGGTCATGTTATAACGAGTTCCTCAGTTATTGACCTGAAATTCACGATTCAGATATAATGTTAACCTGTCAAAAATATAATTATAGCTAGTTGTATTGGTGACTGATGTGAGAATAACCAGACAATTCTCACCGGACGTATCTGAATAGTTTCTAATACTTCAGCTTTATATATTATGGGCTGTGGGATACTAAAAAAGAGATAATATTTAATAAACTATGCAAATAATACATAATTAAGCATAGAGGGAGCTAAGACTAGTTCTTACTCTACAGCTTCTTTCTTATTCGTTATCCCTTTATATTATTTGGAAGGCGGCAAGTAGATTGCTTTTATCATGTCTCAAAGTTTCCTTTTACTAATTGATTGTAAAATATTAATTTCATCAAGTAAAAATATTTTTAAAACAATACCTTATTTAATAGAATATTCCAGGGGGCGATTCGGGAAAATAACAAATAGAAAAAACAGAATTTTAAAGAAATCAAGAAATAAATAATGTCTAGAAACAATACATACTGATGAAAAAAGGAACTAATTAGCTTTAATTAATAAAGTTGGAGATACACTTTAATTAGGTAAATAACGAAGCCATCTGAATACACGCTACATATGAAATATAAGAAAGAAAAAGCCAAATTAAATTATGCTTGTGGCGATGTTGCTTGAGGCTTCCTTTTTTAATTGTAAGTTGAAAAGAAAATATTGTGTTTTTAAGAATATCTGTCATTGAGATGGAACGTTTGTTGTTTTTAATATAATGCATCCATTAACCGGTATTGACATGATATTCTCACAAAAAGAAAAACAAATCTTCGAATGATGTTTTTTTTTTTGTTTGTTTGTCTTTCGTTTTCTTTTTTGTAATGCGTATAAAATATATATATATATATATATATATATATATATATATATATATATATATATATTTGTTTCAAATAAGTTAACACATCTCATTCTCAATTTCCTCCTCTTCATATTTCTCCTTTAATTTGGTTAAGCAAAGTTCAGGATGAAATTAATTGATATTCTAGAAAAATAAAAATAAAATTCTTAAGAAACGTAACAGCGATAAGGATACCATGAACTGCGTATGCAAATATGTCTTTATTGGGATTGTGTCTTTGATTCTAAATTGTTTCAATGATGACTTAAATTGTTAGGCAATGGATCTCTCAGTACAAACAACATAGACTGTCTCGGAAAATTAAAGCTGTTCGAGTTAATTGACTTAAAGTCGTTTTGTCCTATATTAATCGTCATGTAAAATAGATACATGATCAAAATGTTTCCCGGTCGTTATCATCCAGTCTTTTTAGTCAGAGTTTAACTAGTTATATCAAATGTTCCTTTCTTTTAAGATAGTAGGGTGTGATTTGAAGGAGAATTGACTGTTGTCTCTAGTGAGCCAAGTAACCACGTAGAGGCTTTCTTATTGACCTGAAGCCACTTATTGATTGAAATATTTGTTGAATTAGAGCGATGTCGTATCATTCGTATATATAATTGTCCATTGTACAGAGAGTGACTACTCTATGCTTAAACAGTATTTCCTTTGCTTGCAGGGCTGAGTTTATGATTTAGATTACATTTAAAGATGACAAACATTTATCTTGCACTCACTCTCAGTTCCCCACTTGTATGAATTCGTACAGTAATTGAAACTGGTTTCTGGTTATCATTGCATGTTACAAGTAATAGTTGGTGGGTAGCAGTCATCCTAAGTTAAAAGCTTGCCACCTACAGCTTCAATATCAAGTAGGTACTTCACTCGATCATGGAAAAATTGAAAACACTATATATATAGACTTCCAGGAAATTATTAAGATATTTACTTATGTTCTGTATCAAAATGCATACATACAAAATTATATTACCAAATGGACATGATGTTGAACTACTCATACACACATTGTTAGTTTGAGTGATCTGCAGGGGTTTTCTTTTGTGTTTATGAAGACTGCACTTCAAAATACGCATATCTTCATATGTCTGGATACTATTTTATAACTTATGAAAAAGGATATCACCTATAACGGTTTCAATATTGCCTAGATTAGGAATTTATCTTCAAACCGGAGTAATGGCCCAAGTGATTGCAACAGAGTGGACTCCAGTAAAAACACCCAAGAGGCAAGTGGGGATGTTAAAAATCTACCACCCAAGTGGTTCACGATAGGATTTGAACTCCGAACGACTCTGACAATTTTAATAATTCATCCCCCTGACTAATATTTATTTAAAACATGACAAGCAAAGTTGACCTCGACTGGATTTGAACTGACAATGAAAGCGATAGAATACATTTTCTAAGACATCTCATTTGATGACGCTTTAATGATTATGCCAATCTACCGATGAGAATATGGCCATGATATATAGTTGTAATCTTTGCGCAACCCTTTTGTTATCAAAATTAAGTTATTGGCATTTTAGGAACAAAATAAAATTTGCTTTGAGTCACGTTCCGTAATTTCAAATGCAATTTCAACTTTACACACACGGAATGTAAAATGTTTATATGAAAAAAAGCCGCGAATATTGACATTAGTTTTTACTAGAAGCTATGACTCGTTTAATTCAGCTAAATTATACGCATCCAATTATTTATAATATAGTTGTTTCAAGTTTGAATTGTATAAATTTCTGCCAGTAATTGTGATTATATTATTTGTGATTGATATTATATAATTGTAGTAAACATTAAAAGAAATTTCATCAACATAATATAAATATGCCAATATCTCAATTCACAGTAGCTCTTCTTCTTCGAAAGAGCTAATTTACCCTTCCATAACTCCTTCATTTCCTCACCCACAATCCTACATCCCACCTACCAATCAGTATCATCTATGTTTTTTCCTGAAATATATCCTCTATTTGTAACTTCGCTATTGTTCCCTACTTCTTTATCATAAACTATCTCTGTACCAGGAATTAATTTTGAAATATTTCTGCATTATCATCACCCGACAGCCACTATGCAGCAGTATATAGAAGCTAAATGACAGAGTGGATAAAAGTAATGGATTGTGAGAGTACACCTATTGTGTCCAATATTGGAGTTTCTTTGTATTTAAGTAGGGAATTTTTTCTGCACATCTTAGATATATAAATGTGATGAGAAAGATTGATAGATCTTTGAGGCAGTATATACAGAGAAAATGTTTCTCACTCACTCACATTGTACAAGGGAAGAGAATAAGAGATTTTGTGATATTGTCAAAACAATTTTTCATCGTCCATGACAATGGCAGCTCTCTTTCCTTTTAAGACTATTAAATATAGAATAACATTTGATTCTACTCTGAGATATGTTGTCAAACAAAAGGTTTAAATACTATAGAAATATCTGCAAAACCAAAAGTAAACATCGATTAAGAGAAAGGATGAGAAATATTGTTCTACATTAATATTCGATTCTCTTTTAACCTTTAATAAACTTCAAATACAAAAATGAATGAATTATTGACGTATAAAAAAAAATCCGATTTAAAAATAACATTTTAATTAAGGAAAATATTGAGCAACAACACTTCTGTTATTTTGACCTTTCTTCTGACCTCATCAGATTCGATAAAGCCAGACCAATTTTTCCTCGCAAAACTGTAAACAACCATACGGATTATTTATAGAAATCGGAAATCTTATATTGGTACACATTTTCTATAAAAAAACAAGAAAAAAATAGTAATATGGTTGAAAATGGATAAGCATGTTTGTTAAAGATTTACCGAGTTTAAGGGTTCATACGACATTATTTAATATCATGTTTCCTCAACATTTAATGGATGACTAATATAATAATTGTTTCTACTATTGGCACAAGGCCAGCAATTACCCAGTACATTGCTGGTACTTTATTTTATCAACCCCGTAAGGATGAAAGGCAAAGTTAACCTCGGCGGGATTTGAACTCAGAATGGCAAGGGCTGTAACTCTATACGTCAAAGCATGGCGTCCGACCCTCTACCAATACTGCCAAATAATAATATTATATTACCCATAATATGGCAGGTAATTTGGGGATTGTATATATATATATATATATATATATATATATATATTGTCACTGTGGTAACAGTAGGTATACAAATATTATCTATAATTATAATATATATATAATCCATAATTAAAAATGAATAATTACATCTACCTTTGGTTAAAAGAATTCATAAATATGCTCCAGTCCAAATAATCTAAACACAGAAAACAACGAAGAAAAGACAAAAAACGTATATTGCCTCCTCAATAAGAACGAAGTGTAAAACCACAATCTTTGTACAAACGGCCCGCCAACCAGCAAACCAGCCAACCAACCAACCAGCCAGCCTGCCAACCAACCAACCAGCCAACCAACCAGCCAACCAACCAACCAACCAACAAGTCAACCAGCCAATCAACCAACAAGCCAACCAGACAATCAGCCAACCAACCAACACGCCAGCCAGCCAACCAACCAGCCAACCAACAAACCAACAAACCAGCCAACCAGCCAATCAACCAACAAGCCAACCAGACAATCAGCCAACCAACCAACAATCCAGCCAGCCAGCCAGCCAGCCAACCAACCAGCCAACCAACCAAGCAACCACCCAGCCAACCAGCCAACCAACAAGCCAACCAGCCAATCAACCAACAAGCCAACCAGACAATCAGCAAACTAACCAACAAGCCAGCCAGCCAGCCAGCCAGCCAACCAACCAACCAGCCAAGCAAGCAACCAGCCAACAAACCAGCCAACCAGCTAACCAGCCAACCAGCCAACCAACCAATCCACCAACCAGCCAACAAACAAACCAACCAATCAACAAACCAGCTTACCAATCAACCAACCAACCCACCAACCGACCAGTCAACCAAGTTACTCATTATATTATATACCAGAGGTGCTACTCCACTGTTGCAGCTATACTGCGAAAGTGATTGAAATGGTCATTACAATATTATAACTGTTTACAGCTGAATGAGGGCTGAAAATACCTAAGTGACATGGTTCTAGTCATGATGCATTGCAAGTGATAACATAAAAACGGTATATTCGACTGATCGTTCAACGTACTATCGATTCTGTCAAATGCATTTTTATAAAACATGTTAAAACGTTTGAAAAAGAAACACGAATTCCGCTCAAAATAGTTTTACAAAAAGGTTATATAAGATTTTCATATATGTAATTTATTCAAAGCTTTGTTGAAACGTATTTGGGTATAAATAACGCATATTTGGGTATAAATAACGCATATTCTTGTGCCTAAAGTAGAAACAATTATCACCAAATCTTGTGTTCTAATTTTAATCGAAAGGAAAATCAAACTGTTTTGTTCTCCATATTTCGATCTTACAAATCATTGTTAGCGCCATTATTGTCTCCAATGTTCTCATATATCCAGTCGAGGAAGAAGTTAACGGAAGTGTAGTAACTGGTTCCACTGGAGCAATCTGTGTCCCCGAACGACGTGATACCCAATAAAACTAGTTCATTCTTCTGGTTATTGCAATAGAGTGGACCACCTGAATCTCCCTGTTGAACAAAGAACATTTGTAAAGATATTAGTAACAGTAAAACAGCAAAAAAAAACATACAATCCGTCCTTATTTGATATAGTAGTAGTGGTAGTAGTAGTAGTAGTAGTAGTAGTAGTAGTAGTAGTAGTAGTAGTAGTAGCAGCAGCAGTAGAAGCAGTAGTAGTAGTAGTAGTAGTAGTAGTAGTAGTAGTAGTAGTAGCAGCAGCAGTAGTAGTAGTAATAGTAGTAGTAGTAGTAGTAGTAGTAGCTTTCGTCCAGTCATATTATCTTGAATTATATTCTCACCAAACTCTCTCTCTCTCTCTCTCTCTCTCTCTCTCTCTCTCTCTCTCTCTCTCTCTCTCTCTCTCTCCATATATATATATACACCGTAGACTATCTAAAGGACATCAGCTGATGCCATGAAATAGCTCACCAACACATCCTAATATCTAACTCACAGACCTTATTCTATTCTCTCTTCTTTCTTTCTTTATTTATTTATTTATTTCTCCCTCCCTGTCCTCCTCCTCCTCCTCCTCCTCCTCTTACAATCCTTTCGAGCTGTGCTGCCTGTCTTAAATAGAAAGAAGCTAACTGTAGCTATGATAAAGTTAAATAAATAAACATTGATGTCTCCGATCATGTTTTCTGCAGTCGTATATTTGCATCAATTCACGAGAAATGCTAGTAGCCTCCATCTCACTCATCTCTGATCATCTGTAGTGATCATATGCAAAACCTCTTCAGCCAAACCAAACCAATAGAAATAAAACAAACCTAAAACTACATTTATTGTAAAAAGTATAGATGAATCAAGTTCAAAGAAAACGGAACATTTTAAGATGAAATACAGAGAAATATTATTACTGTTTATGATGTGAACAAAAACAAAGGAAGAAAATGCTGACATCATTGAATTATGACTAAATTAATTAATTAATCAATTGAAATAATTTCATCTCTTCCTTTATTATATTAACCCATAATTCGCTTGGTATTGTTAAATATAATACTCACACTACAGGTACTTCCACCACCTTTCCCCATGCTTCCAGCACAAAGGTGGTAAGGCTTCATAAGATGGCCCGATTTCACTCTCTCTTGCATACAAATATTATTATCAAGCAGAGGTAAAGTGACTTGTTGTAGATCATTTTCGATGGTTTGAGCTGGAAAAGAAGGAAAAGCTAAATAGAAGCTTGTGTTTCATAGTAACGTACAATAAATTATTATATAGACTATATGCATTTTTCCTGGTTGGAGTTTCAGTGTTTATTTTTACCGACCGCTTTTAAATGACTGATAACTCTCTAAAAGCCGGTAAAAAGTATGAGAAATATATAAAGGGCAAAGGATGACAAATAAAACAAATCAAAATAATGTTTTACTCAGTATATTTCAACATGATATTTCAGGGCTACTACCTACTTTTCAAATGGAAAACAGAAACACTTCAGTGAAGGTCCCGAGTGCGCCAGTTATATAATCAGACTTTCCCTGTGGATGGCTTATCTGATGAGAGCAATTGTCTTCTCATTGAACTACGGCAGCTTTAGGTGGCATATGTTACCTCTTGGGGCACGTGTCCTCTTTGTTCTTTTAAGTGTTTGTTGCCTTGGCATTTCGGTGTTGGTCAGAAAGAAGTAGGTTAGCCGCTCTCAGTGAGAATTCTTTGGAATTCCACCGTGCTAGTATGTTTTTCAATTAATTTCAAAAGAGGTGTATTGTTCTTTTTGGTATTTTCATCCTTTGCATTTCAGAAATTTCTTGTAAATTGCTATTGTCTCAGGTGTGGTAATCATATAAATTGCGTTAATTCTAAAGCAATGTTATTCCCTGAGAAGTGAAGTTCTGTTAAACATGTGAGTTAGTAGATATTCTAGATATTCTATTGTATCAATAATAAATCAGACAATGTCATTTTGGTACAGGATTTCTAAACTACACACCCTTGTTCGATAAATATGTATACCACTATATCTTCAAATTGATGTTCTATCTTACACCTCCGTATTTCTCTCTCTCTCTCTCTCTCTCTCTCTCTCTCTCTTCCATCTCTCTCTCTCTATTTCCCCCCTCTCTCTCTCTTCCTCTCTGCCCATTGTGTCTGTCTTTTTAGGATTTAACTTCCAAACAAACGGAAAATAATTTTATTAACGTTTACATTTTCTCTATTTCTTCTCCTTCTAATATGTTGGGCCTCGTCGATATTTTTTCAGTTGCAGATCATGGGTTAGTGGCAAACATTCTCTCTTATTTGTAAATGGTCGTTAAGACTATCGTCTTGTCCGTTGTCCATTTGTCCTTCTCCTTGTGCACTAGACTGTTATATCGATCTTAAAGCTCTGAAACAACGTATCTCGAACGGTTCACTAATGAGATAAGACTGTCTGTATTCGTTCATTTTCCAGTCTTCGTATATATATTTTATATATATATAATATATATATATATATATATATCTGTTGCAGTAGTGT
This sequence comes from Eledone cirrhosa, assembly GCA_964016885.1. Classification (NCBI taxonomy): domain Eukaryota; kingdom Metazoa; phylum Mollusca; class Cephalopoda; order Octopoda; family Eledonidae; genus Eledone; species Eledone cirrhosa. The sequence continues at coordinate 10,882,831 of OZ024746.1, read as the reverse complement.
AAAATCATATTTCTTCAACTTCTTATGAATAGGATCGTGCAATATAAGCTTGACCATTTAATATTAAATCTCCCGTATACAGTCTTCCATGGTTCAAAGTCCAGCTTGTGTATAACGAAACAGTACTTAAGCAATTCGTTTTTATTCGATTGTTCAGTGATTTAGGAGATTTGTTTATCTCGTCAATATTTCAAATGGACCCAAATGATGTACTTGACTTCGAAAACCAGTTATAGGTATCCTTAATCATATATAACTAGAAATGCTAAGAGATGCAGCCAGCAGATAATATCAGTAAAAGACAAATAGATCGGTTCTTTTTTCTTAATTTGATCATCTTTTTACTTTCTAAGTTCAGTTTATTTTTTCGTCTTACTTTGAATATCATAAATAATATTTTTCTCAGCTTAGGCATTTTCTGACTGTACAATGTTAAGGTAGACGGCTATCCCGTCCTCTCTACATAACTCTGTTGGTGGAGTGTGATATTTGTTAATAGGGACTAGTGAATACAACACATGTAATTCAGAAATGGCAACGATTTTACACATGGATACAGAGATAGCATATATAAGATTAACATAAAGAAACCTCACGACCCTATACACACATATTTATTCATTAAAATCCAGTGGAAAAATTAACTCTTCATATCTGTCTCAATATAGATATAGAAGCTTCAAGCCAAGCCAAATAGTCAACAGTGTCACTATAAAATAAAATTGAATATTGTCATGAAATAACATAATTTATGTATCAGAAAAAGGTACGAAATATTAACTTTATAGACTAACATTTTAAATAGAATAATGAAAAGGCCACGAAGTCAAAAAAAATTTCTATAAATTGGTTGATAAAGAGAAAGATTAAAATGAAAAGGATAAGAAGCTGGATAGCTAGATAAAAGGAAGGCTAACATTTATTAAATTTAAATGAGTAATACTTACACAATGTTCTGCCCCATCCAACAGCGATACAGCTTCTATTATATATATCCTTCGGGCTAGGTAATTTCACTGGCTGTAGACATGGGCCATATTTCACCGACTTCGACATCTTCAACAAAACTATGTCATTATCTGAAAGCATCTTAATTATATCAATATATAGCGGATTTGAAGGATTTGAAATAGCAGAAACAGTAAATCATTATTATTAAATGCCTCAAAACAATTAGTTTCATTTCTCTAAGTTCAGTAGATATCATTATTGACATTAAATCGTGAGTCGATTTTTCTATCGCTTAGAAGGCCCATAATCCTCTTCAAGAGCCTCAAAGACTGGTAAGGAGAAAGAAATTCTTTAAACCGGAGACAAGGCCCAATTAATTACGGCAGTAAACTATCCACTAAAGGCACAAGTAAGCCACGGCAGGATCGGGACCATAGGACGTAAACAGTCCAAATAAATACCGCAAGGTAACAGTCGCTGAAATGACTCCGCCAGTGAATGCTATAATAGTTGTCCTGACTAGAACAGATGAAATACAAAGTCGGACTCGGCAAGATTTGAGCTCAAAGTGTAAGGAGCTGGAATAAGTACCAGACATTTCCTTAGACATCATAATGATCCTGACAATATATCGTCTTCTGTCTTCCACACTTTGGATTAAATAAGACTTGGGGATTTATTTAATCAACTAGATACTACGTATTAAAAAATAACGAAAGAAATAAATATATAACGTTGAAGGTGATATGATAGTAGAACGTGGAGTTAACTTGTATCTTTAATTCAATATATTATATCACACTGTCAAAATCAATGAAATTGCTACAAGTTTATCCTATTTGCTGTAGATTCATGACAAATGTAAGAAATATATAAAGAGGGATAATAAACGTTACACTTCTGACTGTTATTTCCCATAATATAGTCTTGAATCCCGGTCGGTATCCACTCACTTCCTTTACTAATTATGGTCTTCAATGAATCTATCTAACTTATAACGAATTTATAGCCGAGATCAGAAGAATCTGGTATATAAAGTTTGATTAGAGCTGCGGAATTGACGTAGTTATTTTGTAGGAAGCTAGTTTAAATGATTTACTGCAAGATGTTTGGTAATTCTGTTTTAAGATCAACTTTAGTCATTCTGTTTTAAGATCAAATCTTACCTACTACATCAATGACTTTCGAATTTGGTGGGTTCAAAACATTATTGTTAGAAATTTAATGGGATCCCTAAGTCTTTTTAAAAATTCAAGAATTATTTATAGACAATTCTATCCCCTTTAATGCAGTTTCTATCTCACATTGAGTTAGACATTCAGTTTTAAGTTCAATATAATTATTTTCAATATGGTTTCCATTACACGAAGACCCAAAACATGAAAATATATCAGTTGTATTAATACATTTCAAACACAAATCTTGAAGACAAAACAGTGAATTACTTGAATCAACCTCCTTGTACGTTGTTCTTTTCCTGTGTGTGCGGTGTGTGGTTTGTGTGTGTATGGTGTGTGGTTTGTGTGTGGGGGTGTGGGGGGTGTATATGTGTGTGTGTGTGTATGGTGTGTGTTTTCGTTTGAACTTATGTTTGTAAGAGCAAATTACAAAATAAAATAAAGAATGAGAATATTGAGAAAGAAATTAGAAGAAAGAGACGAAAACAAAATTGAAGGAGGAAAATATAGTAAGAAAAAGAAAGAATTGGAGAGAAAAGTGTACTGAGATCTAATTTACTACAAGCAATGATCTATTTAAATCGACATAATTAGAAACTAAGCAACAAATACTTTTCTAATAGTTCCTCTCAGAAAAGCTTCCTAACACAATCATGTATACATATGTACACATATGTATACATATGGGTATAGAACTTATAGTTTCTAACAAAGATACGTACACAGTAAGTGTAGAACAGCATATACACAGATTTCAATTGTACACGTACACACAGATACACACACACACACACACACATATATATATACATACATATATCAGTGTGTGTTTGTGTGTGCGTATGAGACTAGCCTTATATATACATATTAAATTATCCAATACCTCAAGGAGTACAGTGTTTTATATTCTCTATTTGACTTTTTTCCAGAATTAATTCTGTTTCGTTTCGAACTTAACCTGTTCGCAATTATATATGGAAGCTTACCATTGGTGAATATAAACCAAGCAACGGATATTTTTGAACGTCAGTATTTATTAACTATCTACTAGGGCGGTGGATTGGCAGTATCACTAGAGGGTCGGACGCCATGCTTTCCAGCATAGTTACGTCTCTTTACGATCTGAGTTCAAATCCCGCCGAGGTTGACTTTGCCTTTCATCCTTACGGGGTCGATAAAATAAAGTACCAGTAATGCACTGGGTAATTGCTGGCCTTGTGCCTAAAGTAGAAACAAGTATTTATTAAGTATCTACTAATTTTCATAACATTTAAACGTATATACAATGGATTTTATATCATTTTTAAAGGAGAACATGCACGGTTCCGTAACTCCTGGGGAGGTTGTAGGGGCGCTATATCTATATACGGCGTTTCTAGGGAATTTTTAAACTTGGCTCAGCCCATCTCCTCTCTAGGTCTGAATATAGAAGATTTCTTCCAGAGAAGTTTAAAAAGGTGAGAGAATGGAAGTTAGAAAGATATATATAGAGGAAGAATCGTCTCCAGTGATTGACTAGTACTTTTTTTATCGACCTGGAATGGATGAACGGCAAAGTTGACCTCGGCGGTATTTGAACTCAAAGAACAGAAACAAATACCGGAAAGCATTTTATCCGACGTTCTAATGGCTCTACCAATTGACCGCCCCTTTAAGGCTATATATGTTGTTGTTATAAAATAATTTACGTTCATTTCTTTAGCTTTTTTATAGACATGAGTCACTTTAAGAGAAATTATATTTTCAGCATTATTTATGCGACATCATACACTCTATATTCATAATTCAAATAGCGAAACCGATGTCATACATATCACCCTTTCTTTAATTTAGTTCTTTAATCATATATTTATTACCATTCTTTTTACTTTTATGTTTAAACGTTATATGTCTGCTTTCATTATAAATTCATCTATTTTATTTCATCATTATTCTGTCAATAACTCTGTCATCTATTCTTGTCATTCACTCATTCTGTCGTTCTTTTGTTTTTCTCTTTCAAAAAGCTGTCGTGTATATTAATCTTTTGAATTCTAAAAAAAAAATTGAATCTTTTGAATTTTTTCAACCAGTCTATCGCATAAAGTTCAATTGATCAATTTTCACAGTTACCTGAAAAACTAAAACGTGAAACTAATATCAAAATTTGTGAAGTTTCAGCTTTAAAATAATTTTTTGAAATTTTATATCTATTTCCTGTATTGAGCACTTCTATCTAATTTGTAAATTATATTTATAAGCGTTTGCTTAATAATAATTATATATATATATATATATATATAATTGGTGTTGGATGCTTAGAGCGTCCGAATGCGGTAGGCCCTATGAGCACTCGATCTCCTCATAGAGCAGAGTATGATATTACAGAAAAAAGAGAATCGGTGTTGTGCGACGAATGGAATTTATTGCGTAGAATCGAGACGTATCCGAGGACCGCGCGATTTCAGAGTCAGGTTTGATCACCACATCGATCGTGCCTCGGGCTGGTCGCCCGAGAAACAATTGTAATATGTCCAATAAATTCCTTTCGTCGCAACACTGATTCTCTTTTTTCTGTGATATATATATATATATATATATATATATATATATATAAATATTATTATTAAGCAAACGCTTATAAATATATATATACATATATATATATATATACGGGGTAACAAATAATAGTTATATGCAATCCACTTAAGTGTAGTCGAGTTATGGTATTCCGGGTAGTGGATGATATTAATGCTTGGCTAAGTTTGACTCAACAAGGCGTTTTCATAGTGATGTTGCGAGTACGCTGTAATTCCTATGTTGTAAACATTGGAGTAATAATAAATCAGGAAAGGAGCGTGACACGGTTTGCTATTCAAAAAAGGTTTTTAATCTCATTGCTGACAATTGTTTCTCTGAACTGGTAGGTCTAGAGATCGCTATCCGCTTATTTTCGCGTTACTCGATCGCCAATACAAAATTATAACCAGTCAGTTCATCGGAGCTTGCGAGAATGAAGAGAGTATACAGGCATGAAAGGAATATACAGGCTACTATATGTAGTAGCCTGATTTATATATATATATATATATATATATACATATGAATATATTGTATAAAATACGTGCTAAACTGGCCTAAAATCAACTCGCTTCGGGAAACTCGGAGTACCAAGGAAGGTATACGCCAGTTTGTCATGTATTTTATATACTGTAATATATTTACCATTATGATTACACATTGAAGGCTCTTTCTTTACTGATTACAACCACACATTCAGGCAACAATATATATATTATCAGCTGGTGTTACTATCTTAGACATGGCCTGGCCCAATACTTTGGTCGACCAGAAGTTATTTACAAACAATTTCCTAAGGTAACAAATTATAGCATCGAACCCAAAACTATGTAGTTATGATTTTCCTCTCCACACAATCATCCTGCATCTACGTAATATCCCAGTGAACTAAAATGATCATTCATAAATTACAGACTAAGCAATTGAAATATACAATAAATACACATACATATCTGTACATTTACAGTTGAGAATTAACCAAGATGCACAAATTTGTATATAGATATACACAGTGAATATAGAGACATTTAAACATATCAAATCTACAGTATTTCTTCCTAGATTAATCAAATGATGAACATCCTTAATCAAATTTTGACCGTTATTGAGATCTCATCTGGTGTGTCGACATCATTAGCCACCTACTAGGAAATACACAACTAATGGTTTTATAGCAACTACCAAATGCAGCAACAGTAAACTGCATGTATTAATATGCATCCTATTAGTGATTATGCTAGAGGTTAATTTCAATATTTATATTAAATTGCTCACCAGGCAACGGAATTAATGTATGTATATAAGCACATGAACGAGCGTGTGTAAATACATAATTATTATGTGCATTTATTAATTTGTCTTATTTAACCAGGATATTCTAGGAATAGAATCAGTCACTATAGTAGCTCAGAATCTCCAGAATGTTAGACATGGGAAAATGGATAGCTAAAGCTGTGGTTAATGGTTAATATGGATAATGTCTGAAAATTATAATTTTTACACACACATACATATATATATACGCGTACATACACACATACATTGACTGAGTTATTTTTCGAACACATATTTGAAATAAATACAATATGATGATTATGTAATTTGTCAATAAAAGATTCTATTGTTGACAGGAATAACCAGCAAGAAGCCTTAACTTAACTCCATGCTATTTTGTCCTGTGGGCGAAGGAAGAAAACCAAAAACTTTGAGTTTCTGATGAAGTCAGTCGAGAATATACCCAGACGATCACAAACACTAGTGGGTGGATAACGCTGGTGTTTATCTAGAATGTTAACGCTATTGTACTTCTATCATTATACTGTTTGAAATAAAACATGTTTTATGAAAATTGACCGATAATTAATTGTAATTAATAACGTTATTAATAGTCTTAGATAGATAGATATTTCTTTATTTGCCACAAGGGCGCACAAGAAAAGGGGACAATACAAAGACACATGCCTGGGATTTTACATACAGTCGTGTACAAATATTATTAAAACAAACAAATTTAACAATCGAAATCCCCAATAGAGGGGAGGCGTTAGAAATGGGTTGTTTAATACCCCGCCGATAGAACAACCCTCAACTCCAGGAGTGTGTTGTGCAAGTGCTCGTTTCTTCCTTTTGCTCTCTTCTTCAACCTACAGGTTTATATACAGAGAAGGCCCAATCACTCGGGCCATTTTTGCTACCTTTCAGTAAATTTACTGGGGTGCAGTGCCTCTCTCTCCACTCTGATTCTCCTTCTAAAGTGGTACCTAAAGAAAGGGATGAGTTGTTGTCCGGAGAGAAAGGTGTTTGCCCTCAGTCCTTTTAACCTCGTCCACCATATTACCTCTTTCGTCATAGCCACCAGACAGAGGAAAACCGCCTCTCCTTCATTCTTAAATGAAGGCGGCGGGGTGATCCTCACGATGGACTCGGCTGACAACTGGATGCATCCCACACGTGACAGTAGCTGTTCGACATAATTCCCCAGGTCGGTCACCCCCTGGGCACTAAACAATTGCGTGCAGAACGGTTTCAATGTCCTGCTCGAATCTTGAACAGGTCATTTTGGCAGGATCTCTGCCAGGGCGTCCGTGCCTGTAGATTTTGTCTCAAACTGGTAGAGCTCCTCGGTAGCACTGCCAAGCCAGAGACCTCTGGAAAGTATCCATAGGCCCTGGACGGAAAGTCCTCCCGAACAGACTGGTCAGTTCGTCCTCCTCGATGCCAAGAGTTTCCCCGAGAACGTCGTCGCACTTATCCTCACTAATCCCCTATAGAATGTCGAAGTGGAGCCTCCGCTGATTGCCGTTTCCGCTTGGTAGAGGGCTGTGAGCGCCTGAAAGAGATATAGATAGATAGACAGCTACTCACAATAATTTGCGTAATCCTGTTGGAAACTATCATGAATGATCATTTTCGAAACATAGCGATTGGTGGTAGCGTGACTTCGTTTAGTAGAGCCCAGGGAAATAGTCAGATCTGAGATACGGTCCCGATTCGAACTGAAATAGCAGAGTGAAATAGTATAATCAACATTAAAGTAAGCAGGAACAAAGTGTCAAGTTTGAATCATTTATAGGCTGCTTGCTTTTATTATGCAGGTTACAGCTGCCCTTCGTCCTTAGCTACATAGAAGTTTAAGCTTATATGTGACGGACCTTTGGAAGTGGTTGCCAAATCACCTGTAACTGTCGTTACACACTTCCTACACACACACACACACACTTTATATATATATATATATATATATATATATATATATATATATATATATATATACATAGCTCTCACAAGCGAGAAACAGACTGTCTGTCGGTCGTTCTCTGTCGTTTTTGCCTAGAATAAGTAAGTGACTTTAAAACTCATAGCGAATGGTCTTCTAAATGTTTTTAATTAAACATACATTGCCGAATATACTATACATACATATATATATATATATATATATATATATATATACACACACGCGATCGAATTATATAGCAACCATGGAACATAGAGCCATATAACATCAACACAAAGCCTAGACGGCCCGTGAATCACTGACTGAGCCTATCTCCCCCCCCCCCCCGAAACTTATTCGATTCTAATCGTGTATGGAAAAAACACATTAAATAATGTAATTCTTTTATGTATACCTAAAAGGATGGCATAGTTAAGAATAGAAATCATCTAATGAGAATTCTGTTAGATATGGACTGACCCGAGGCGCAAATTCCACATGTACATCTAGCTATCATATACATCATAGATATATGTCGGTAATACTTACACACAATGAGCTGCACTTAACACATAGTTTCTATCCACCAGATTGCCGGCACATTGGAACCCGTTAGCCCCATTGATGTGCACAATTCCAGAGAATTGACATTCCTGCGATTTATGACCATTTACAATCCTCTCTAGATTTGAATATTTTGTGGGGACCTTTGTTTGTTCTAAAAAATAAATGTTAATATCGGTTAAGACATTTCCCAGAAGTTAGGAAACCTTATCTTTCAAGATAATTCTTTCATTTCAAACAATGACTTTAGACATCTCATTCAACCATCTAAAAAGTTAATCTTTTTTATTTACCACCAGCACTGATGTTGAAGTGTGTGTCTGAACAGTAAATATGAATCTTGGTTCAAACAGCGAAGCACTGTATCACTGGTGAATGTTTCCGTAACATGTAGTTTAGTTACGAGCTCAGGAGTGACCAAACAGGCGTTGTGACCAAACAGAACAAAATGTGATGGTCTGTTTTACTTTAACTAATAAAGTAATGTGAACGGTAGAAAAAATAAAATTTAAATTTTCATATTTTCTACACCTTCATCTTAATTTGAGACATTCTATGGTGTAGAGCGCAATAGTAAACATTTCTACTTTTCATAGGATACTGACATATCTTTTATTTGTAGTAAATTGTAATTGAAGATAAACGAAGTGATTCTTGCACGTTTTCGTGTTTGTACATATGTATTATTTTTGTGAATCCCCAGGTCAAATCTAATCGAACTAACTATTCATAAATATATTGCTTATCGTCGTGTTATCGATGTATAATAAAACAATCAGTAAAAGTAATACGTATGAAGAATATGACTTCAGGATGAATTTGTTTCAAGAAATTAAAGAGAGAAGTCCTTAGCATATATGTATCTTCGAATTGATGAATATTTGTCTTTCTTGTTAGTATTTTTTTGCTATTATTATTTTTATTATTTGAGATTTCCTTTGAATTCTGTTTCTTTCTCAAACTACGTCATGTGTCAACATGACACATGAGGCAAAATTTGATAATACAATCGTCACACAGATGATGCTCTGGGGGCAAAGACATCAGTTAACTTTGCCATTCATCCTTACAGGGTCGATAAAATAAAGTACCAGTAATGCTCTGGGGTAATTGCTGGCCTTGTGCCTAAAATATTATTATTAGTAGTATTATTATTTAAATTCTAGTCTGTTAATTTATGGCACTTGATCTATTAGATGGTCACTTGAACAATTCGTCTGACTGAGCACATCATATTAATATTCTGGACTATTTTCATGGTTGATTACGTATTTCATAACTAACTTTCTTAGCGGTTCTTCAGCAATGCCATACTTTCATGTTGGAAATCAATTAAAGAATAAAGAATAAAGAAACTAGATTGATATATCATTATAACTTTTAGGTTAACGAGTACAAAAGAGCAGCTTGCTGAATTGTTTAATGGTAATGGTAGAAACTAACTAGCACTTATGCATTGTTATTCAAGCGATGAACAGTTTTGAAAATATCTAAAGTAATTTTACGAATTAAAACTCCATTGTCAACATGTTATCGCTGTAATCTGAAACAAAGACTCTACAACAAAGTGTCACAGATGTTTTGTATAAAGTTTGTTAAGCAAAGACCTTAAAAATCAAGATTTAGCAAGAAACAAGATATATAGAAACTAAAACATTATTTATTCTAAACACCGAAATCTTGATTATATCAAATATAATCTACCACTTATTTGTTACGTTCAAACATGTTCCTTCATATATCTTGGCTTCAAATATATATTTTTGTTAAATATTCACATTTCTGTGATATGAGATTTTGAAAAAACCTGCAATATTTAATAATAAAGGGATCTAAGAAATGAAAACAATGAATTACTTCCTAAAATGATAAACAACCACAGAAAATGGAAGCATAATATTTGAAATTTGGAGATTAAATTTAAAAGTGATCAAGTATTATATAGATTCTTTGTTAAAAGTTAAAATGTTCTAAATAATAATGTTCTAAGTAAAAATATTAAGTATAGAGCAGAAATGTAATAGAGATAGTGTCAGCTTACCTTCTAATCCTGATATTATGAATACCAAGCGTGTCAAAATGAAATTTAAAGTTCTGGATTGTTCCATTGACGTTCTATAAAATATGTTTCTCTATTGGTTTATTCTCTGTCGTAAAATAAAATAGGAGTTACTGTTAGGGTGTGGATTTATATAATTATTTCTACTTTTGACACAAGGCCAGCAATTATCCCAGTGTATTACTGGTACTTTATTTTATCGACCCCGTAAGGATGAAAGGCAAAGTTAACCTCGGCAGGATTTGAACTCAGACCATAAAGGGCCATAACTCTTTGCTGCAAAGCATGGCGTCCGACCCTCTACCGATACTGCCAATATAATACATACATATATATAGTCATATATGCATACATACGTATATACATACATACATACGTAGATACATACATACATTTTTTACATACATACATATGTATGTATGCGTGTGTGCTGCGTGTCTGTGTTTGTGTGTGTCTGTAGATGCCATATTAAAGACAGGGTTGTATATGAATTTATTCTATTTTTATTAAATGTTTCTGTTTATTTATTTTGTTTTTGATTTTTTCATATTTCTGTTCAGATTTCAAGGCCATCTTTGCCTCATCCTTTGAATAGAATGTTGTTATGTAACGTAGACAGGTTTCATCATTGGCTACTCCAGAATGGCTATGTGTACACGGTTTATTATAACTAGACAAAACATCTTGTAGCAATACCAGTCTACGGTCCTTTGAAAATTATTTATAATTCCCGACTGGAAACTCATCCACAGAGGCTTCTAAAACAGACTTCGTCGATCATTGTAGCGATTCTAACCATCTATAAAATGTAATAGTTGACGTTCAATGAACCAAAAGATCTATCTGCTAGACTGAGGTAAGTATCTGGCAACATTCCGGATACTCGCCACAATAAACGAGCCCTTTAAAGAGGTGTCGCACAAAACTGCAACTATAATAATAGTTTCTAATTTTGGCACAAGGCCAGCAATTTATGAAGATGGGTAAGTCTATTATATCAACTCCAGTGCTTGATTGGTACTTTATTCTATCGACCTTAGAAAGGAGAATGGCAATGTTGACCTTGGTGGGATCTGAACTCAGTACGCAAAAAGCTTTTATAATTACCGTAAAGAGTTTTTCCGACGCTCTAACTATTCTGTCAACCTACCACCCTGACGGCAACCATAATAATATCAAGAATCCAACTAGATGTTAAAATGTAATTAATTTTAACATATATCATTTAAAAATAAAATAAAAAGCATAATCGTTATATAAACCAAATTGTTATACTTAGATTTCTTTGACTACCGTACCAGAATATCGTCCTTTCTCTCTATCAGCCACAGCAAAATTATTCCGTTTTGTAATTAGCACCACAGGAAAAATACAAACCAATCACATATGGAATTTGTAAGATACATAATTAGCAGTACTGTCACGGAATTTCTTCAGAAATTCGTGTTAGTCAGGAAAATTTGTGCTAACATGTTTCTAAACTCTTTTATTAACAAGCATTACCTTGTAATAGCCAGTATTCGTGGACTAAAATATAATATTTATCACATGAGAAATGAAAGAAAAACGTTATTACAGTGGAAGGCTTTGCCCGTCGTCAGTTTGAAATAGACATACAACAGCGAAAATGATTGAGGAAAATATTTCTTTAAAAGAGGTGGTTTACTTTTGAATAAACATATACATTTGAATAAACATACAAGGGCGGTGCCCCAGCATGGCCTCAGCCGGATGGCTGAAACAGGTAAAAGAGTAAAAGAGTATTACTGTTAATAAAATGTGGTGTGGTAAATAAATATATCTATATCTATTTTTTTGCTGCTGTCTCCGAATAATGGGGATTTAAAATGTTACAGTGTTTCTGCCAGAATTAATACAACTGTATATTTCGAAAACGAGTGTCATTATTTAGTAGGTATTATATATATATATATATATATATATATATATATATATATGTATATATATATATATATATACATATATATGCTAAATATATATATATATACACACACACATATATATATACACACATATATAATATCTAAATATTTATATACGAATATATATAGATATATAAATATATATATATGTATGGATGTATGTATATATATATATATATATATATATATATAGAAATTAATATATATATATATATATATATAATTAATATATATATATATATATATATATATATATATATATATATATATATATATATATATATATATAAATATTCATATACGAATATATATATATATATATATATATATATATATATATGGATATATATATATATATATATATATATATATATATATATATATATATATATATATATATATATATGTGGATATATATATATATATATATATATATATATATATATATATATATATATATATGGATATATATATATATATATAGATATATATATATAGATATATATATATATATATAGATATATATATATAGATATATATATAGATAGATATATATATATATATATATATATATTCATATATATTTATATCTGTGTGTGTCTGTGTGTCTGTGTGTGTGGTGTGTGTGTCTACAATAACAGGCAAAAGTTAATTTCCTTTCCTTTACCCTGAAGTAATTAGTGGTAAGCAAAGATTTCATGTCAATAGAGTTGGATAAATGCTGACAGATTAGTGATATTATTTGATAGAAAATAGCTAGAGGAAAACTTAGCATTTCAAGATGTGCATTTATCTATGTACATGACGTGTGTGTGCATGTGTATGCCTGTATGTTCTTGTGTGTGTGTGAACATACATTTATATACACACATATACAGGGTGTCCACAAAAAATGTATACACACTTCGACAGCATTCTAATAAATATTGTCTGTAGAGTTAATCAAAGTGTGTATACATTTTTGGGGCCATGCTGCATATGTTAATGTTTATATACATATATATGTGCATGTATATAGGTATAAATATGTATATACATACATATATATATATATATATATATATATATATATATGCGTGTGTGTGTGTGTGTGTGTGTGTGTGTGTGTGTGTGTGTGTGTGTGTGTGTGTGTGTGTGTGTGTGTGTGTGTGTGTGTTCATGTATATAGGTATAAATATGTGTGTGTGTCTACGAATATATAGGATATATATTTTTATGGGTCTTTTTTGCCAAACTTCGCCGCTTAAATTGTATTGGAGTAATTGAAATTTATTGTATAAATAGTTTTAAGACGGTGGAACTAATTAGTTGTAATGAGGAGAGTAAAGAAATTTAAAAACATATAACAAGAAACGTTGAGTTGGCTTAAATATTGTTCGATAAGAGGGAAGACGTAAAAGCAGGAATGCCACATATGATCTTGATTCAATGACTATGTATGTCGAGCATGTTGAGTATACATACGATTGTATCGATTATTTTAACTGTTGAAATCATGAAAATAAAGTTGGCTTCATTAATCACGGAATAATTAAGTAAAGCTAAGAATATGGAGAATTAAATGTTAATAGTGAAATGTTTTAGCTAAATGTTTACAAATGATTTTTACCTTTCAGATCTAACTTATACGTATAAATATTACCATAATACTGAAGACTTTATGAAATGATAAACTTTGATATTTTATATTATAAAAATATTTAATTTGAATAAATATTTAATTTGAATAATATATTTAATATTTGAATAAATATGGTGGAATAAATATAAGTCGTGTGAATACAAAAAGAGATTCCCACTTTGTTCCAGATATCTAAAAAAAAATAAAGGCGGAGATGAAGAAAATAGAAGTTGGAAAGGGAAAATATAGACCAAGGAAGATAGTTTTAAAACTATACATTGTTTCTCTGTATTCTAACGGAAGCTAAAATCATTGAACTAGTAAAACGGGATAAAAATCATAAGAACGTAACATTTTATCGAATTGTAGAAATTCATGATGCACAAAAATGTTTATGCTTTGTTTTTCAACCAAGAGATTCGAGCTGTAAGTGTCGAATAAACAAATAAAGAATGTTCAAAGGTCAATTATGTTTGGAATTTACAGTTATTATTGAAAATATATTACAATTCAAGCAGCTAAACAACTTCAGATCAATGAAGTAAGTGCAAGAAAATAACAACACAATATCTTTGCAAAAGAAATATTTCCAGAATAGGGTAATAGAATTATGTACATATCGTTATTGTGGCACAATTTCAATAGATTAGAGCATTAGCTTTTGAAGTTTGGAGTAAATCGAAAATAATATCATCTATACGATTATTAAACGATAAATACATCGCAAGGCATTGTTTGTTGTTGTTTTTAAATTAATGTAAAGAACAAAAATATCTGTATACTATTAAAAATAATAATTTCTACATTTGGCACAAGGGCAGCAATTTGAATGAGAGGGAAAAGTCGATTAAATCGACCTCAGTGCGTTACTGGTACTTTATTTTATCGATCACGTAAGGATGGAGCGAAAAGCTAGCTTGGCGGATTTGGACTCAGAAGGTAAAGGGCCGTAACTATATGCCGCAAAGCGTGTTATCCAACGCTCTACCGATACCGCCAATCTACCACCCGTTTAGTTTAAAAAACTAAGGATTTCTGATTAAGGCACAAGGCCAAAGATTTGGAGGGAGGGGACTGTCGATTAAATTGAACCCAGTGCATTTCTGGTGTTTTATTTTATCGACCCCGTAAGGATGAAAGGCAAACCTAACGTCAACGGCATCTGAACTCAGAACGTAAGGGGACGTAATTATACACCACAAAGTAAGTTGGTGGACGCTCTACTGATACTGCCAATCCATCGCCCTAATAGCCTTATAACATCGAAACGGTTCTGTACAAAAAGACCAGCTTCAAGTGAAAAATATGTCTATGGAAAGTTCTGATTATTCCCAGATATAAATGTAAAATTATAAGATATTGGTTATGATAAGTAATTATCTTAAGGTGTAAATAAGAATATATGTAAATGTAAGGTTCCTATAGGATTGGATTAGAAATAATTATCGAAGTAAAGTCTCCAAGTAAGAAACGGGTGAGATATGATGACAGTCAAGTTTGCAATTTTCAGTTAAAAATTGCAAACTTGACTGTCACCACACATTATGAACCTGAAGATTGCGAAAGCATGAAAGTACTTGTTCAATTAACACTGAACATTTAATATTCTATCATACTATTTCATTATAATACCATTATAAATTTTAAAGGATTGTAAATAAAACGAGTAAATCAGACAAAGTTGGAATTCCTCTTATTAATATAATCTTCTATACACAATCATACACACCCGTGTATATTTCTCTCTCTCTCTCTCTCTATATATATATATATATATATATATACATATATATATATAGGGGTCCGGGTAAATTTTTCTTTCATATTTTGTTTGACCCGTTTAGCTTGCTTCGTTTTTTGGGCTTAGGTGGTTGATAGCTTCTTAACAGCCGTCTCAGTTTGTATGGCCTTTATAACATATCTTTATTGCTCTGGTCTCTTTTGGTCCATGGAGCGCTTGCCACACAAATCGGAAATTGAGTTTTGCTTATTTCTACCCGCCGAAATACGATATATATATATATATATATATATATATATATATATATATATATATATATATATATATATATATATATATATGTTGATACTAGTAAAATGAGGTATCCTCTTGATAAGTCGGCAGACCTCGCAAGTACTCTATATCTTTATGATATATTGTTTTCGTTTATGCCACGAAACTACGTAGTCGAGGAATTTAGAAGCAGTTTAGGTATGATACATTTTATTACTAATTATATCTAAATGTTTCTTCTCTCTTCATAATGTATTTTTAACTCTGATACTGGTTCAGTCTAGTTCAACTGGATAGTTCTGTCCCAGTCATTCATTGAGCAACATCGGTGAAGTTGGCACCCTTAACTCACAGTTGGGTGCGGATGCATTCATGTATATATGTGTGTGTCCGCATGTATCTGTGTGTTTCTAAATATATATATATATATATATATATATATATATATATATATATATATATATATATATATATATATATATATATATATATATATATATATATATATA
>OZ024746.1:10816216-10853716 GCA_964016885.1 Eledone cirrhosa | reverse complement strand
TGTCTTCAGAAATAATGTATATATATATATATATATATATATATATATATATATAATGTATATATATATATATATATATATATATATATATATATATATATATATATATTAAAATACAAATATTAATAAAATAGATGTTCTTTTGATCAATTACATTTTATTATACATATTTCAGAGGTACAACAGTACGTCCTCATCAGACAAAATATAATGATACATGACATACCCTGAGATGTTAAATGGTTAAGATTTAATTAAGGTAGTGAATAAGTTATGAGAAAACTCAACATGTATACCCTAATAATGAGAAAGTGCGAAAACGTAATAGAGTCAATTGGTTATATATATATATATATATATATATATGGAAAGTTATATTTAAATTGTTGGGTTACAACTAGTAAATATTTATAACTGATATAAAAGCACTCGACAAGTATTTGGAGTATATTTAAAATATTAAATAAATGGAAACTATATTTATAAAACCATATTTATTTCATTATATATATTTCAGGGATATCATATTAACAATATGCTATGCCTTCCTCAGACAAAATACAGTATAAACAGTTTTATAGATAAATAGATTCGACATACCGTAACAACATCGACTTGTATTTGAAAAAGTTGAATTGGCAGTGAAAAAATTGTACACAGAGAGAAAGAAAGAGAGAAAAAAGAGAGAAAAAAGGAAAGAAAGACAGAAAACGAAGAAAAAGAAGAAAAAGAAGAAATGCATGGAACAAAATAGAGAGATGGAAAGATAGATAAAGAGAAGAACTTCATGTAAAGAAACAGAGAGATATATATATATATAGAGAGAGAGGAAATAGAGATAGATACATATATATAGAAAACTAGGTAGTGGGACGTCTGTTGAGTAAACGTATCAATGATACATTTATTTATTTATTTATTTATTTAGCTCTAGTATTAATGTAAGGGAGATATATGGAGAGAAACCAGCTGTTATATAGAGAGAGAAAAAATATAGAGAGAGAAAAAATTTTAAAATAACCAGACATAGGCGAGGCGTAAAAACCCTATGTTTTAATGTAGAGGTATTAGTATTTATAAAAACCAGCCACTATATTGTAAATATCAGTATTCCTGAATGAGACATGTATCCATAAAGTGTGAAAATTAATGATCTTATGTTTAGTTTTTTAAAAAATTCATATCTTTATGTGATAACTACAAACATCTATGTGAATTTACATGATCAACTCTGCAAACCCTAAGTTCACGGAAAACATTCTCATTGTGGTATAAAAATTTAAGTATACATATATGTGTATATATATACACACAAATATATATAGAGTCAATATTACTATTCCTGTCTTTACTCTACAAGATTATCTATCAAGCAGAAATAGAGAGCAGATTTCAATATACTAATAAAAATATATATCAGAAACAAAACTAAAAAATAACAATAATAATTGTTTCTACTTTAGGCACAAGGCCAGCAATTATCCAGTGCATTACTGGTACTTTATTTTATCGACCCCGTAAGGATGAAAGGAAAAAATAACAATAATAATAATAAGTAATAATAAAATAGAAAACTAAAAAATATTACGAAAGAATATTACATATTAAAAATATTACATATTAAAAATATTAATAATAAAAATATTAGAAAATACTACAATAATAAAAATAAAAATAAACCACAAAGATCAACCCTTCAAAATTAATTGACAATATATTGCCAAGTTCATTATAAGCATCAGAGTCGAAAAACAGATAAAGCCAAAAATTATCTATCAAATCGCATCTAGCAAAGATCATTTCAAAAAGTTTAGGATGCCCATTTGGTCTACATGTGTTCTTATATTTAATATAGAAGTTTATCTAGTGTAACGTTTATTCGAAATATTTGGAGCATCAACTTTTAGGGTAGCTTAATTTTTCATGAAGAATGTTTAAATAAAAATAAAAATAAAAATAAAAATAAAAAGAATAAAAAGAAGGAATCAAAGATTTATCGGCTAGTTTCCCATATAATTATAAATCAAACTAAATATACTACATTTTAAATTTAAATTTATATTTAAACGTTGAGTTTAATCTGATATTTACAATATAGTGGCTGGTTTTTATAAATACTAATACCTCTACATTAAAACATAGGGTTTTTACGCCTCGCCTATGTCTGGTTATTTTTAAATTTTTTTTCTCTCTCTATATTTTTTCTCTCTATATATAACAGCTGGTTTCTCTTCATATATCTCCCTTACATTAATACTAGAGCTAAATAAATAAATAAATAAATAAATGTATCATTGATACGTTTACTCAACAGACGTCCCACTACCTAGTTTTCTATATATATGTATCTATCTCTATTTCCTCTCTCTATATATATATATATATCTCTCTGTTTCTTTACATGAAGTTCTTCTCTTTATCTATCTTTCCATCTCTCTATTTTGTTCCATGCATTTCTTCTTTTTCTTCTTTTTCTTCGTTTTCTGTCTTTCTTTCCTTTTTTCTCTCTTTTTTCTCTCTTTCTTTCTCTCTGTGTACAATTTTTTCACTGCCAATTCAACTTTTTCAAATACAAGTCGATGTTGTTACGGTATGTCGAATCTATTTATCTATAAAACTGTTTATACTGTATTTTGTCTGAGGAAGGCATAGCATATTGTTAATATGATATCCCTGAAATATATATAATGAAATAAATATGGTTTTATAAATATAGTTTCCATTTATTTAATATTGTATATATATATATATATATATATATATATATGTCGATGAATATATTAAGTAAATATGAGTTAAATCTTTCTTCCTTGCAATTATGTGTCTGCTTTTGTAATATTAATATGTAATATTATATGTATTTGAATTGCCTATATCTCTGTATATTTATTGTCTATTATATATATATTTTTTTTTTACCATACTTTATTTTATTTTATGGTATTATTTTTTACCCTGTGGAATACATTATGTTTTTATACACGTTTTGTTGACTTTGCATGGTACGTTGGAAGTATTTATATATTTTTTAATGTCAATATTTTTTTCATTGATTTTAATATTGTTTAATCACACCGTCAGGGTGATTATTCTATTATAGTGCTTATATTTATATATTTGTGTTAATATGTGTATGTGTAAATATGTATATGTGTGTGTATATATATGTGTGTGATTGCGTGTATATATATATATTAAATTTTATTTCTGTATTATGTATTGCATTGTTTTGTATATTATATTATCATTTTTATATCTTATTTCTCGCATTATATTACTATGTTGTATTTCGAGTATTAGATTTATATTGTACTTTTAACGTGGATGTTTTAATGTTTGTTTGCTCTCTTGTCCTATAGTTTTTATTTACCAATGCACCCTATTAGGTTTAACATGTCTTTCCATGATAATTTTCCTAAATATCCATTCGCTATTCTTCTGAATTTTGGCTTGTTCTAGCCGATGATATTTTTTGTCTTTCCCTTGCTCTGATGAGTCCTAATTAATTAATGGGACGAAACATTGTCAGCAAATAAAGATTTTTAATGTATTAAAGGCTTCTTTGTTAATTTATATAATTTTTCGGCTCTGTTTGATAACATTGAGCTATATCTTATACTGTCATTTCTCTAATACGACGAGTGTGTTTGACTCTAATGCACTCAAGTATTTTTATCTTATATATATATATATATAGGAACCCGTAAGACCCCGACGGCTGAGCTCATGCCGTTTCGACGGCTAATTCTGGACTAAATGAAAATTTATCCTGGTATTTAAATAGCCGATCTTCTCAAGGGGTAATTCCATATATGGTCAAAGTGATTGTCAAAACTCAGTAGTAATTCTGTGATAGCAAATTAGTAGGGGAGATGGTGGCTAAACCTGCCAGTAGGAGAAAGAGGGGAGGGGGTGGAGTAGACCCAATCAAGCGTTGGTAGTGCTACACCAAACTTCGCACAAAACATCGTCTCCTCTAACAACAAAAAACTCAACCCCGATGGCAGAAATAACCTAAATAACAGTGGAGAACCGACCAGGAGGTGTAACTGTCCGGATAGATCCATTTGCCCACTCGACAATAGATGCAGAGACCGTAATGTGATCTACCAGTGCAACGTGAGGACGGATACCTCCAACAAAGCCTATATAGGACTTACCGCATGTGACTTCAAGACCCGGCTATACCAACATAGACATACCTTCCGAAACCCGGCCCGGCGTCACGCCACTACACTTTCGGGCCACATATGGGACCTCAAGGACAACAACATCACCTATGATCTCACTTGGAGATTACTGTCTAGAGCCAATTCTTACACGGGAGGACGCCGTCCGTGCAATTTATGCTCGGAGGAAACTTTACAAATGCTGTTTTCGACGGACCAACTCCTAAACAAGAAAGATGAACTGGTTACTGCATGTAAACATAGATTGCGTAGGACTTACCTCGCCCTCAAACCCCATAATGACCCGGGAGGGGGGTAGACTAGGGCTATAACACCCCACTTGCCGATTTTGCAATGGGTAACCCCTGCTTGCCAAGGGAGACGTAAGATCTTCTTTTTATTCTTTTATCGCTTCCTTTATTTCCTCCCCCCATCCTTCCTTAGTCCTTCTACCCCAGCTCTTCTTCTTTGTCGGCGTCTTTTCTCGCCCACCCGAGGCTGCCCTTTGGCCCCTTGTAGCCTTAGTACCCCCACCCCCTCCCCTAGTCTATGATAGATTTGGCGGACTCCGCTTTTTATAGCAGTTGGTTTAGACCCCGGATACTTGCCCCATTTTTCCGACCGCTCCCACTATTTTCCGTGCCTTCTATATTTCTTAGTGGCACTTATGCCTTATTTTCTCGTTCCAGTATTTCTTTCTTCGCTTTTCTTTTGGGCGGGGTGGATCCTGAATTTATTTTTCCGTATTCCACCCTTACTTCGTACGAACTTTCATGTAGCTTGTATATTTTTTTCGGGACTCAGAATTATTATCACGTACAAGTTTACTTTGCCGCACTGGGTGGTTGCTGGCATTGTGCCCGGGATAGAAACCTTTATTATTTGTTTCGTGGTAGTCTCTTTAGTATTTTGGCCCCACTTGTTGACCCGTCACCGTATGATTTACGTACTTATACCTCTTAAAAGGGTCCTCGCCTATTCCGTCCCACCTAGTTCTTTTACTTATTTCGTTATTTCTTTATTTATTTCTTTGCTTCTTTACTTCTTTCTTTCTTTATTTATTTATTTATCTAGCCTAACAATAGCTAGAGACTTAGGTCGTAGAATTTACTTTTTTCTTTACACTTATTCGCTTTTCTTCACTCCCAGTATTTTTTCTTTCATATATATTTTTACCCTCATTGTTCTACCTACCGTTCCGACTTCCTCCCCCTCCCCCTCCCCAGTATCTTCTTTGACCTCATGCCCAGCTGTAGCTGGCACTACCAACGCTTGATTGGGTCTACTCCACCCCCTCCCCTCTTTCTCCTACTGGCAGGTTTAGCCACCATCTCCCCTACTAATTTGCTATCACAGAATTACTACTGACTTTTGACAATCACTTTGACCATATATGGAATTACCCCTTGAGAAGATCGGCTATTTAAATACCAGGATAAATTTTCATTTAGTCCAGAATTAGCCGTCGAAACGGCTTGATCTCAGCCGTCGGGGTCTTACCGGTTCCTATTACCCACTCTACTACCCCCAAGTATTGAGTACTTTGGTGCGTTATGGTCCACCTGGTTCCTTACCACATTTCCTTCGTTATATATATATATATATATATATATATATATATATATATATATATGCATACTACCTTCGCGGTCAGGCTGAACGACTCATTGCCGTAAGGCTATAAGTTCGATTATTTGAGCAGGTGGCGTGTTGTGTCCTTGAGCAAGGCACTTTATTTCACGTTATATATATATATATATATATATATATATATATATATATATATGCGTACTATCTTCGTGGTCAGGGTGTTCCACTCATGCAGGTGGGGTGTTGTGTCCTTGAGCAACGCACTTTATTTCACGTTATATATATATATATATATATATATATATATATATATATATATATATATATATATATATATATATATATATTCAGTTCTATTTCGGCTTCTTCGTGCTCTATGTTAAATATCAAACAGAAAAGCCAGTCGCCGAAGAAACAAGTCATTTAGTAAATTTTGGAATAATTTTGTATGTCGTATCGAGATATGATGGTTCATTGCTATAAAAGTGGGCTCCTATCAGACGGATAAGCAGCCACAGAACAACAGTGGTAAACTACTAGGAAGATAAAGCAATGGGTGACACTGTTATCTCCCAATAAAACTCTCACAGCCCAGTGAAGTAGTTATGACGAGGTGAGTAAAGGCCGCCTCTTAAAATGCTTGGTCTTCGCAGATCTGAGAAAAGTACCAGCAATGAAAAGCAACGCTACGAAGAAGAATGAGGCGCAGTGATCGAAACCTTTTCTGTTGTAGCTGCAGATGTCAACTCAGCTCGTATCTACATATGACCAACAGTTGGTAACAATGAATATCATATATCACATGGGCAAGTAGTAGAGAAGCACGTTATTAAATTTGTGACAGTATCGTGCATGCTTTAGTTAATATTCAATGAGTGTTCATCTTTGTGCTGTAGCATTTGTTAGGATTTGACATTGCTCATTGGATTCTGTAGGTTCTAGTCAACCGTAGATTCATTTCTTCTCTTTAATTAATAGAAGATGTACCAGGAACATTACAGCCACTCCAATTATATCTTCATAATTATCATCATCAGAAGTAACAACAATAGTAGTAGTAGTCGTAGTCGTAGTAGTAGTAGTAGTAGTAGTAGTAGTAGTAGTAGTAGTAGTAGTATAACCAAGAACAAAGATAGCGGCAGAAATACTATCATAAGACTCTTTTCCCAATGCTTTAACAAACTTTTCCCAATGCTTTAACAACTTCATAAGTCAACGACCAATACTCTCCTAGAAATATCTTATAAATCACCTATACCCTTAAAAGAGAAAACAGTACTGAATAATGAATTTCTATAATCTCTGTGTAAAAGAACTATACATGTTAGGCATGATGGCTACAATGTCAATTAACAAATATATTCTTAATCAAGGTTGAAATAAACTAATGAAATCCAATTTAATTCATACTTTTCTAAATCATGTATTCGAGGTTAAAAACGGTGGTAAGCAGCAAATCTCGTGATAGCTCAGTAGGTGGAGCGGGGGATTGTGGTTAGTTATACTTAGTTTGTTAGCCTTAGGTAGATGGTTCGATTCCGTGTTGCTAGGTTATTATAACTAGATAATAAGTGGGTGAGTGTGTAAGTACCCCCCCCCCCCCCCCCACACACACACACACACCTGCTGTTGATCTGCGGCTTAACAACAACCAAAATTTACTAAATGACTTGTTCCTTCGGCGACTGACTTTTCTATTTGATATTTAACATAGAGCACGAAGAAGCCAAAATAGAACTGAATACACGGGAAGAGAAAAAAATATTAATCTATGTCATAATATTTTATATGTTTATGTGTAAAATATTTTTAGAAAGGTGTAGCACACCAAAATTATCCTGCCGGCAATACACTGAACGCTAAAAGCATTATAGGAACAAATGGTGGTGTTTGATTGGCCATCACGGAAGGATTGATACAGTCTATTTGATGACTTCTTGTACAGTTTCCACCAGGCCATGTCTGAGCCTGCAGGCGATGTCTAGAACATTGAACTTGTTCATAATTAGCAATATATTGTTTTATAAAGACTCAGCTCTAAGCAGCTCTTCGTTCAATAATGGATTCAGAAATATGTAGATTTATTCGGAAGACGCTTATAATAGTCACCGAAGTATCATTTTGACAGATGGAGTTTTAATTAAAATAGCAGACAGAGAACTGTTATGATAAGAGACTGGTTGAATGGCTGACTATCGTATGATGCTATGGAGTAAAAAAAGTTATTTTTATTTTGTAAACATACACTTAGAAGGATACATAAATACAAACACAAAAATATGGTTTACAACAATGTACTTTGAAATCCGAAGCCACCGAACGACACCTTCTTTAACAAAATATCTATGAATGAAATTTGTTTGATGGAAACTGTTTATCGGGTGAACCCTTCCTGTAGCAATTCAAACAAAATCTGAATGTATGTTGTCATGTGCACAAAAATACACATGCTTTGATTATTTACATGTTTACAAACACACTCATACACACACACACGCACAAACACGCACACACTCATACACACAGTAGTAGTAGTAGTAGTAGTAGTAGTAGTAGTAGTAGTAGTAGTAGTAGTAGTAGTAGTAGTATTTGAAGCATTTCGGCAAGAGCATGCAATATTTCTGGATATGTTTCGGCCTTATTACATCTTTTCAGCGAAGCACTGGTTTCACGGCACTTATCAACGTACTAATGAGAGAACCACCGAGGAGGAGGAGGAGGAGGAGGAGGAGGAGGAAGAAGAAGAAGAAGAAGAAGAAGAAGAAGAAGAAGAAGAAGAAGAAGAAGAAGAAGAAGAAGAAGAAGAAGAAGAAGTGTAACTAGCCTGCTTTTAAATTCCCTTTTGGCATATTTTAGCTGTGGGTCTTAGTTATCGTGTTCAGCTCTACTGATGAACGACTCCAGCCGTAACTAACCCCACTGAAAATTTTCGTAAAATAGTCTTAAGACTATATAGAGCATTTGTAGATTTTTTCCAAATTGAAGGATAAGTATTTACCCTTAATTTTATTCTGAATTAAGACTCTATTGGTTTTTTCCCTGGATTACACAAAATCTGTGGATAAAATTTTTTAGAATTGAGATTGAATTATTTTTCCATATCTTACGTTAAATATTTTCCATGTTGACGTAATAGTCACTTATATGTCTGAATTACTGTTGGCTTCTTGCTCACATTAATTTCTCTATTTTCATTTATATATATATACGGAAAGAGTCATGACCCAGACGGCTGAGTTCCAGCCCTTTCGATAGCTAGATCCGAACTGTATATACATATATATGCACATGTGTGTATATATATATATATATATATATATGTGTGTGTGTGTGTGTGTGTGTGTGTGTGTATGTGGGAGCGGGGGTTATATAAAAATGTACATAAGCTTTGTCTGCTGTTTCTATCATGTTCAGATATTCCGTAGAGGCTCCCTTGAACATTTGTCGTTATATATTTGATATGTGCAGATGTCCTCTCAACTCTTCGATACCAGTCGTCTGATATGTGAAAAATCATTAAGCAATCTGCAATATTAAATAAGTGAATTTCAATGAAACGATTCTTTGAAGACCACAGATAAATTGTAATATATTCAATTTCACCAATCAGGCGTTAAATTTAAGCTCACTATAACATGGTGTGAGTTGGACGTGACCTAAGCCTGCTTCACAACAGTAAACTTCTATAAGCTCTACTTTCTCTTACTTTCTACTACTTCCACTCTCTCCTGTTTACATCTCTCTCTCTCTCTCTCTCGCTCTCTCTCCTGGTTACATCTCTCTCTCTCTCTCTCTCTCTCTCGCTCTCTCTCTCTCTCTCTCTCTCTCTCTCTCTCTCTCTCTCTCTCTCTCTCTCGCTCTCTCTCTCTCTCTCTCTTTCTCTCTCTCTCTCTCTCTCTCTCTCTCGCTCTCTCTCTCTCTTCTGTTTACATCTTTCTCTCTCTCCTGGTTACATCTCTCTCTCTCGCTCTCTCTCTCTTCTGTTTACATCTCTCTCTCTCTCTCTCTCTCTCCTGTTTACATCTCTCTCTCGCTCTCTCTCCTGTTTACATCTCTCTCTCTCTCTCCTGTTTGCATCTCTCTCTCTCTCTCTCGCTCTCTCTCCTGTTTACATCTCTCTCTCTCTCCCTCCTCATCAATCGATTCATCTCTCTCTCTATCTATCTATCTCTTCCTCCCCATCTATCGATTCATCTCTCTCTCTCTCTCCTTCTATCTATCTAACTATCTATCTCTCCCTTCCCATCTATCGATTCATCTCTTTATCTCTATTTCTCAGTCTCTCAGATTTCCCCCCTTTCTCTCTTACTCACCTAGGCTTTCTCCGCTTATCTTTCTCTATGCATACACATATACACTCTCTCTCTCCCCTCTCTCTCATCTCTCTCACTATCTCCTCTCACTCCTTTCTCTCTCCCCCTCTCTCTCTCTCTCTATCTATCCCCCTCTCTCTCTGTATCATGCACTCTCCCAATTTGGTCCAATTTCTCTGATTCTCAAGCGTCTCTTTTTCATGTTTTTCTCTTCTTTCATTTTCTCTTTTCCTCTTCCGTTTATCTCCCACACAATCTCACATTTATCTCTTATCTTTCTCCCCTCCCCCCCTCTCTCTCTCTTCCTCTTCCTCACCTTTATTCACTCACACTTCCTCTCCCTCTTCCTCTCGCTCTCTCTCTCTATCTATCTATCTTCGTCACCTTTATCCTCTCAGACTTCCGCTCTCACTCTCTCTCTCTCTTCCTCTATCTCTCTTCCTCTATCTCTCTTCCTCTCTCTCTTCGTCGCCTTTATTCTCTCACACTCTCTCACACACTCTCTCACACACACACTGTCTCACACACACACTGTCTCAAACACACTCTCTCACACTCTCTCTCACACACTCTCTCTCACTCTCTCACACACACTCTCTCTCACACACTCTCACACACTCTCTCTCACACACTCTTTCACACTCTCTCTCACGCACTCTCTCTCACACTCTCTCACACACACTCTTTCATGCACTCTCTCACACACACTTTACACACTTTACACACTTTACACACTTTTACACACTTTTACACACTTTACACACTTTTACACACTTTTACACACTTTACACACTTTACACACTTTTACACACTTTTACACACTTTTACACACTTTTACACACTTTACACACTTTTACACGCTTTTACACACTTTACACACTTTTACACGCTTTTACACACTTTTACACACTTTTACACACTTTACACACTTTTACACACTTTTACACACTTTACACACTTTTACACACTTTTACACACTTTACACACTTTACACACTTTTACACACTTTACACACTTTTACACGCTTTTACACACTTTACACACTTTTACACACTTTTACACACTTTTACACACTTTACACACTTTTACACACTTTTACACACTTTACACACTTTTACACACTTTACACACTTTTACACACTTTACACACTTTTACACACTTTACACACTTTACACACTTTTACACACTTTTACACACTTTACACACTTTTACACACTTTACACACTTTACACACTTTTACACACTTTACACACTTTACACACTTTTATACACTTTACACACTTTTACACACTTTACACACTTTTACACACTTTACACACTTTTACACACTTTACACACTTTACACACTTTTACACACTTTTACACACTTTACACACTTTTACACACACCCGGGCCCAATATTCTTTTACCTCTTCCCTGCTCTCTAATCATCAGTTCTTCTCTCACATTCAATCGAATACTCATCAAATTCTTAAAGACGCCATCATGCCTACAGGAAGTATGGCGGAATAGCTCACCACCATCTCAGCTTCCTGTCATAGCTGATATGTAATATCAACTTTTCAATAACACTATCACATATATTTCCTTTCATCCACCATTTCGTTAGTTCTTCCTTTCTTCTTTCCTTCCTTGGTTACCATTTCTAGTTGCACCTTTCTTCCTCATTCCTCTCACATATTTTCCCTTTATTTGGTTTCTTTTTTCTTTCGCTGTCATCCTCACACATACTCACACACCATCACTCCCTCTCTTTCTCTCCCTCCGCCTCTCTATCTATATATATATGTGTGTGTGTGTGTGTGTGTGTGTGAGTGTGTGTGCGCGTGTGTGTGTGTGTGTTTATACATATATATATGTGTGTGTGTGTGTGTGTGTGTGTGTGCGCGCGCGTGCGCGCGCGTGTGTGTGTGTATCTGTTTTATAATAAATAAATATATATATATATATATATATTATAAGAACAGATACACACACACGCACACGCACACACATATATATATATATATATATATATATTTATATATTATAAGAACAGATATATATATATATATATATATACATGATAATCATTGCTTTCTTACGTTGTCCACCTAGCCATCTCAGCAAATCTTCTCTCCAAAACCAATTCACGTTGTTTAAAGAATCGTGATTTGTCATGTGTAAATATCCATTTACGCGTTGTTGTGTGTATGTGTGTGTGTGTGTGTGTGTGTGTGTGTGTGTGTGTGTGTGTGTGTGTGTGTGTGTGTGTGTGTGTGTGTGTGCCTACATGGAAATTTGTTCAAGAGCATGCGACTGATTATGGATCGGCATATATATATATATATGATGAGAGAGGGAGAGAGAGTAAGACATACATGCGTATATACGAATTCATAGAAATGCAAATGCCCATTTCTTCAGACTTAGACACATACATATACACTCAACACAAAAGGCACAAACACATTACGTTTATATATGGATTCATAGAGTAGATAAACATTGTAGGGTGGAAAGTGAAATAAAGCGAAACTGACAGAAAGGGATGGATGATAATAGAGTAAAAGTTAAAGGATAAAACGATAGAGAAAAATTTAACTTGACGATCATATATTAATATATTTCTTAATGTTTTACAATGTTTAGTGACTCAGGGCATGCCTTCTCAAATACTTGTGTTTCTTCTCTCTGACACTCTCAATCTATTAAAAGCTGCAATCTTTCGGCATCTTTTTTCCACCTGTTTCTGTCGAAAGAGTCACTAAACTCGACATTTTTGGTTTATGGAGGATTCTTGTAAGGATTTGAATTTAATAAAGATTCATGGGAAATGTTGATTTTCTTTGGAGACAAAGGAACTTTCGCGCTTATGGGTAAACAGCACAGGAAAAAACTAACACTACCACGAAGATATGTACAAATATATATATATATATGTGTGTGTGTGTGTGTGTATACATACATATGTATGTATATGTATATGCATGTGTATGTGTATGTATATGCGCGGGGACATAAAAATAGTCGAGCTGGATACTCGATCGCGTGGTTAAACCACTGGGAGTGAAGGACCCCTAGCCTTTGTTAGGGCATTCTTCTAGGAAAAGGCAACTCAGGAAACTGGGATACCTCCGATATAAAACCTGCGGCTCAGTAGTTACCGATGATGTTGATCTTTTCTTCTTTTCGGGTTATAGCTACTGTCGCTCAGATAGTGGGATTGGCTCAGTGCACAGTCTTTCCTCACTTTATAAATAGTCTTCACGCACAGACATTGCAGTGGATTGGCAGTATCGGTAGAAGGTCGGACGCCATGCTTTGCAGCATAGAGTTACGCCCCTTTATGATCTGAGTTCAAATCCCGCCGAGGTTAACTTTGCTTCTTATCCTTACGGGGTCGATAAAATAAAGTACCAGTAATGTGCTGGGATAATTGCTGGCCTTGTGCCAAAAATAGAAACAATTAATTTAATAATTATTAATAATGTTATATTGTGCAATGGCCATACTCGATAACGAGGGGGCAGCCATCATATATATATATATACATATATATACATATATATATATATAGGAATATTAAAACAATGAAATTAAACACAAAACTGTTAATTCATAGTAAAACTCATTATTTTACGACCGTTTCTAGTAGCTTGATTTAGTAGGGAAAGAGTCTAAACGTTTCAGGCGTTACATCTTCATCATGAAAACCGTAGTGGTAAGTCCTCTAAAGTGGTGAGTCCTCTAAAGTGGTGAGTTCCTATATATGTAATTACTGTTTCATGGAGGAAGCATGCCAAATTGTGGAAAGATTGAGCCACAGGGTACGATAAGATTACTTTCAAATATTTCTACATAAGTATTTAAACATTGCATAAATTGTAAAATAGTTATGTAAACAAACATGGCGTTGTAACATACATATACGAGTGTATATATATATAATATATATATATATATATATATATATATATATATATATATATATATATATATATATATATATATATATATATATATATATATATATATAAGTTGTAATAGAATGAAAACGAAATTTTATTTCTCACTCTTAGTACGGCACTTACTTAAATGTAAGTATGTATGTATACGTACATACATATATGTATACAGACGTACAGTAGCATGCATATATATATATATATATATATACATACAGGTACAAATACATATATGTACGTATCAGTTTAGCGGACGTTTATTATAACGCCCGCTTTGTCCGTTTGTAAACAAACGGACGGCCTGAATTTATGCCGTACGGTGTTAAGGCAACCACGTCACCTTTTTGTTCAACACTGACACAGGAACGATGTACTAGTTTCAAGCTTCTTAGCTATCATCAGCACCGTATAACCTTCTGCCAGATGGTTGAACGTTCGAAAGTATATACTTTCCTTATGAAAATTAACGGCTGAGCAGCCTAATTTGCATATCGAGTGAGTTCAGTCGGCCAGGCGCACCGAAAACGATAAGTTGTAATAGAATGAAAACGAAATTTCATTTCTCACTCTTAGTACGGCACTTACTTAAATGTAAGTATGTATGTATACGTACATACATATATGTATACAGACGTACAGTAGCATGCATATATATATATATATATATATATATATATATATATATATATATATATATATATATATATACATACAGGTACACATACATATATGTGCGTATCAGTTTAGCGGACGTTTATTATAACGCCCGCTTTGTCCGTATTAAATGTAAGTATGTATGTATACGTACATACATATATGTATACAGACGTACAATAGCATGCATATATATATATATATATATATATATATATATATATATATATATATATATATACATTCAGGTACACATACATATATGTACGTATCAGTAAGTGCCGTACTAAGAGTGAGAAATGAAATTTCGTTTTCGTTCTATTACAACTTATCGTTTTCGGTGCGCCTGGCCGACTGAACTCACTCGATATGCAAATTAGGCTGCTCAGCCGTTAATTTTCATAAGGAAAGTATATACTTTCGAACGTTCAACCATCTGGCAGAAGGGTATACGGTGCTGATGATAGCTAAGAAGCTTGAAACTAGTACATCGTTCCTGTGTCGGTGTTGAACAAAAAGGTGACGTGGTTGCCTTAACACCGTACGGCATAAATTCAGGCCGTCCGTTTGTTTACAAATGGACAAAGCGGGCGTTATAATAAACGTCCGCTAAACTGATACGTACATATATGTATGTGTACCTGTATGTATATATATATATATATCATTTAATCACGACACATGTTTCAATAAGAGATAGATCGATTGTGAAGCCATGATCGATTATCACTGATCTCATCATGTGAAAATGAATTGTCTTCAAATTCTTGATATAAAGGAGAAAAATAACGATGTTCTCTCACAGAATTCGTTCCCTCATAATTTGAAGACAATTCATTTTCACCTGATGAGATCAGGGATAATCGATCATGGCTTCACAATCGATCTATCTCTTATTGAAACATGTGTCGTGATTAAATGATTGGAATTTTACCTTGCCTTCGGATTTTCATTTTGATACTTATACTCTGTTTTACATCATTTAGATATTCCCTTGAATGGAATTGGAGATATACAAAAACGTGGAGAACTTAATATTGGTAACATAAATTTATTGGACCATTTTACACATCCAATAATGCACCTTACTATATAACAACTATATATATATATATATATATATATATATATATATATATATATATATATATATATATATATATAAAAGTTACAGGCTTGGGATAAAAGAAAATACATCGGTTAATTATGATTTTATTCAACATATTCCCCTCTCAGATTCACACACTTATTTCAGCAGTCTTGCCTCACCTGTAAAGATATCAGCTCTACCCTTTTACGATACGCTCAAAGCACCCTTTCGTATATACAGACAAGCTATTGTAACATTACATATCTATAGAAATAAGTCAAGTAACGCTTCAAAATAAAAAGTAACTAAGTATGTAGATTTAGCTACATTTGGAGAATTATAACGATCTGGAAAAAAGGAAAAGAATTTTCATTAAAAACATTTGTCAAAAATATTAAAGAATATCCAATATTTAACACTTAAATACAGTTAACAGTGAATAGACATAAATCATAACGGCTAAAAGTATAGGATTCTGTTGAATCAAACGTGATTATAATCATAATATACTCTGATTCTCATCCAGGATGTTTAGCAGTTTAACGTAGATTTCTATGAAGCATATATACAAGCTAAGTCTGTAAAATTCAGTTTCACGCAAACCCTGAAACGTCTGTAGTACTTCAAATGTAGTATTAGAACTTAGCCCGAAACACTTAAACAAAAAGGCAAAACGTGTTAGTAAACTTAAATTCAACTAACTGAATCAACTGATTCAGCACAGACTAAATGTCTTTCCGTAAACAAAACAACAAACAGTGGTGCACACTACTATAACATCAATGTATACAGTGATAGACAGGTAGAGCAGAGAACCATTGAAGCTAGCAGCATGCAACAGTTCTCCTACAACCAGTAACCGGTTCTGTGACACAGGCTACAATAACAACATCAAAGCCAACAATGATAGACTGACAGGCAACAAAAACATTGGAGTTAACCACAAGCAACAAATAACTTCTGGCACGTCCAGTAACAATTTATCTGAAACGTAAAGCTTCACTATACAAACAGAGAAATATCAAAATCTTAATAACACCCTACAAGTGATCTGGGAATATATATTTCAGTAGGTTCAAACAACTGACTTGAAAGATGGGCCATACGAAACCAATAAGAAAAAGAAGCTTCCAAACTAGAACTGGAAGTAATAAAGGAGATAAGATCATGGAAATAACATACAAAACTATAAATCTCTAGCTTATCGCAAGGAGCTGAAGCTACGCAAACAAGATGCAAACACATAACCTAAAAAATTATATTTTCTTTCTGCTGCAAAGAAATATTTCTTAGGTTTTATGCAGTTATGAAATGTTACGCAGACAACAGTTTTACAAATCACCAGAAACTTTTAAAACAGAAATTAGAGAATCAGTTTAGAGATAAAAAATTTAAAAACCTGAAATATTAACTACATCTAAACAATAAACGCAGTTCATAAAGAGATAAATCACACCAAAAGCATGTATGAAGTTACAAATTCATAGCATTTTACTTTGAAGAATCCCTTTATGCAATCCTGGAGCAAGAAATCCCCACAGGACCCACTTCACAAAAGACAATAATAAATAGAGGCTGTTCAAAACAATGACCGAAGATATTATACTCTGGCAACTGTGAATGAGTGTCTTCTCGTTACTCACGAGACATGACGTGCTAACCAGAATAATCTTCAATATACTGAAAACGATGAAAATAAAAACAAATAGAGTTGACACTGATGGTTCAAAAGAATATTGATAGAACCTAAAAACAAAAGCAAAAGCTATAACCAAATTAAAACAGCCAACCCAATATTGTTTTTTGAGACCAACATATACATACATATGTACATGTGTGTATACATATGTACATGTGTGTATACATATGTACACATTTTTGGATGGCCGTTGTCTCTTATGAGTTCTTCTGCCCTTTGTCGGGTTTTGTTTTTTGTCCTGAGGGTGTCCAAAATCACCCTTATCACCAAGTAAACTTGGTGGGGTCGTCGACGACATACATACATACATACATATATACATGCATAGATAGATAGATAGATAGATAGATAGATACATACATACATACATACATACATACATACATACATACATACATACATACATACATACATACATACATACATACATACATACATACATACATACATACATATAGATGAAAAACTGCATGCCTATCAGCAAAAAATCATGCATGGATATGTTGCCAGGAAGCTCCAGAGTGAGAGTAATATAGATAAGGAAAGTAGTCTATCTTGGACCAACAACCGCTATATTGGCTCCCACTTTGAAGGATACGCTTTTGCAATCCAAGAACAGGAGATTAGCACGAAATACCTGATTCACAAAAGAGATAGGGATGCAGGCAAAACACCTAGTCCCAGACATTATTGTCAGAGCCATAGAGAGGCTGTCTTCTTCTTGGGCTACTATCCTAAGGTTAAAGACAGAGAGGGATGACTCTATTTTCACTGATAAAATAAAATATTGCAGGAGTATATTTCAGGGGGACAGTCTCTCTGTGATATTATTCACCTTGTCATTAAACCCCTTGTCATTTCTGCTCAAGAAATGTGAGGGATACATCATTGGCTCACAGGAGGACAGAAATACGAACCTAACCCATAATTTCTTTGTGGACGATCTGAAACTCTATTCCAAGAACATGGATGGGATGAAGAAAAATCTTGACCTGGTTACAACGTTCTCAAAGGATATAGGAATGGAGTTTGGCCAAGATAAATGCTTATACATGACTGTAAAGCGGGGAAAAACAACAACCCAATCTAGCAACATTGTCAT
This sequence comes from Eledone cirrhosa, assembly GCA_964016885.1. Lineage (NCBI taxonomy): Eukaryota > Metazoa > Mollusca > Cephalopoda > Octopoda > Eledonidae > Eledone > Eledone cirrhosa. The sequence goes on along the minus strand of OZ024746.1, from coordinate 10,835,151 downwards.
CAATGGCCTAACTGTTTCACCGATATCTGGTGAGGACTGCTACAGATACCTGGGGATAGATGAGATCATATCCTATAATGGTATCTGTAATAAAGAACGCGTAACCAAGGTATACTACACCCGATTAAGAAAGATCTGGTCATCGGAACTCTCTGCGCAAAACAAAACAGTGGCTCACAATGTATTTGCTGTGCCTGTCCTAACACCAACGTTTGGAATACTCAATTGGACGATAGACGAAATCCGAGCAGTTGATGTTGGAACTCGAAAAATACTGAACAACACCGGAAACTTCCACATCAACAGTGACATAGACAGCCTTTACTTGAAACGTAAGCAGGGAGGCAGAGGCCTAACATCACTCCATACAACATTTGAATGTCGCATCATATCTCTCCGACAACATCTACGAACCTCGAAGCGTAGGAGCCTGTTTCTCGAGCAAGTCTATCTGCATGAAACAGATAAGATCATGAGAGTTGAGAGATATTCCCTGTGTGATAATCAAAAATTCACACCCAGAGATGTCGCTCAGCAGTATCGCAGTGAATCCATGGATGAAAAACTGCATGCCTATCAGCAAAAAATCATACATGGATATGTTGCCAGGAAGCTCCAGAGTGAGAGTAATATAGATAAGGAAAGTAGTCTATCTTGAACCAACAACCGCTATATTGGCTCCCACTTTGAAGGATACGCTTTTGCAATCCAGGAACAGGAGATTAGCACGAAATACCTGATTCACAAAAGAGATAGGGATGCAGGCAAAACACCTAGATGTGATAACAAGTGCAGACTCTGCAGAACTAATATCGAGGATATCACCCATGTCATCAGCAGCTGTCCAAAGATGTCATCGCGGTACTATCTACCTATGAGGCATGATGTAGTGGCCAAAACACTGTACAATGCAGTTCGTAAAAAAGATAGCAGCGATAATAAACACATTAAAAGCTACAGCAATGTGGAAGACATCCATGTACATAATATGAAAGAGTACTGGTGGAATGTTCCAGTAAAAACCCCAATAAAATGCAGGCATAACAGACCAGATATTATGATATGGGACAGGGAGAAGAAAGCATGCAGAGTAGTGGAAATTAGCTGCCCAGCATGTGCCAATATAATATCAAAGATTAGTGAAAAGGAGAACATTTATGCAGAACTGATGAGAAATCTGCAGATACTCCACCCTGATTACACCTTCAGATTTATGCCTGTGATTATTGGGGCACTGGGATATGTTAGTAACTGCCTCAATACAAATCTTGAGAAGCTAGGCTTCACAGGAACAGAAAGAACACAACTAGTTAGGAAATTACAAGTACAATCCATTAATGGAACAGTAAAAATATGTAAGACATTCCAAAGATTTTGCATCTAATAACTGCATATACACATATACAGATGCAAAGGATATACACATGCACACATACAACTCAAAACATACACATCCACACATACAATAACATCCATATCTACACATGCATGCATACATACATACCTACCTAGTTGATGTTGTGTAAATTCCAATGAGAGAGTCTCGTGTCTATATTAGAAACCGACTCTCTCTCTATTGGTAAAACTTTGTGAAATTATAAAACCAGAAGAACATACATACAAAAGAAATGAATGAATAATGTATTATATTTGATAGCACATCTTAAGAGATGGTGTTCAGTTTTCAATTCTAAATGTTTTAAAAGGAAGATTAACAGAATACATATAAACAGTAACAGCTGCAGTTCCTCTAAGTTCAATAGTTTAACAAGAGATTGTATCTTAAACATGTCTGACAATAATATTATTCAATTGTTTCTTTTCTTATTTTCATCTGTTTTATTGTTTTATGGTATAACTTGTATCATAAACACACTTCTCACCTGTGTTCATAAGAAAGTCGGTTGAAGATATTATCATCGTGGCTGTCACTATAATAACCATTATCATCATCATTATTATCAAACATTTATGAATTCCGGCCTTAAAATAACCACGACCATTAATCTTTATATTGTAAACTTCCTAGATGTCACTCATCCTCCACAAATAAAATATAAAAATGTGCAGTTAACTAAACAAATAACTTATATAGTAACAAAATGTCTTCTCACTTTCCCATAACATTTAAAAACCCTAATTCGTAACACCATTTGTTTAATCTTCAGACTCTCTTGAAACAAAGAAATCCCCAACAAATCGGTTCCCTAGTACAATAGCACTGTAACAAACAGTGGATTCAAAGATAAACTTACTTCGATCTACATCCTCCACTATCTCACACTAAATATAAACAGCACAGCATTATATAATCGCATTATTTTTATTAAACGTTTTGACTTACATTGATAAAAATTTCCTCGGCCTGATAGATAAAAATTTCAAAATTCCCCACTGCTGCAGGTTTTTCAGAATGCCCTAGTATCTGTATTCGGAGAAATAGTACCAATTTTAAACCACTCAATGCGGGTGTCGGACTCCGCCAACTGTACCTATAGACTCTTCTCCTGTACATAATCTTCGTGAACAGGATTGACAAGTGCAGCCGAGCTGAAAGTCATATCAAAACCAGTGAGTGTAAGATTAGTCGGCCAGAATTTGCAGACAATATAGTATTACTTAACTCGTTAGACATGCACTTGGTAGGTTGGCAGCTGTATACTGCACGGCAGGATTGAAAATCAGTGCTACGAAAACTGAGACACTCGTCCTCACAAGAAAGGTTACGCAGTGTAGTCTGCCAGTAAATGGAAGCAGGTGAAGTTCAAGTATCTCGGCATCATTTTCACGGATGATGGAAGACAAGATGCTGAATTAAATGCAAAAATTGTGGGAGCTAGTACAGCATTCGGCCATCAGAAGTGGGTAAATATAAAAGACAAATTCGCAGTTTTCAATTTATATGGTCACGAGTCTTGGATACTGATCAAAGGAATACGATCGTGAATAGAAGCAGCTGAAATAGGAATTTTTCCAAAGGGTCTTTGCAATAATTGTTTATACTTTTGGCACAAGGCCAGCATTACTGGTACTTTATTTTATCGACCCCATAAGGATGAAAGGCAAAGTTAACCTCGGCGGGACTTGAACTCAGAATAGCAAGGGCCGTAACTCTATGCGTCAAAGCATGGCGTCCGACCCTCTACCGATACTGCCAATCCACCGCCATATGGGTTTTTGCAATAATGTTACTCGGTAGGATGCGTTGCTCGAAAATATTGGTGTGTGTGTGTGTGTGTGTGTGTGTGTGTGTGTGTGTGTGTGTGTGTGTGTGTGTGTGTGTGTGTGTGTGTGTGTGTGTGTGTGTGTGTGTGTGTGTGTGTGTGTGTGTGTGTGTGTGTGTGTGTGTGTGTTTGGGTGCGTGTGTGTGTTTGGGTGCGTGTATGTGTGTGTGTGTGTGGGGGGGGGGGGGGGGGGGGGAGGTGATATGTATAGTGTCTATGTGTGTTAAATCTATGCACGGAGGAATTTTGTTTGTGTAAGGAAAAGTCGTTGGCTACGGAGCTGCAACCTCTCGCAATCATTCTGAAATTTTCAGATGAAATTATAAAGTATTTGAAACCTATAAATATTTATCAAAATATCTCTTTCTTGGAATGAATATATCTCTTTCTTTGAGTATTTTTATATGGGAGGGTTGTTTGTGAATTTGCTAGTCAATATTTATATGAATTCACATGTGTAAGTTTGCGAATTTGGGTGAGATTATGTATGTAAATTACACTCGTTACATTTATATGTCTTCTGTGTTGGAACTAGAATGTTCTAATTTATTATTTTCCTGTTTTCTTTACGTTATTTAAATTGCCATTTTTTACATATTTATCTTCTCTATCGTATTTCACTATTGTATGCAATGAGTATTTTTTCTTCGTCTTCTACTAATAAGTATTTTGCTTGGAGTGTAGTTCAAAATGTATGTAATTATACGCAATTGTATATGTGTTTTTTTTTTCTTATAATAAACAGTATTATTATTAGAATCATCGTCACCATTATTATTATTATTATTATTATTATTATTATTATTGTTCTTTGAGTCTCAGTCATTGATGTTATTTAACTGGAAAGTTTGTTGAAATGAATATCAAGCCACTACCTGCAGCCTCAGATATTCAGGACGTATCGGAGGGTTCTTGCTGTTCCCAGCAAGCATGCCTTTTGAAGTGTTCCAAAAAGCGGGGCGGGACTAATCTTCTTTAACCATCCTTGGAAACTCTTTGAGATATTACCTAGTGCTCCTATGACAATCGGGACGACCTTGACTTCATGGCAGTTCTAAATCCTTTTTAACTTCCACTTTAATTCCAGGTATCGGTTAATTTTCTCCCTCTCCCTTTCTTGCACTCTCTTGTCAAATGGGCAGGCTACAATCTACAATCAGGCACGATCTTTTTTCCTTGTCCAAAACCACCAGGTCAGGCCTATTGTGTTCTAATTTCTTGTCCGTCTGTATCCTAAAATCCCATAGCACCTTCACCTGATCGTTTTCTATCACCGACTCTGGCTTATGTTCATACCACTTCTCAGAATGTGATAAATTGTTTACTTTGCATAGATACCAGTGGATCACCCTGCCTATCACATCATGTCTCCAGCCTTTATAGTGAGTCTGGGATAGGTGTTTACACTCGGATACAATGTGAACCACAGTCTCCTCTCTCTCTTCACAGATCCTACATAGTGAGCTAGCCTCCTCCTTGTAAATATGGTGTTTCACCCACTTCGTTCTGAGGGCTTGCTCTTGCGCAGCCACTAGCATTCCTTCTGCAGCTTTTTTAAGGTGTCCTCTTTTTAACCAGTTCCATGTCTGTGGATCTCTAAATTCAGTTTTCCTAAAGAAGGTACTATGAAGGGATTTTTCATGAAGGTTGCTCCTCCTCCTCCTTGTTGTTATTTCCTCCTTGGTCATCCCCTGGTCTATTGTTTTCTCCTTCAGTACAATTTTGAGCATTGGCTCCCTACTGTCAGTCACGTATATGTGCAGGTTGTTTTTCTCCATCTGAACACAGTCCTCTATGCTGATAAGACCTCTTCCACCTTCAGATCTCTTTAAGTAGAGTCTATCGACATCACTCCTCTTGTGGAACATCTTGTAGATAGTCAATAGCTTCCTAGTCTTCCTAAACATTTCTTTTTGTTCAGAAATATTCCATCTCAGAATTCCCGCACTGTACCTAATAATTGGCACAGCTCGGGAATTCACTGCACTTATGGCATTCCTACTGTTCAGGTGTGACTTTAATACGCTCCTTACTCTCCCTATGTACTCAGATCTTATCAATTCCTTCATTTTTTTGTTCTTGATATCATCTGCCTCCAGAACACCTAAATATTTGTATCCCTCCTCAGTGTCAATTTCCTCTATCATCTCACCTGTTGGTACCTGGATTCCGTTGCTTCTCCTCAATTTACCCCTCCTCATCACATGGACTCCACACTTACTAATACCAAATTACATACATATATCATTGCTGAAAATACGGACAGTGTCAACAAGTACATCCAACTCCGTCTCACTCTTCCCAAAGAGTTTAAGATCGTCCATGAAGAGGAGGTGATTGATGGTAAGCTCTTCTTTTCCTAACTTGTATCCTGCTCTCACTTTTCGCAATATAACGGTCAGGGGTTTCAGGACAAGGACAAACAGCAGAGGGGACAAACTATCTCCCTGGAAGATACCTCTCTTGATCTTCACGCTTCCCAAGGATTCTCCACCCGATGTTAACTCTGTTTCCCAGGACTTCGGGTGGAAAGTAGAAACAATTATTATTTAAGTTGCACAGAAGATGTATTTGTGGTTCGGTCGGTTTCGTTTGTTGAATATTAAGCCACTACCTTCACGTCTTCAGATATTCAGCACATATCTTAAGGTTATAGTTGTACAATGACGATGTTGTTCTGTAAGTTTATTAGGCTGATCATATACAGCCATTTGGTGATATATTCAGATACACCTAGTGATCTTATAATAAGAAGAATTACTATTATCTCCCTTGTAGGTTCACAACCTTTAGATCTTGATATTAATCAACCTTCTCGTTTTCTTCTTATATCACCCTAGTGTCGTACGGGAGGACAACTATTATCCTGCAAGCTCTAGTATATATTTCTCTAATACAACTAAAGTGTTCAGCGTTCCAGTCCCTTATCTGCTTTGGGTTTTCCAGCCCTATAAATTTCGATGACTTTCACTGGATTATCTTCATACATTTCTATATAATGTATATTGTACGCATGTTTTTACTCAATTGCTACTGTATAACTGATGCGATACTAATGCAATTTTGTCGTCTGTCCAACTGTTTCTCTGCCAGGTCCTTGCAGTCTTATATTACGTGGGACAACAATTATTATTATTATTATTATTATTATTATTGTTATTACTCTTTGAGTCTCAGTCATTGATGTTAGTTAACTGGAAAGTTTGTTGAAATGAATATCAAGCCACTACCTGCAGCCTCAGATATTCAGGACGTGGATTGGCAGTATCGGTAGAGGGTCGGACGCCATGCTTTGACGCATGAGTTACGGCCCTTACCATTCTGAGTTCAAATCCCGCTGAGGTTAACTTTGCCTTTCATTCTTACGGGGTCGATAAAATAAAGTACCAGTAATGCACTGGGGTAATAGCTGGGCTTGTGCCAAAAGTAGAAACAATTATTATTATTAGTAGTAGTAGTATTAGTAGTAGTAGTAGTAGTGGTGGTAGTAGTGGTGGTAGTGGTGGCGGTGGTGGTGGTAGTAGTAGTAGTAGTAGTGGTTGTAGTAGTAGTAGTAGTAGTGGTGGTGGAGGTGGTGGTGGTAGTAGTAGTAGTAGTAGCAGCAGCAGCAGTAGTAATAGTAGTAGTAGTAGTAGTGGTGGTGATGGTGGTAGTAGTAGTAGTAGCAGTAGTAGTAGTAGTAGTAGCAACAGCAGTAGTAGTAGTAGTAGTAGTAGAAGTGATGTGGATGGACGTGTCTTATATGGCTTCTGGAAGTTGGATTATTACCAAATTTTGCTGGATGAAATGTTTACTGTTTGGATTATGCTGCAAACAGTGAACCTTGGAAACATATTATATACTCATAGTTGACAAAATATCTGTCTTTTATATATTATCTTATATTTTTGCAGAAAATTCTTGTTTACATTCAATTTAATATGGCTTCTAATACATGAGGAACAAGAAATGATGTCAAAAACTGAACTAACACTGAGTGTGTTTCCTTAAAAAACTGATGAAATGATTTTCGAATACACAAAAAAAAATGAATAAAAAAGATAAACAGAAAATATTTCAATGATACAAACTAATACACATACAAACCCAAGAAGTTATAATCTAACACCCGAAAACGGAATTTGTCGCGACATAAAACAAAAGAACTACCAACGTTGTTTTGTTAGTATTACAATACAACGATAGATTTTAGAAAGGGATCGAATTCACTCAAAGAAAGTGAGGCTGAGGTATATCATAACATCATTGTCTGAGATTATTATTATTATTATTATTATTCAATGGCAAACTCGGTAGTATAGTAAGTCTGTATGAGTATATTTACTTATGAATGTATATACCCGTAAATTCTGATGAAGCCGTAGGGGTGCTGCTGTAGTGTCATACAGCGTTTCTTGAACATTTTTGAAACCTGGCGGAGCCCATCCCCTCTCCAAGTCTGAACACGCCATATTTCTTCCAGAGAAAGAGACTGATAAAGAGAATAAGTGATAAAGAGATATAGAGGAAGAAACGACTCTAGTACTGGACTGGTAAGTTTTTATCGACCTCGAGTTAGTACTAGCAGAAGGGCCCGGCGTTGCTCTGGATTCTAAACATAGATTGGCATGTTTGTGGGACTTTGTTGGTGGCATATCGGCAGTAACAATGACGATAAGCCGTCTGTGCTTTCGTGAAATAAATACGTTTGTTTATATTTTGTTTTTGTGTATGCAAAAATATCTGTACGCGAATATATAATTATATATATATATATATATATATATATATATATAACTGCTCCCTCGCTCTCTCTGTTTCTCCTACTTTCTTTCGCCCCCTCTGTCATGTCAGTTAACTCTTCCTCACACTTCCACTCACTCACTCACTGTTTCTCCTCTTCTCACTTCACCCCGTTCGCGACGAAATCATTTTCTCTCTTTCTCACATTTGAATTCGCTCCTGAAAGGTCTTTTTTCTAAGCGCTCATATAGCTTATGCTAACAGAATAACTATGAAGCTTGTTCCCTTCCTTCTACGGTTAGCTATCCTCTTTGTTGTTATCTTGTTTCACTCGCTTTACGCGTTTTAATTGTCCTAATAACTTAATTTAGTTATTATTGCACCGACGTGAGGTATATGATTTTTAATGCAATGAAATATCTATGATCGTCGGCAAATCACTGATGAGGGACTTATTTATTACATGTTATCCATGTGCAACCAGCAGTATTCTTCTCCCCATTTTTTCACATATATATATATATATATATATATATAAATAACAGATTAAAGTTTAAACAAAGAATCGCTGCTTTCACCCTTAACGGGATCTTCTGAAACTAAAAAAATCAATCTGTGAACGCAGAAGTAAATATTTCGAAAAACGTTGCAACCGAAGGAAAACAGGAAGACGATACTTTGGTTCGTGAAGACGTTCCCTACACTATATATATATACATACTCACACTATATATACATACACACACACACACAGATAGCGAAATCAATGTTTTCATAATGTCGTAATGCAGACAGCCAGACATTCTCTGTTTTAGATATATAGATTTTGGTCCATTCACATTAATAGCACTGACAATGTTTTTGAGAGAATCGTTTAATACCATTCAATATAGTTGAGTGATCTGAAGAAATTTCAATAGAAAAAGTTATACGGCCCTGAAATGACTTCACTCTAAGAAACAATTGTTTCTACCTTTGGCACAAGGCCAGCAACTATCCCAAAGAAACAAGTAATGATATCCTTTTCTATTTTGGGTGAAAGAAAGGAGAACTTCAATAATATTCTTAATCGAGACACTTACAAAAAGGACTCCAGCTTCAAATATTTGTTTTGTCATTACATGGTTCGCTGATTTTAGAAGATCAATTGTGTTACGTGTATTTATGTAATCATCCAAGTGACATGTAGTAGTTTATACTTCATATTGTGGTATTCAGTAAATAAGTTTAAATAATAGTAGATTCAGATCAGTTACACTTATACACGGATCTTATAACGTAATGTCAGTTTGTTGAAACAATATTCATTATTGACAGTCATAAGAACATCGGACGCAAGGCATCGATTCCACTTTGCCTTTGAACATTTCGGGGCCTATAAATAAAGCACCAGTAAATTATTTGGGTTAATTCTTTACTCTCTGTATGTCTCTCACTTCCCTCTATTTCCTTCTCACTTCCCTCTATCCCCCCCCCCCCCTCTCTTTCTTTTTCTCTCAGAATCGATTACGTTGAGTCGTACGATGTGTTGTGGGAAATGACTCAGAATCTTTTCTTCAAGAAATGGAGAAGACTTAAACGAGTGTTTAGCATCCTCGTCTCATAGAAAAATTGATATACTCTAGAAACTGTCTAATGACGGTTCGACGAGTAGCGTAGCATTGGATGGTTAAATAATAAATAATAATTACAATTAATTAAATGGATATAACTCGTTTCATGATGTGAAGAGAATCCCCTGTTGAAACTTTAAGTTAAAACAAACTGTGATTTAAGTCTCAGAATTGTTGGCAGTATTTTTATTTACACGTGAAATGCCGTTCATAAAAATATGAACATCACAAATCCTCCTCACTTCTTTTCACCGAGAGAGTAACAACAGTATGGGTCTCAGAAACAGGATATGTCTTTTGAAAGTCTCGTTGATTCGAGTAATAAAAGAATTTGACATGAAACATTGATAATCTGGGAACCCCTTCAAAATGAGGCTCTATAGGGTTGATAAAATGGACTAATAGAATAGAAACACATCTTTGTAAATGCATACAGTAAGCACACCAAGGGATTTTTTAAATCGCTTGATTAATCATTCGTCTATTACACGGACATGCTTGCCTGACCAGAACTACCCTGAGATACCCGACAACAACAACGACAACAATAATAATAATAATGATAATAATAATAATGATAAAGTCAAAATCAAACTAAGAGTTTCATAAAAATAAAGTAAGTGAATCAATAGATTTATATATACTTACTGTCTCTGGTGAATATAACAAGAAAAAGTGTTATTTAGATCAAAAACTCAGCATTGGAATAGTTATGATTAGAGGTGAGGAGTAGATTTGAAAAGCTGCTTTCATGTAGATGTTAAAATGTTGCCGTCAGCAGCTACATGAGTGACTTATGGAAAGAAATTAACATAATGACAGATAAATGGCCGCCATTGAGATTCTGAACACTTACCAAGGAATAAAAGAACAAAGAAAAGAACCATCAATATATTTCGTATTCCTAACACATTACTATGTATATATGTATGTGAGTGTGTGATAGAGAGTGTGTGTGTGAGTGTGTGTGTGAGTGTGTGAGTGTGTGTGAGTGTGTGTGAGAGAGAGTGTGTGTGTTAGTGTGTGTGAGAATGTGAGAGAGAGAGAGAGAGAGAGTGCGTGTGAGAGTGTGTGTGAGAGTGTGTGAGAGAGTGTGTGTTAGTGTGTGAGAGAGTGTGTGTTAGTGTGTGAGAGAGAGAGTGTGTTAGTGTGTGAGAGAGAGAGTGTGTGTTAGTGTGTGAGAGTGAGAGTGTGTTAGTGTGTGAGAGAGAGAGTGTGTGTGTTAGTGTGTGAGAGAGAGAGTGTGTTAGTGTGTGAGAGAGAGAGTGTGTGTTAGTGTGTGAGAGAGAGTGTGTTAGTGTGTGAGAGAGAGTGTGTTAGTGTGTGAGAGAGAGAGTGTGTGTTAGTGTGTGAGAGAGAGTGTGTTAGTGTGTGAGAGAGAGTGTGTTAGTATGTGAGAGAGAGTGTGTTAGTGTGTGAGAGAGAGTGGGTTAGTGTGTGAGAGAGAGTGTGTTAGTGTGAGAGAGAGAGTGTGTGTTAGTGTGTGAGAGAGAGTGTGTTAATGTGTGAGAGAGAGTGTGTTAGTATGTGAGAGAGAGTGTGTTAGTGTGTGAGAGAGAGTGTGTTAGTGTGTGAGAGAGAGAGTGTGTTAGTATGTGAGAGAGAGTGTGTTAGTGTGTGAGAGAGAGTGTGTTAGTGTGTGAGAGAGAGTGTGTTAGTGTGTGAGAGAGAGTGTGTTACTGTGTGAGAGAGAGAGTGTGTTAGTGTGAGAGAGAGAGAGTGTGTTAGTGTGTGAGAGAGAGTGTTTAAGTGTGAGAGAGAGAGAGTGTGTTAGTGTGAGAGAGAGAGAGTGTGTTAGTGTGTGAGAGAGAGTGTGTGTTAGTGTGTGAGAGAGAGTGTGTTAGTGTGTGAGAGAGAGTGTGTTAGTGTGTGAGAGAGAGTGTGTTAGTGTGTGAGAGAGAGTGTGTTAGTGTGTGAGAGAGAGAGTGTGTTAGTGTGTGAGAGAGAGAGTGTGTGTGTTAGTGTGTGAGAGAGAGAGTGTGTTAGTGTGTGAGAGAGTGTGTGTTAGTGTGTGAGAGAGAGTGTGTTAGTATGTGAGAGAGAGTGTGTGTTAGTGTGTGAGAGAGAGTGTGTTAGTGTGTGAGAGAGAGTGTGTTAGTGTGTGAGAGAGAGTGTGTTAGTGTGTGAGAGAGAGAGTGTGTTAGTGTGTGAGAGAGAGAGTGTGTGTGTTAGTGTGTGAGAGAGAGAGTGTGTTAGTGTGTGAGAGAGTGTGTGTTAGTGTGTGAGAGAGAGTGTGTTAGTGTGTGAGAGAGAGAGTGTTAGTGTGTGAGAGAGAGTGTGTTAGTGTGTGAGAGAGAGAGTGTGTTAGTGTGTGAAAGAGAGAGTGTGTGTGTTAGTGTGTGATAGAGAGAGTGTGTTAGTGTGTGAGAGAGAGTGTGTGTGTTAGTGTGTGAGAGAGAGAGTGTGTTAGTGTGTGAGAGAGAGAGTGTGTTAGTGTGTGAGAGAGAGAGTGTGTGTGTTAGTGTGTGAGAGAGAGAGTATGTTAGTGTGTGAGAGAGAGAGTGTGTGTTAGTGTGTGAGAGAGAGTGTGTGTGTTAGTGTGTGAGAGAGAGAGTGTGTTAGTGTGTGAGAGAGAGAGTGTGTTAGTGTGTGAGAGAGAGAGTGTGTTAGTGTGTGAGAGAGAGAGTGTGTTAGTGTGTGAGAGAGAGAGAGTGTGTGTGTTAGTGTGTGAGAGAGAGAGAGTGTGTTAGTGTGTGAGAGAGAGAGTGTTAGTGTGTGAGAGAGAGTGTGTTAGTGTGTGAGAGAGAGAGTGTGTGTTAGTGTGTGAGAGAGAGTGTGTTAGTGTGTGAGAGAGAGTGTGTTAGTGTGTGAGAGAGAGAGTGTGTATGTTAGTGTGAGAGAGAGAGAGTGTGTTAGTATGTGAAAGAGAGAGTGTGTGAGATAGAGTGTGTTAGTGTGTGAGAGAGAGTGTGTTAGTGTGTGAGAGAGAGAGTGTGTTAGTGTGTGAGAGAGAGAGAGTGTGTGTATTAGTGTGTGAGAGAGAGTGTGTTAGTGTGTGAGAGAGAGAGAGTGTGTGTGTTAGTGTGTGAGAGAGAGAGTGTGTGTGTTAGTGTGTGAGAGAGAGTGTGTTAGTGTGTGAGAGAGAGAGAGAGAGAGAGTGTGTGTTAGTGTGTGAGAGAGTGAGTGTGTTAGTGTGTGAGAGAGAGAGTGTGTGAGATAGAGTGTGTTAGTGTGTGAGAGAGAGTGTGTTAGTGTGTGAGAGAGAGAGTGTGTGAGATAGAGTGTGTTAGTGTGTGAGAGAGAGAGTGTGTGAGAGAGAGTGTGTTAGTGTGTGAGAGAGAGAGTGTGTGAGATAGAGTGTGTTAGTGTGTGAGAGAGAGAGTGTGTGAGAGAGAGTGTGTTAGTGTGTGAGAGAGAGAGTGTGTGAGATAGAGTGTGTTAGTGTGTGAGAGAGAGTGTGTTAGTGTGTGAGAGAGAGAGTGTGTATGTTAGTGTGAGAGAGAGAGAGTGTGTTAGTGTGTGAGAGAGAGAGTGTGTTAGTGTGTGAGAGAGAGAGAGTGTGTGTATTAGTGTGTGAGAGAGAGTGTGTTAGTGTGTGAGAGAGAGTGTGTTAGTGTGTGAGAGAGAGTGTGTGTGAGAGAGAGTGTGTTAGTGTGTGAGAGAGAGTGTGTTAGTGTGTGAGAGAGAGAGTGTGTGAGATAGAGTGTGTTGGTGTGTGAGAGAGAGAGTGTGTGAGATAGAGTGTGTTAGTGTGTGAGAGAGAGAGTGTGTGAGAGAGAGTGTCTTAGTATGTGAAAGAGAGTGTGTGTGAGATAGAGTGTGTTAGTGTGTGAGAGAGAGTGTGTTAGTGTGTGAGAGAGAGAGTGTGTGAGATAGAGTGTGTTAGTGTGTGAGAGAGAGAGTGTGTGAGAGAGAGTGTCTTAGTATGTGAAAGAGAGTGTGTGTGAGATAGAGTGTGTTAGTATGTGAAAGAGAGAGAGTGTGAGAGAGAGTGTGTTAGTGTGTGAGAGAGAGAGTGTGTGAGAGAGAGTGTGTTAGTGTGTAAGAGAGAGTGTGTGAGAGAGAGTGTGTTAGTATGTGAGAGAGAGTGTGTTAGTGTGTGAGAGAGAGAGTGTGTGAGATAGAGTGTGTTAGTGTGTGAGAGAGAGTGTGTTAGTGTGTGAGAGAGAGTGTGTTAGTGTGTGAGAGAGAGAGTGTGTGAGAGAGAGTGTGTTAGTGTGTGAGAGAGAGTGTGTTAGTGTGTGAGAGAGAGAGTGTGTGAGATAGAGTGTGTTAGTGTGTGAGAGAGAGAGTGTGTGAGAGAGAGTGTGTTAGTGTGTGAGAGAGAGAGAGTGTGTGTGTGTTAATGTGTGAGAAAGAGAGTGTGTGTGAGAGTGTGTGTGTGAGAATGTGAGAGAGAGAGAGAGAGTGGTGTGTTAGTGTGTGAGAGAGAGAGAGTGGTGTGTTAGTGTGTGAGAGAGAGAGAGGGGGTGGTGTGTTAGTGTGTGTGTGTGAGAGAGAGAGAGAGAGAGAGAGAGAGTGGTGTGTTAGTGTGAGAGAGAGAGAGAGAGAGAGAGTGGTGTGTTAGTGTGTGAGAGAGAGAGTGAGAGAGAGAGAGAGAGAGAGCGGTGTGTTAGTGTGTGTGTGATAGTGAGAGAGAGAGAGAGGGGGTCTGTGTGTGGTGATAGTGTGCGTGTGTGAGAGAGAGTGTGTGTGTATGGTGTGTTAGTGGGTGAGTGAGAGAGTGTGTGTGATAGTGAGAGAGGGAGAGTGTGTGTGATAGTGAGAGAGGGAGAGTGTTGTGATAGTGAGAGAGGGAGAGTGTTGTGATAGTGAGAGAGGGAGAGTGTTATGATAGTGAGAGAGGGAGAGTGTGTGTGATAGCGGTAGAGTGTGTGTGGTGTGTTAGTGTGTGTGTGTGATAGTGAGAGAGTGTGTGTGTGGTGCGTTAGTGTGTGTGTGTGATAGTGAGAGAGTGTGTGTGTGGTGCGTTAGTGTGTGTGTGTGATAGTGAGAGAGTGTGTGTGTGTGTGTGAGAGTGAGAGGGGATGTGTGTGTGATAGCGGTAGAGTGTGTTTGGTGTGTTAGTGTGTGTGTGTGATAGTGAGAGGGGATGAGTGTGTGATAGCAGTAGAGTGTGTGTGGTGTGTTAGTGAGTGTGTGTGATAGTGAGAGGGGATGTGTGTGTGATAGCGGTAGAGTGTGTGTGTGTGTTAGTGTGTGATAGTGAGAGGGGATGTGTGTGTGATAGCGGTAGAGTGTGTGTGGTGTGTTAGTGTGTGTGTGTGTGATAGTGAGAGGGGATGTGTGTGTGATAGCGGTAGAGTGTGTGTGAGTGTGTTAGTGTGTGTGTGTGATAGTGAGAAGGGGTGTGTGTGTGATAGTGAGAGGGGATGTGCGTGTGATAGCGGTAGAGTGTGTGTGAGTGTGTTAGTGTGTGTGTGTGTGATAGTGAGAGGGGATGTGTGTGTGATAGCGGTAGAGTGTGTGTGAGTGTGTTAGTGTGTGTGTGTGATAGTGAGAGGGGGTGTGTGTGTGTGATAGTGAGAGGGGATGTGTGTGTGATAGCGGTAGAGTGTGTGTGAGTGTGTGTTATTAACGCAACAGAGGGTAATATTTTACTCTTCTAGTTATTATACTGTAGATTATGTGTTGGAATAGGAAAGGTGTATGTATGTGTGGCTGTGTTCGCATGTATGTGAGTATGTCTGAGGACGCTGTTGTATGTGTATGTGTGTGTGTGTAGGTGCTTACACTTTTCTCTATCTACGTAAATATGTAAATCAAAATGTAAATATGTATATGTATAGAATTATATATTAGTATGTGTACGTTTGCGTAACCGAGTCAATAGATATGCGAATATATATATATATATAAGTTGAAATAAAATGAAAACGAAATTTCATTTCTCACTCTTAGTATGGCACTTACTTAAATGTAAGTATGTATGTATACGTACATACATATATGTATACAGACGTACAGTAGCATGCATATATATATATATATATATATATATATATATATATATATATATATATATATATATATATATATATATAACAATATATTTAGAAACACACAGATACATGCGGACACACACATATATACATGAATGCATCCGCACCCAACTATGAGTTAATGCATTCATGTATATATGTGTGTGTCCGCATGTATCTGTGTGTTTCTAAATATATTGTTAATAACTCCCTCTGGTCGAGCAATCTTTGAAGTGTGGGGACAACTGGAAAGCTTCCATTACTCATACTTCTCGCCTTCTTCACTACCTCTTCTACGGCCTCGATATGAATACCCCCTCCGCCTCCGTGGTATTTTCTTCGTGGTTATAAGAGGCTTAGCTCTGTTTCTCGACCGTTATATCGCGTGACTATCTCCCCCTCCGCCTTTTGGGATTCTTTCTCACGTCGTGTAGACGCGTTCTTGAGACTAGTAAAATGAGGTATCCTCTTGATAAGTCGGCAGACCTCGCAGGGACTCTATATCTTTGATATATTGTTTTTGTTTATGCCACGAAACTACGTAGTCGAGGAATTTAGGAGCAGTTTAGGTATGATACATTTTATTACTAATTATATCTAAATGTTTCTTCTCTCTTCATAATGTATATATATATATATATATATATATATAGCTAAATGAACAATAATAACGCCTAGGGGTATTACTTCTACTACCACTATGACCACGACCACTAACAACAACAACAACAACAATAATAATAATAATAAAAGTGATGTTGATGGTGATGATTAATAGAAAATGCTATTTTCATCATTTCAAAAAAGCAAAACAATTGATACGTTGGATATGACTATTGGTCGTTAGCATGCTCAACCAGCCGTGACGCTTAAACCAATCAGCTGTAGTAATTCAGTGAAACTACACACTGATTGGTCGAAATACAGTTTACAGGGCTTTGCATTCTGGAGCCACTTTTCTCTGTATAAAATGTATAAAAGGTAGGAAATTTACCCATCTCATTACAGTTGAAAATTGCAAACTCGACTGTCACCACATATCATGAACCTGAAGATTGCGAAAGCATGAAAGTACTTGTTCAATTAACACTTAGAATTTAATATTCTATCATACTATTTCATTATAATACCATTATATATATTTTAAAGGATTGTAAATAAAACGAGTAAATCAGACAAAGTTGGAATTCCTCTTATTAATATATATATATATATATACATATATACATACAGGTACACATACATATATGCACGCATCAGTTTAGCGGACGCTTATTATAACGCCGCTTTGTTCGTTTGTAAACAAACTGAACAGCCTGAATTTATGCCATACGGTGTTAATATATATACGTGTGTGTGTGTGTGTAAATTCATGAATACACGTATGCGTATGTGTGAGAGGAACCATGTCATGATTTGTGATCGAAATAACTGCACTTAATATATATACACACAGGCAGATATATATATATTTTCTATAATATATATATATATATATATATATATATATATTATATTATATTTAGAGTTATAAACTCAAACAGTCCTTTACAATTAATTAGCTCAAAGAAAGAAGCATTTCTGAGCCGTGAAATACAAGTTAATATAAATTAATATATGATAAACACATAAGTGTTTGTATTGTAAAAGACGAAGTTAGCTAGAATGAAATAAACTAATTCAAATGAATATAGTTTGCCTGTCTCGACTTAAAATAATAAATCAATAAAAACAAACCCATATAGGCAATATATATATATTAGAAAATTTATTGCAAGTATAACCACATTTTTAGATTGTGGGCTTCGTTGGTAGAAAATAGCAAACAGGAATATATTTTATTCTCTTTGCACACAGAAAATCATAAGGAAAGATTGCCTTGAAATGTTTCACGGTTAGTTGGTTGTTCATCAAAAAACAGACGCCGCCCTCCTTCTGTCTACAGAGAACATAGAGCACATCACTATTTCTGTGGAACTCGAACAAAATTTTAACTGAAATTCTCAACCTAATTGAGATAAGCTATTATTGTTGGTGGTGGTGGTGATTTGTTTGTGATGGTGGTGGTCGTGGTGGTGGTGGTTTGTTGTTGTTGTTGGTGGTCGTTTGTTTGTGGTGGTGGCGGTGGTGGCGGTGGTGGCGGTTTGTTTGTGATGGTGGTTTGTTTGTGGTGGTGGTGGTGGTAGTTTTGGTGGTGGTGGTCGTCGTAGTTGTGGTCGTGGTGGTGGTGGTTATTTGTTGTTGTTGGTGGTGGTGGTGGTGGTCGTGGTGGTGGTGGTGGTGGCGGTGGTGGTCGTGGTGGTGGTGGTTTTGGTGCTTGTGGTGGAGGTAGTGGTCGTGGTGGTGGTGGTGGTGGTGGTTTGTTGTTGGTGGTGGTGGTGGTGGTGGTGGTAGTTGTGGAGGAGGAGGAAGAGGTGGTGGTGGTGGTAGTAGTGATGGTGGTGATGGTGGTGTTCGTCGTCAAGGTGATGATGGAGATGATGAGGATAATGATGATGAAATAATCATGATTGGATGACAATGATGTTGATTTTGATAAAGGAATGACGAGATAATGACTGGGATATTGACGGTTATGTGTGGAAGATGATATTGTGTTTTGATAAGATCGAAGTCAGCTAGATCGAATAGATATGAGATGAAAGGTATTCAAGTTGCGACCTTTTGGTTTTTTATTCAATCCTAAATGATCTAATGCGAGGGGAGTGTAGCTGCAAGACATAGCTGCTGTTTCTAGCATGTCAGTAGATAGGCGGTCCCGTTCCGGCTGATCTGGAGAGAGAGAGAGAGAGAGAGAGAGAGAGAGAGATGTGGGTGATTATGACGTCAACAATAGTTGAGCTGTTGGGGGTGATGATGATGATGATGATGATGATGATGATGATGATGATGATGATGATGATGATGATGATGATGATGATGATGATGAAGACATTCACACAAATGTCGGTTTGTTGTAATCTTGGAATCTTTGTTCTGTCCCAAAATTACATTTTCATCATTCCTTAATTAAGAAATAATCTTTATTTTTCTGTCTCCGTTTTCTGATTTATCATATTTACATCAAACCACACATATACACACATACACATACACACATACACACATACACACATACACACATACACACATACACACATACACACATACACATGATAGCAGGACGGCTTAAAGAGCTTCTGCATCACTTTGATGACATCTTAAAGGCTTTGAGAAAAGGCACAACATTGGTGTCTATGGAAAACTACTACATTAGATTAATACTTCTTAATGAAGAGAGACCAGCACAATGTGGTCGAAAGAATACGATCAGGTTCAGCCAATGTCATTAGTGGCGTACAAGGTATTGTATTGGGCCCACCTTTCTTCATTATTTACATCGATGATATCATAGATATCACTAAGCACAGCAAAATAAGAATCTTTTCAGATGATTCTAAGCTCCAGAAGTCATC
>OZ024746.1:10803716-10813716 GCA_964016885.1 Eledone cirrhosa | reverse complement strand
TTTATATTCAATCTACCTTAACTCAGATTTTAACAACTTCATCCCCTAAGATGGGATAATCACAGTTGAAAGGCATTATAGCTCTAAGTAGTCAGGGCTGACCTGATTGGTCAATTGACTCTAATCTTTTTGGCGCCTCCAATGGATTTCTTGCCTTGTGCTAATGTAATTACTAAATAATTAATATAAAACTTTCATTTTAAAGGGATATCTTTTTCCGCTCACACTTTCTAAATTAATGTTGGAATAACCCCTGCGATGTTTGACCAAAAGTGGTTGATTTAAGATCGGATGATTTGGTTTTTAGGATATTTGGGTTCTCATGCCAAAGAAGTTTATTTCCAGGAATAATTTACTGGAATATTTGAACGTTAGAGAATTTGACGTGTGTTGTAAATAATCACCGAACGAGTGATCAGTTGAACTAGCTCACTGGATGAGCCAACTAAAATTGAAGCTCACTAATGCGAGAGCTCACTAATGATGTATGTTTATCACTGGAAAATTTGAGCACTGGGTCATTTAACCCAAAGTTAATTTAACGATCATCGATCGATTTGATCGTGTGCATGGTTTCCCCTTTGAAAGCCTGGCTAAAAAGAAATTACACAAAGTGGGAGCTCTAACAATTGAAATCAGCTTTAAGATTTGATTACTGAAAAATAAATGATTCGACTATAAATAATATAATCATTGGAATATCTAACTGCTACAGGTTATAACAACAGAGAAATGTTAAGATAGAAATGTTTCAGCCCAAATATTTGATTGGCTTTAACGATAATTATATCAGTGTGATCAATATTTTCCTTTTAAATATGTATTCTTAATTGACACAAGGTTTTTATCAAGTGAATAAAACAAAAGTCTGAGATTTGTTTATTCTTTAGAAATTTCGTCTTTCTCCTCAGTGTCTATATCCTTATTTTGATGGATTTTAAATGAAACTAAAGTAGATTTCAACGAAAATGTATGTATATCGTAAACATCTCGTGCAATGTGTATAGTGACGGAATATCTTGTGTTATGAAACTAACTCGTATGGTTGCAGTGGATGTCTTTTATATTACATTGTGTGTGATATATATTGCAGTGGGTGTGATATATATTGCAGTGGGTGTGATATATATTGCAGTGGGTGTGATATATATTGCAGTAGGTGTGATATATATTGCAGTGGGTGTAATATATATTGCAGTGGGTGTGATATATATTGCAGTGGGTGTGATATATATTGCAGTGGGTGTGATATATATTGCAGTGGGTGTGATATATATTGCAGTGGGTGTGATATATATTGCAGTGGGTGTGATATATATTGCAGTGGGTGTGATATATATTGCAGTGGGGAGGGCGAGAGAGGTCGGCGAGTACTAGGCTCTGATGAACACTAACAGTGTGAAACAGATCTGTCAACTTATCTCCCTTCCTTTGCTGAAAAAAGAAGTGACATAGTGACTACTTTAAAATAATAGCGCAAGGTCTTCAAAATAATTTTAATTAAAGATACAGTATATCACCAAATATACTATACATGCATTTATGTATACATCGCTATTTCAGAGCACCAATCCTTATATATATATATATATATATATGTATATATATATATATATATATATATATATATATATATATATATATATATATATATATATATATATATATATAAGCACAAATTGTGGAAACAGTCAATTTTATCTTCTCGATATGAAACGACTGTAGTCTTTTAACCAATTTTATATTGAGCCGATAGCATAACATTTTCTCTTTTGAAATGAATATTTTATAGTTTACTATGTTTGTTATATATTGATGTGAATATATCATATATTGCAGTAGGCAAGTTTTATATTACTGTGAATGTATTATTACAGATTGCAATTGATGAGTAATAGATTATATAGATGTATTATTGTAGTAAACTGTAAAACAGTGAATTATATCTCGAATGAGAAAGTTTATTGCTGAGAAGACATATGAAGCAAAAACCACGTGATCAGAAACAGGACTTTCACAATTTGAGGAAGATTTGGTTGTTGTTTCTAGTATTTGTAGCTCTGAATTGAAATCGATTCACTAGTGTTGCTTAGAGATTTGCTTGTCTGGGACACATTATATGAAGAAGAGGGCGGTAGATTGGCAGAATTGGTAGAGGGTCGGACATGCTTTCCAACATAGTTACGTCCCTTTACGAACTGAGTTCAAATCCCGCCGAGGTTGACTTTGCCTTTCATCCTTACGAGGTCGATAAAATAAAGTACCAGTAATGTACTGGGTAATTGCTGGTCTTGTGCCAAAAGTAGAAACAATTATATGAAGAAGAGGTATTTAAATGTCTGTTTATATCACTGATTTATAGCGTTCATTCACTCACCTATTTAAATTCTCTCTACATCTACTTAGAACACTATATAACTGATATCTATTTTGTTAATCTACAGTTCTAACTTGCATAGATAGGGGGAATGAGCTCAAATTGACTGTCGTTCCCTAGATATGATTTTACAAACCGGTCGTTTAAAGAATTTACTCATTAACTGATTTGAATACGTATGATGAGCATGTTCTTCTCACCACTAGAATCAGAGGGAGCACTGTACAATGAACGAATACCCTGTCTACTTTGAGGATGGTGCGAAATCGTTCCATCGCTATAACTGAAGGTATTGTCTTTACTTAACGTACATGAGTTATTCACACTTAATGAAGATTAAATATTCAAGATGTTTCCTTGCGAACCAATGAGTTAGTTGATTCTGATATATTTATTTCAATTAAACACTATAGCTAAACGTTCAGATTAATATGAGCTTTACATCTATTACGAATATGTTATAAATATAAAAGGCTGACTTTATCCTGAGAAGAATTACACTTAGAACACTTCTGAACCGAACTTAAGACAGTAAATCAACTTGAGCCGTGGTCTTACATGTAATTTATGCAATAATACAGCCAATAGTAACACTACTAGCTAAAAGCATCTATATTCGTACTATTACCTAAAACTATCATGTATTAATTCGAACTAAATTAGATTGATTATATTTACATATATCAAGCATGTACGTGTAACATATGCTAAATACGTACAGTATGATGCAAAGGAAATCAATGGTACTTTAGATTTCCTGTTGTTGTCATTGTTGTTGTTGTTGTTGTTAGAATATTCAATAAGTGAAATGTTAAAAAAGCATAAATTACGCGAGTTAAAAGAATATATACGTGTGTATGTTTGTCTCCGTGTGTATGTGTGTGTGTGTATGTGTATGTGTGTGTATGTGTGTATGTGTGTGTATGTGTGTATACGTGATTGTGTGTGTGTGTGTGTGTGTGTGTATGAGAGTGTGTGTCTGTGCCAGTGTCAATGTGTGTATGTGTGTGTGTATGTGTGAGTATATGTGTGTGTGTGTGTTTCGGTGTTTGGATGTGTGCACGTGAGTATGTGTGTATATCTCTCTCTCTCTTTCTCTCTCTGTATATGTATGTGTGTATGTGTGTTTGTGGGGGGTGTAGGTGACGGAAGCATTTAATGAGAACAGTCCATAAATTAATTGAAAATTCATCGAATAGTTGTAAAATAAAATTAAATTATACACATGCCAGAAAAAATTATTTGCAATTTATTTATATTTGGATTGATTTCATATTAACCAACATTTGTCCATTGGCCAACTGTGTTGTTTTTGCTAGAATTATATCACGTATCAGAAAGTCGATGTTAAATTCTCCATCGACCTATGCTACGATCAGATTTCGAATAAGAGAAGTTACTGGACAATCAACTGAGAGATCAAAAGTTAGAATTGTATCAATGATTCAAAAGTTAGAAATATATGAGTGATATATATATAGGTATAAGTTATAGATGTGTCACATACGAAAGTGGTTCAACCCATCCTGTTGAACATAAGTACGGCTGGATAGGAAGAACGTAGGCTGCGAATAGATACAATACTCTCAAATTAACATATATTTTCATTTATTTATATGGCTGTGTGCACCTGTTGAGAATAGGACTTGATGGCGGACGGGCTGCACCGATTGATTTGCCATAGATAAGCTTAGTGGATACGCAGATCTCAGTCGTGCCCCAACAATCCAAATAAGATATGGAATATATATATATATATATAGAGAGAGAGAGAGAGGTAGAACACTGGAAGGTAATATCTGTAGTGGTAGAACACTCAGTCCATGGGACGAGTTAGGTAGAAGTGGTCCATTACGAGCTGAGGATCCGCTAAGGTGAAACAAATGTTCTCGGAATGGTGAACTAACTGTTGTGTTACCACTTACATATATATATATATATATATATATATATATATATATATATATATATATATATATATCGTATTATGCGATTTTTCGAACCTCTGAAAGGATCGTAAAATAATGAACTAATTTACTACCTATCTCTGACTTTTGTTTTGCTATCATTGTTCTACACACACACACACACACACACACACACACACATATATATATATATATATATATATATATATATATATATATTATCTGTAAATGCAGATAAGCTAACTACCGAATATAATATTGTAAATAGCATATACCTATCTTTGTTATGATGTGATAATTTAACGAATATTATCTCAGTAACGGGAATGAGATATCGTTTTAGTCGGATGTGTATTGTCCATGTACAAAGGTATCAGATTATTCATATATTTTAATAGTTTGATTAACCTGTAAGCTTTCATTGAATTTTAAGTAAGATCGTTGTCTATTACGCGATAGAAAGTTGGGAGTGGAGCATGGACGCCATAATATATGCTAGTAGTCTGTAGAGACGGGTGGTACTATATAATGTCCAGTACACCCAATCATCACCCGGCATAGCCAATCATGCGCAGTGAACATATTAATTACTATAAGGCATTTGGTGCATAGATAGATAGATGAAATAGCAGATACACCGATAGAAATATCGAACGGTAGATATACACACGTATACACAAACACACAACACATACACGTTTACACAATGTGTGAATGCATATATCTCACACTCACAAATATATATAAATATATGTAGACACAAATAAATAAATGAATGAATGTTGATGCCAAGATTACCGAGAGATATAAATCAGTACCCATAGAGATAAAGAGAATGAGAAAATTGATTGTATATATAGTAAATAAAATCAATACATTTAACGGCTATAATTACAGTTTATTTAACGTTTCACATCTTTCGTGAGAGTAGAAAAAGACATTAACAGAATCGTAAGCTTAAAAATATATTTGTTGAAGTAGCGAAGACATCTTACCTAGCACGTGACAAGCAATTACATGCAGGAAGCAATATGACTTGTGCTGGCGGTTTAATATAAAAGTATGTGTAGTCTACTTTAACAGGTGTTAGGCTTATATTCTGCTAGACTACAGTAATTTGTGGATTACTCCATTTGTGTTAATAAGGAAAGCCGGATTACATAAATATCGAAACATTTACACAGGAGTTCGTCCAAGAACTTGATTATTTGAGTAATTGACAGTATCTTATTTTACCTTCAATTAAACTTTAACTTTCAATTAGGATATCAAAAGTAATGAATACCACTGATACGATTGTACACACACAAACACACACACACACATACACACGCACACACACATACACACATACATACACATTACATATTACACATGAACACATACACACACATACACATACACACACATACATACAAACACACACATACACACGCACACGTACACACACATACACACACATACACACAAACATACACACACACATATGCACACACATACATACACATTACACATACACACGAACACATACACATACATACGAAATGCTGATACAGCTACGACATTCTATCCTGCATAACTTCGAAACGATCATATGGAATTCATATACAGAAACATTTGATATCATGCACGGCTGGTGTATTATTATTCATTCCACAAAATTATATACTCCTCTCCTGGTCATTCTTCCCAACATGTTTCAGTCCTGGGTGTTCTTTTGCATCATGGATCACAGACTTCGTGCACCAGGACTGAGCAAAGTCTGATTCACCGCCTTCGGTCCTATTCCCCCTCTTGGACTCAACTCACCTCCCCAATTTCTTTAATACACCGTCCATTATCACACGCCCTTTTACATTCACTCCTAGTTTCCTATCGCTCTCTCTTGATCATGAACATCTTCTCTTACAATAATACAGACCGACTATATACGCTCACTCCACTTTTCCCTTCACAGCTCTGTATACACACATACACACCCTTATAGTAACATACTTTCGCTCATACCTTCGTACTTACATGCACACCCACTCTTTTACTTACATAAACACACACATTTCCTCTTAGCTTCGTACGAACGTATAATAACACACACACACACACACACACACACACACACACACACACACACACACACACACACACACACACACACACACACACACACACACACACACACACACACACACACACACACACACACATGCTTACGCACGTTCACAAGTATACCTCTTTTTACAAAACGGTTTTTTTTCCATTTCAGGTAGACGCGCTCCAGCATCCACTTTTCTAAAGAATAAATCATACACAAATCGCCAGCACCAACAGTTTTGCAAGAGATGTCAATATGAATGGACCTGTTATTTTTATCTAAAGACATGTTTTCCAATTCCAACCCGCCCGTCCCCTCAATCTATCTTATTTCTCGTTCTTCCTTCTGATGAAGGACTAGCGTCCGAAACGTTAAGACCGCCCCCCTTCCTGTTATATCAAGCGTTAACCTAATATATTCCTTCCTTATACTGTACCGATTGTGTGGTTATTTCGGTTTACCTTTTACATATATATATATATAGAGGTATACTAGTATTCGATTTTGATAATTTGATATATGGAGATAATTCTACCATAAATGAATCCCAGTTTTCCCAATATAATACCGGGATTAGCGTTTTCTAGATGCAATACCTTCTCATATTAATGAAACATATGTAAATGCTATGAAATAAATGCCTATCCCCTTGTACAGTAAACGGTGTATTCGTGTAACTCTTTATCTAATTTCATATATATATATATATATATATATATATATATATATATATATATATATATATATATATATATATATATATATATAAGTATGTATACGTACATACATATATGTATACAGACGTACAGTAGTATGTATATATATATATATATACATACATGCACACATATATATATGTACGTATGGATACACCGAACATTTATTATAATGCTTGGTGTGTTTGTAAACAAACATCCCGTATTAAGCCGCAGTGTCTAGAATGTTCGGTGAATCCATACGTACATATATATATGTGTGCATGTATGTATATATATATACATACTACTGTACGTCTGTATACATATATGTATGTACGTATACATACTTATATTTAAGTAACAGCCGTACTAAGAGTGGGAAATGAAATTTCGTTTCATTTTTTCCGTTTATATATATATATATATATATATATATATATATATATATATATATATATATATATATATATATATATATATATATATATATATATATTTCGTTTCTGAATTTGTTTAGCAAATTTATAAATTTATTATAATAAATTGAAGTGAAAGCAACTGGTGCGTGTGTTTCTTATTGGCAACATGACCCTCCCAAAGTATAACAATATATATATATATATATATTTATTAAAATAACAGATTAAAGTTTAAGCAAAGAATCGCTGCTTTCACCCTTAACGGGATCTTCTGAAACTAATATATATATATAGAGATATATATTATATATATATATAATTCTCAAAAGCGTGAACCTAATAAACCTTTATTTGTCTGCCTCTCTGTTTTGTTCCCGTATAAATTTGCACTATATTATATATATATATATATATATATATATATATATATATGTGTGTGTGTGTGTGTGTGTGTGTGTGTGTGTGTGTGTGTGTGTGTGTGTGTGTGTGTGTGTGTGTGTGTGTGTAAAAAATAAAAAACAAAATCAATAACAAAGAGTACAGTACGAACAGTGTTGGTATTGTAAGGTATAAACCCGACTGCGACACCTACCCGTTTTTGGCTTGTATGTAGAAGCCTTCTCAAGGCGTCGCAGTCGAGTTTATACCTTCCTTTGCACGCATTCTGCTCCTTCCCATCCACAGAATACTACCCTCATTTGAGGTCTCCCCAGTTTCCACACTACAGATACACACACACACACACACACTCACACACATACACACACACACACACATATATATATATATATATATATATATATATATAGAAGAGCTTCTACAGGACTAGAACTGTTTCATTCGCGAGAAATCATCAGGAAGCTCTAGTCCTGTAGAACCAAAGTATCGTCTTCCTGTCTTCCTCCGGTTGCAACGTTTTTTGAAATATTAACTTCTGCGTTCACAGATTGACTTTGTTAGTTTCAGAAGATCCCGTTAAGGGTGAAAGCAGCGATTCTTTGCTTAAATTTTAATCTGTTATTTTAATAAATATTTGCTCTACGGTTCTTATATATTTGATATATATTTATCCTTATCGAACCCTCTTTGGATTTTAGTCTTCAAATTTATTATTATAACTATATATATATATATATATATATATATATATATATATATATATATATATATATATATATATATATATGGGGGGGGGGGAGAAGTGTATGTATGTAGAACACATACCGAATTGAATGTTTACAGAATGCATATTTCAAGAACATGCACATTACATTCGGAATTAGTGTATATTCATTCATTAATAAAATTATCTTACGAGCCTCACGTTCGTCATTTCGCTATTTATCTCTGAAGACTTATTGAAATACCGAAACGTGTCTATAGCTCGTAAGATACAGTTCTTAACATGTCCTTCGAGGTTTATCTGTTCTTTAATTATTTCATAGAACGTTGCTAAGTAATAAATCGATTGCACGTTTGTATCTTACCATCTGTATTGCCTATTGTCTATAGAAAAATCACATAAATCTCAAATTGTCCAACTTCTATACCTAGCAGTACCATTAACGCTCACTGGTATGCGTTAGCCAATCCATTTCTGATTCACGAGTATTCACGAGTATTCACGAGTATTCACGAAGCTGGTGCTTATCTCCTGATTTTATAGCGTTCATTGAGTAAGAGGTGAATATCTTCATGGCAAAAACATTGAAGGTAGCTTTTTCGTAGCTCAATGCGTGCTGGAAGCCAATGAACTGACTGTGATGTAGTTACTATAGTGTATTAGTGTACAATATTGCCTCACGCATAGACTCGTGTATTGTTGAGAGACATAAAAGTGTCAGTCATTGCAGTATCAAACAACCAGGTGAATAATTCAGTTGCTCGACCCCGTGAAGTCTATGGTTAAAATACGGAGCTTTCAATTGATTAATACATAAGGAAGCGGATATCTTTCAGCACAATACACAGTTGGAGTATTACATAATTGAAAGGTATTTTTTTATTATAGAGAACTGGCTAAAACGTATATGGCCATAGTTTGAACAATGAAATTGTTATGATCATGCTAATTTGTTCTAGATACTAATATGAGAAGTCAAAATGTTTAGAGACGATCTTACTATCCAGTAGGTTATGAGACCCACTTCTCACTATCATTTACTCTTAGTTATATTTTAAATGTTGTCACTAACAGATCTAGAGGTCACCTACTTCGATATAGAGTTCGCCGACGATCAAACGAGAAACCCTCAAAGTATTCGATCGACCCTCTGGAGAAAATAGTCATATCATAATCACATCATACCACATTGGGGGGGGGGGGGGGATATGTTGGATTATGAGTACTAGATACATTGAATCTGCATATTCGCTTAACTTAATCTAACCAACACCGTCTAGTTCATTGCTGTAAGAATACCAGTTCTGTGATATTTAACATGTTCAAATTTACGACAACATGGCGTACAGGAGGAAATATGTTA
>OZ024746.1:10791216-10798716 GCA_964016885.1 Eledone cirrhosa | reverse complement strand
CTTTCATCCTTACAGGGTCGATAAAATAAAGTACCAGTAATACACTGGGTAATTTGCTGTACTTTCTCTCCTTGTTTTATTTACTCGAATCTTTCTGAAACATAAAATGGAGTAAATACTAAACAGATCTAGAAGATTTCTGTATATTTTATGCATTGGTTGTTTCTTTTTTGTGGAGGTAGTAGGTATAATGATTTGAGAAATTATTGAATATTGATCTAACATGTGAGAATATACATTTTTCTTCGTTTTCTTTGAGATTTCATAAATATATATAAAGAGATAACTACGGCTGTTAATTTATTTTTCATAAATAAGATACATCAAGCATGGTGCAAAGAACAAAGTAGCTAATCATTGAATCTAAATTATGATTACTACTCTCACAACAGAATATTATGGAAAAATCAATTAAACAAATTAAAGCTCAAATCTATAATATCACGAATTATTTCCCTGTTATGTTATTATAAAACAATGAACATAAAGAAATGCACCAAAGAGAAAAGAGAATAAAAATGATATCCATGAGCAGTTATTTGATGAGAAGAATAAAGAAATGAAAAGCTGGAACAATCATACAATTAAATTTCAAACTACAGAGTTCATTTAGTGTCAAAGATCGCTGATGCAAAAGCTGAGGAAATTTTCTGGATCAATAAACACACACAAATGAAAACAGTTATTCACAAATACATAGATGCAAGTGTGTATGTGTGAATAAACAATTATGTATAAATGTGTGTGCGTGAGACTCTATGTGTGAAGGGGGCGTGTGAGACTGTGAGTGTGTGTGTCATACACACATAAATACATAAATACAAGATACACAGATGTATCCGCACACACACACACACACATACACACCAACATGCTTAGATACTTCCATAAATGTGGATATGATGGCGTTCTACTCACTATCCAATATGACCGCGTTTTGCGCTAAAACCACAAAGCCAAGACTCCAATTTGTTAGTCACAAATAGCACTTCAAAGGATGACACTTTCCCCTGCGACATAGGTACTATAAAATATCTAACTGCAATTCTGTTAGGCTATCATATTACTCCACACCTTATTCAGTACAGAACATAATCTAACATCGTTGAACTTAACAAACATAATAGATAAACTACTGAAATGTCTTGACACGCTGGATGTAACTGTACGCTTCTGAATACCTACGCAGTTCGCTGCACTTGCTAGGATACAGGAATCGTCTACTGATGTTTTATTAAACTCCACTAATAAAACCAAACTAACAATATATTTAAGTGTCACTGCAACCAACATTTAAACTCCTCTGTAACCCAGCGCGAAGGAAATCAACGGTAATATTAACTCACATATGGTGATATCAAGTCAGAAAGTCAACAGGCATACAATATCCAATGGAAGTTCTTAACGAGTGTTATACCATAAACAAATAACAAGACCTCTATATTGAAGAAGCTACCCAAACACCTGTACATACTCCTAAATATGAAATACGAGGTCACCACATACAGATAGAATGTTTGATCCGAACAGATACAGTTATAATATGACCGCTATGGCCGACTGAGGTCTAACTAGATACTAGCTTATGAAAGACCTAGTAGCTCAAATTGGTGGACTAATATACCTGAAACCGTAGCAGCTTGAACTAAATACAATTTAAAGCAGAAAGACCACTGACATTACTTAACTTGCGCATTCCAATAGAAAACTGCACATATTGTTTTATACAAATGAATTGGCAGTATAGGTAAAGCGCTGCACACCTTGCTTCACAGCATAGAGTTACGGCCCTTTATGTTCTGAGTTCAAATCCCGCCGAGGTTAGCTTTGCCTTACGGGGTCGATAAAATGAAGTACAGTAATGCACTGAGGTCGATTTAATCGGCTTTCCCCATCCCCAAAAATTGTTGGCCTTGTTCTTAAATCAGGAACCATTATTCTATACATTCACCTTGCTATTCTAACTCCCTATATCAGTAAACTAATCAACCTATTATTTATTATTTGGCTTTGAATTTACATATAAATAACGGCACGTCACTGTTAGTGACTCTTTTGCTCTTTCCCACATCCTGGATGCTGCGATTAGGACGAGAGCCACAGCTTCTGCAGCCGAGCAGAGTGAGACCCTCAAATACTGTGATCTGTCGGCGGCCAGCTACATTTTTCAGTCTGTGGCTTTCGAGACGTTTGGGGGAGTCGGGCCGCTGACTGCGAGGTTCCTCTCTTCACTGGCGGCTCACCTAATAGAGGTGACTGGTGAATCTCGCGAGGGTGCTTGGCTGTTTCAGCGCATCAGCCTCGCCATCACCCGAGGCAACGCTGCGAGTGTGCTGGCTATCATAAGAGTACTCCTCGCGACGTTGCTGTCTTTTGCTCTCGTGTTGGCTCCGTTGTTTACCCCTTCTTTTACATTTTCTTTAATATTGTAACATTAAAAGAATATATCTTTCTGAAAGAATCGCGAGCAATTTATAATGTTATCTAAGCATTTGTAATGTTATTTATGTATATATTTAAAACATATTGTTATGTTATTCTACTGTAAATTTATTTATATGCTCTGTATAATAAAAATATAACGATTTATTCACTTACATATAACCCGATATTAATGTATCGAACTATACATCTATATTCCGGATATCTATTTTATCATGTGATTTCATAATTTTAAATTTCTTATAATTTTATATTTTTTACTATATTTATGATTTGTAGAGTGTTGGCATATTTTACATTTCCTCTTCGCATTTCCATTTCCCGTTCAGCAATGTTATCATTTCCTATATTATGTTAGTTTTTCATTACTATTATAATTATTTTCAGTCATGATGCTGTTGGATTTATCAACTGTATTTCATCTAATATAGGTTAACTTAATTTTATCCCTAATAAATGTCATCTCTTGATTAGATTTACCCATCGAAACATAATCATTGCAAGTTAACAGCAATATAATCTAAACCTGAACAGATTTACAGCATAAATTAATTTGGGTCATGTAAGCCCAATTTTCACATAACTGCTAATAAATGTAACAAGGGAAATCACTCAATAACACCATTCTCTCTCCCGAGTAACACTATGGAGATACGAACAAAACTAGATTAAATTTAGACTTAACTTCAAGTCCGTAGTTGCAGTGGGTTGCTGGGGGAAATATATGACTAATTAACTACGTTTAATGACGTATCAGTATCATCTGAGTATAGAACGTTTGATAGCATATCAAACCCCAGACTACCATTTGCCTCCATCATGGATCAACTCAGCACTCTTGCCATAATATCACATTTTGAACTGCTTATCTTCAAGAACTATACCTGTATATTATTTTTTCTTCCCCATTACCGTATCATGTTCCACATTACCCCTTTTTTTTTTTCTTTTAACTTCAAAAATATGTAAAACATTCCAGAAATTTTGCATCTAATAACTGCATATACACATGTACAGATGCAAAGCATATACACATGCACACATACAACTCAAAACATACACATCCACACATACAATAACATCCATATCTACACATGCATGCATACATAATCTACCTAGTTGATGTTCTGTAAATTCCAGTGAGAGAGTCTTCTGTCTATGTTAGAAACCGACTCTCTCTATTGGGAAAAAATTTGTGAAATTATAAAACCAGAAGAACCTACATACAAACATACATACATACATACATACATACATACACATACATACATGCATGCATGCATACATACATACATACATACATACATACATACATACATACATACATACATACATACATGGTGGCTGCCAACTCGTTTTCGAGTACGGCCACTACTTTATATCCATGTAGGAGAACCCCTACCCATGCGCTGAACGAGTGTGACTTTTTAGTCCAGCCAGCGACTTGAAAACTCTGGTACAAACACTACACTTGTGACAATTATTGACACATAGTGCTGGGCCCATGGTACCATGTGACGGCAAGTGCAGAGAGATCTCCAGATACAAAGCAATGCCTGTGCCGTGAAGCTTTTATAGTGAGCAAAGGCACTGCACAAAGCCAGTCCCACTCTCTTAACCAAGATGATATTTACCAAAAAGAAGAACAAGTCAACATCATTGGATACCATCAGGGTTGCAGGTGTTATATCAGAGTTTTCCTTCTCCTAGAATTCTGCCTTAACAAAGGCTAAGGGGTCATCTCTCCCAGTGATTTTGGATGGCCATTGACTCTTAAGAGCTCCTTTGCCCTTTGACAGGTTTTGTTTTTAGTCCTGCAGGATGTCCAAAGTCACCCTCCTCACCAAGAATCCTTGGTGGGGTTGCCAGTTTAGTCGCCAACGACCCGACCATGAGACAGGTTGTACTGGGATACATACATACATACATACATACATACATACATACATACATACATACATGATATTGTAGTTTGGGACCACACATTGAAAAAGTGTTCTGTTGTGGAGATCAGCTGCCCACTTGATGTAAACGTTGTCAGAAAAATACAGGAGAAGGAGGACATCTACGGACCATTGATGAGGAGTTTACAAATCCAGTATCCAAGATACACCTTTAGCTTCATACCCATCATTATTGGTGCTACGGGTTATATACCAACCCGCTTGGACCAAAGTATGACTGAACTTGGATTTGCGGACAAAAAGCGCGGCTCCCTAATTCATAGTCTGCAAATGGCTGCGATAGCTGGCACCTTCAAAATTTGCAAAACATTCTTGCGATTCAAGGGATGACAATTTCTTTTCTTTTACAACCTTGCCACCAGGAAGGTGGCCGGTCAAAAAAATATACTCGAAATTAAGAGAAAGAGAAAACATACATACATAAACAAATTTTAGAAGATATGCATTTAGATGTAGCGAATATTAATGATTTTTTGGGTTTATTGAGAAGAAGAAAAAACTAAAATTTAACTGACTGGAATATCAAATAAAGACTTACTAAGTCACACCCTACTTCCGACACCACGAGAAAAATAACATTTTTCTCTTTAATGACTATTTCAAAAGCATTCCGACAAGAATAGTAATTTCTTAACTGTTTCTATCTGTACGTGTGTGTGTGATTTATGTCTAATGTGTGTGTGTAATTTATATCTATGTGTGTGTATGTAATTTATATCTATGTGTGTGTGTGTAATTTATATCTATGTGTGTGTGTGTAATTTATATCTATGTGTGTGTGTGTGTGTAATTTATATCTATGTGTGTGTGTGTAATTTATATCTATGTGTGCTTCTATATATGTGTAAGTATGAGTGCGGGTGTGTGTGTATGTATATTTGTGTGTACATGTATGTAAGTATGTATTTACTACATGTCAATGCGTACGCATGCGCATGTGATTTATGAGTTGTTCAACCGGAATCAACATATATTTTATTGTTTCTGATTAGGAAAATTGAAGAAAACATCTTGTTATGAATATAAGTATATGAGCGTATATGAGCGTATATGTACACATACACATGCATTACTTATACACACACCTACACACACACATATACACGTGTATATATATAGATATACACATACATGTACGCACCCATATATACACATATTTTATACGAATTATTTACTTCATTTATGTGATTCGAAAGAAAAAAACATTATTCTATTTCCTGTTCAGAAGCACATAAATTGTTCCCATAAACATACAAACAGGCACAAATACACAGATATATATGTTTGTAAACATTATATGTGTGTGTGTGTGTGTGTGTGTGTGTGTGTGTGTGTGTGTGTGTGTGTGTGTGTGTGTGTGTGTGTGTGTGTGTGTGTGTGTGTGTGTGTGTCTGTGTGTGTGTGAAATATATAGATGTGTATGTATACGTACAAATAAATGTGTATATGTATCTATAGTTATATATATATATGGAAACAACTATATATATAAAATATATATATTTTATATGTGTCTATAGTAACATATATATATATATATATATATATATATATTATGTCTAGGGCGCCAAATCTGACGTTATATACCTTGATTTCAGCAAGACCTTTGACATGGTTGATCACAGCATCCTGTTAATTAAACTATCCAACATTGTAATCTGTGGACAGCTACTCTATTAGGTTAAGTGTTTCCTGAAGAACAGATCCCAGTAGTTTGTGGTCGAAGGGATACGATTAAGTTCAGTGAAAGTCACTTGTGGGGTCCCGCAAGACACACGTCTCTTCATTATTTGCATTTGGCAGTATCGGTAGAGGGTCGGACGCCATGCTTTGAAGCATAGAGTTACCTCCCTGTATGATCTGAGTTCAAATTGCGCCGAGGTTAACTTTGCCTTTCATCCTTACGGGGTTCATAAAATAAAGTACCAGTAATGCACTGGGTAATTGCTGGCCTTGTGCCAATAGTAGAAACAATTATTTGCATCAATGACATTATAGACGTCATCAAGTACAGTAAGAATCTTCGCAGATGATTCCAAGCTCCATAAGACAATTAATGGAGTGGGAGACTGGAAATCACTCCAGTCAGATCTAATTGCTGTTATCCAATGGACAAAAAACAATATTCTACTGAAAAAAGGTACTTTTCACGGCTCTAAGCAACTTTACTACTGAAGAGCATTTTGTTTGTTTGCAAAGTGGAGTTAAAGTCCTTTATGTTGAACTAATAACTAGAGGAGCGATATATATACCCGTCTGTCTCTCTTTCTCTAGATAGCACTTCATATAAGTAAAGTCTTCAGGTAGAGAATAATATGCATGTCATCCACACGATCACATTTAATCTTATAATAGTAATAGATCATACAATCATTTACACACTAACCACAATATATCACAGATTTATTGTTCATGGATTAACCTGATACGAAATATATTGAAGACTTAGTTACTACTTTTTTTTACTATAAAAGAAAATAGTGCACTGTTGAGGTTTCTACGTGTTTATCCGCAGCAATTGTTTGTACAGTTTTGTACCATTAGACATTCTTCTATCATTACTTCGGCAAGTTTTATGACGGTAATACTTCGTTGATGAAAACCAAGTCTGGAGCTGTCTCTCATATATTAATATAATATTAACCATTGACCAATATATATTTTTCTCGGTGCATAATTATTTCTTCTTTTCTTTTTTCAATACTACCAGTATTTATTATGTTAACCCAAACTTCACAAAGATGGCTACGAGAGTCGTATTCCAGACAAGCTATTTTATTTGACTGAGGATAGTGAGATACTGTCGGTAGTATTTTAGATGTGATCATGGTCACTATAGTAATAGCAGTAATATGTTAAACAGTTCAGCATATAAACCAGCGAGGTCACACCTAGGTGGTCGTTCTAATCTTTCCCCGAATATATTACACAATGCAGTCATAAACTCGTATATATAATAGAACATGATGGACATGGTTGGAATGCTATTCAATGAATGTTTGCTTGATAGGGTTAATCGACAACAGCAATAACAATGAAATATGTCAAAGTATACTTAATGCCGAAAACATTAATATGTCTTGCTGCCAAATAA
>OZ024746.1:10776216-10781216 GCA_964016885.1 Eledone cirrhosa | reverse complement strand
CTCCCACTGCATGTCTTAAATTGTCAAAAAGTTTTGTACCAGTTCAGATAATAGGAGTTCTCTCCCTTGCTTGCTTATCCTCCTTTGAACACGCCTAACGGAAGTTTTGGTATTGAAATTTCAAGGACAGTTTCAGTTGATTGAAGTTTTCCTGGCTCTTCATATTCAGACTTGCATGTAGCGGTTATCACAGACATTTCCGCCTTGCCTTTTTGTTTGACATTACATACATATATACATACATACATGTATACAAACATACATACATACATGATGGCTGCCCCCTCGTTATCGAGTATGGCCATTGCACGACAATAAAAAACATAATAATAACAATAATAATAATAATAACAACAATAATAATAACGACAACAACAATAATAATATACATATATATATATATACACACACACGCACACACATAAACATCTATACACACACACATGCGATAGCAATTAACAGCGCTGCGATCGAATGTGGCTTTTTAGCCCAGCCAATGATCTAAAATGTCTTGCACAGAGTCGGAAACCAAAACATTCACTGGGAATAGCCGACTGTGGTTGGAGTTCATGTACTTTTGCATGTCGTTTGAGCCCTCCAGCTGATTTACATTCTCTACCACATGTTTGGCAAGCATGATGAGTAGTATCCCCAACAGCAGCCACTGGTCTTACTTTATGACTGCGAAGATGACTTTCAAGTCCAGCTTTGCTTAGGCAGAGTCTCGCACAGACGCTCCATGTCAGCACCATAGGAGGACCTTCGCCGTCTGGAAGTGCAACAGCAATTCCCTTCCTCACATCCTGCTTTACTTTCTCGTAGGCGATTTGAGATGTCTCAAATGCAACTTTTCCCTCATATACAGTCTTTCTCCATTTATTACGATCAGCAGCAACATTTTCCCATGTATCAGCAGAGATGTTAGCGTCTTTCAAAGAGGCTTTCAAGGAATCCTTATACCTCTTTTTTGGTTTACATACATACACACATACATACATACATACATACATACATACATACATACATACATACATACATACATACATACATACATACATACATCGTTTTGATTGTTTAATGATATAAGGAAGAGGCAGTTTTGTGTTCAACGTAACATTGAGAAATCATGATAGAAGCGACCATTAAACTAGCATTGTGCATCGAATATAATGCCGGAGGATTTTTGTCAGCACTGGCAAAACTCCAAAATCTCTATTGACCTGCAAGATGAAGGCAAAGGACTTATCTGAATTATTACAGTCCAGTGGCCTAGAATTTGATTATGCGCCATATCTTCCAGACATTCGAGCCAATTTTATACGTGACTAGAGTATTCGCTGAATTGGTTTTAAAATTTAGTTTTCAAACGTCGTTTTAAAAACAACAATATCATTTTTATGCTTTACTGATGTTTGAAGATGGCATCATTACCTAAATGTGAAACTTCATTTGACAACAATGCTTTTTGGTTTGTTCATGTTTGCTAGTCCATTAGCCGTTATTTATTAAAGCTCGCAGTTAGTAGGAGTCGATAAGACAGCAAATCAAGCAGAGAGGTCAACTATTTTGTTCTTGCTTTCTACACTCTAATGTAGTGAAAAATACTTAGGTTTCATCGATTCAAGCCTCCTAGCATATCATAGAGAGGTAATTCATAAAACGAAAGCAGTCCCACGCTTGCAGATTGAGACACTTCTATTGTCTAATGGCATAGTAACAAATGAATGTGGCACTTGTCGTTTCGCAGTGACACTAATTAACGGCATAACTGAAATAGCAGCCCTTAAGGGTGAAAGCAGCGATTCTTTGCTTAAACTTTAATCTGTTTTTTTAATAAATATATATATATATATATATATATATATATATATATATATATATATATATATATATATATATAAAATGGAAAATAAAGGAATTTCCTTGTTACAATAAAATATATTTAAAAAACGAGTAGAATGACTTCAGCAGTGGTTGGTGTTCTTTAAGAATTCAAATCTTTACAGTAAGTCGTTATTGATATTAGTCCTGTACGAAGCCGGATTTTCGGCTTTTGACGCGCTGAGAACATATGTTTATATATACAAGTATAAAGAAAGCGATTAAACGCAGAAATGCTATAAAGATAGTTTATAAAATAGGGTGAAGACCGTTAAAAGACGGGAAAAGATGCTGCCATTGATCGATATAAGGAATTGAACCCCATATTCCAGATAGGTTTCAATTCCTGATATCGATCAATGGCAACATCTTTTTCCGTCTGTTAAGGGTCTTAACCCTATTTTATAAGTTATCTTTATAGCAGTTCTGCGCTTGAGCAATTTCTTTATACTTGTATATATACACATATATACTTACATATATATATATATATATATATATATATATATGTAAGTATATATGTGTATATACTTTCACAGATCCAAGCAAGAAATCTTCAACGGCACTATCAGGCGTACTCTGGCAACTTAAGCTAGATAACGTTAGATATTCGGCGGCTTGGAATATAGTCTCAAGAGGGATTCCTTTTAATTCATCCTCTGAGACATGTGACCTCTGCGCAGAGGAGATATTCTTTATACTAAAATCTAAAAATTCCCTTAATCTACGGACAAATTTATTCAGTTGCTGCAAACATAGATTAAACTCAACGTTTAAATATAAATTTAAATTTAAAATGTAGTATATTTAGTTTGATTTATAATTATGTGGGAAACTAGCCGATAAATCTTTGATTTCTTCTTTTTATTCTTTTTATTTTTATTTTTATTTTTATTTAAACATTCTTCATGAAAAATTAAGCTACCCTAAAAGTTGATGCTCCAAATATTTCGAATAAACGTTACACTAGATAAACTTCTATATTAAATATAAGAACACATGTAGACCAAATGGGCATCCTAAACTTTTTGAAATGATTTTTGCTAGATGCGATTTGATAAATAATTTTTGGCTTTATCTGTTTTTCGACTCTGATGCTTATAATGAACTTGGCAATATATTGTCAATTAATTTTGAAGGGTTGATCTTTATGGTTTATTTTTATTATTGTAGTATTTTCTAATATTTTTATTTTTAATATTTTTAATATGTAATATTTTTAATATGTAATACTCTTTCGTAATATTTTTTAGTTTTCTATTTTATTATTACTTATTATTATTATTATTGTTATTTTTTGTTTCTGATATATATTTTTATTAGTATATTGAAATCTGCTCTCTATTTCTGCTTGATAGATAATCTTGTAGAGTAAAGACAGGAATAGTAGTAATATTGACTCTATATATGTTTGTGTGTATATATATACACATATATGTATACTTAAATTATTATAGCACAATGAGAATGTTTTCCGTGAACTTAGGGTTTGCAGAGTTGATCATATAAATTCACATAGATGTTTGTAGTTATCACATAAACATATGAATTTTTTTTAAAAAACTAAACATAAGATCATTTTCACACATTATGGATACATGTCTCATTCAGGAATACTGATATTTACAATATAGTGGCTGGTTTTTATACATACGAATACCTCCACATTAAAACATAGGGTTTTTTGCCTCGCCTATGTCTGGTTATTTTTAATTTTTCTCTCTATATAACAGCTGGTTTCTATCCTAACCACATATATCTCCCTTACATTAATACTAGAGCTAAATAAATAAATAAATAAATAAATAAATGTATCATTGATACGTTTACTCAACGGACGTCCCACTACCTAGTTTTCTATATATATATATCTATCTCTATTTCCTCTCTCTCTATATATATATATATATTTCTCTCTCTGTTTCTTTACATGAAGTTCTTCTCTTTATCTATCTTTCCATCTCTCTATTTTGTTCCATGCATTTCTTCTTTTTTTCTTCTTTTTCTTCGTTTTCTGTCTTTCTTTCCTTTTTTCTCTCTTTCTTTCTCTCTGTGTACAATTTTTTCACTGCCAATTCAACTTTTCAAATACAAGTCGATGTTGTTACGGTATGTCAAATCTATTTATCTATAAAACTGTTTATATTGTATTTTGTCTGAGGAAGGCATAGCATATTGTTAATATGATATCCCTGAAATATATATAATGAAATAGATATGGTTTTATAAATATAGTTTCCATTTATTTAATATTGTATATATATATATATATATATATATATATATATATATATATATATATATATATATAACGAAGGATGTATGGTAAGGAACCAGGTGGACCATAACGTACCAGAGTACTCAATACTTAGGGTAGTAGTGTGGGTAATAGGAAAATGTTCAAGACCCCGACGGCAGAGCTGAAGCCGTTTCGTCGAAACGGCTTGAGCTCTGCCGTCGGGGTCTTGAACCTTTTCCTATATATATATATATATATATATTTAGAGAGAGAGATATCTATATCATATATATATGATATAGAATCGAGACCTTTGTTGAGACCTTTCAACGAAACCGAGAGATTGTGTGAGAGAGGGTGGGGGGGTGGAGGAAAAGGTGGACGAAATTTTAATTCGTTCCACCAGCAAACTTCTTTCAACGACATTTCTTGGCTTTTAATCAAATATTTTAATGGGCGAAGAGTTAGGGGTCAACTTTGAAATCCGTAGTGAGCTAGCTTTACTTGCAGGTGGGGAGGTAATTATAAAATAGTAAACACAGCACATGAATGACAGTGACAACGACAACAACTACTACTGCAGAAACAAACACAACATTAATTGCTGATCGGTGAAAGTTTAACGTTCAAAATATTTGCTCGTGAAAAATGATTTGGGTTTCAGCCAAATATAGTGGCTTTTCATAAGGCCGCCAATATCAAGTGATGGCTACAATGTTATCAATGTCTCGGCCTTTATTATCGAGTAAAACATATTTTTAATAGATAATGCAAGAAATGCTGACTTTGTTTGATAATTATTAATAAAGCTCTACTACTGGTCAACGCAGTTTGGCTCAAATAAACTGTGAATTCAAAAATTTAAAAAGCTCTTTTGTCT
>OZ024746.1:10751216-10773716 GCA_964016885.1 Eledone cirrhosa | reverse complement strand
TGTAGGTTCTGTTTAATGTAGGTTCTGTTTAATGTGGCTTCTGTTTAATGTAGGTTCTGTTTAATGTGACTTCTATTTAATGTGGCTTCTGTTTAATGTAGGTTCTGTTTAATGTAGGTTCTGTTTAATGTGGGTTCTGTTTAATGTAGGTTCTGTTTAATGTGGGTGCTATTTAATGTAGGTTCTGTTTAATGTGGCTTCTATTTAATGTGGCTTCTGTTTAATGTAGGTTCTGTGTAATGTAGGTTCTGTTTAATGTAGGTTCTGTTTAATGTGGATTCTATTTAATGTGGCTTCTGTTTAATGTAGGTTCTCTTTAATGTAGGTTCTGTTTAATGTAGGATCTGTTTAATGTGGCTTCTGTGTCAAATTGATACTCAATTTATTGAGCCTAGAATAATGAAAAAAAAGTCAGCTCTTGTGGGATTTGAATTCAGAATGTAGAGAGGTGTAAATATCTACTGCATGGAAGTGTGAAGGCGCATGTCTTAGTGGTTAGATCATTGGGCTTGCAATCGAAAGGTTGTGAGTTCAATTATCGGACCGGGTGATGTGTTGTTTCCTTGAGCAAGACACTTTATTTCACGTTGCTCCAGTTTACTCAGCCATAGAACTGTCATGATAGGACTGGGGGTCCATATCATTAAATCACCCAAGACATCTCCAACGAGATATAACTTGGAGGAGGCCAACTAAACCTGCATAGATGTGAGCTGTAACAACAACAACAACATGGAAGTGTGTCCTATACTATACCATTTCAGCTACTCAGTCCTCCTCCCTCTTCTACACTTATTCTTTCTTTTCAAAATTTATAAATATCTAGGACAAATTCCCATTGTATCTCTACTTATGCAACGTAGCGAAAATTACAGAAAAAGGGTTGGATTTCCTTCGCCAGAGTCTAAATCAATTCCATTTGTGAACAGCTTCTATTCATCTAAAAACACGCCCCGTTATATAATTAATCAATGTTTATCATTTATATATTTATTTGTGACGTGCAAGTATTACAGCGTTAACTACACAGTCTTGTTTTCCCCCCTATAACATATTTCTATCGATATATATTTAGCTACAGTGGCTTCAACTCTAAATATTAAACTCTCGGCTAAACATCACCTTAGTACTGCAAGTAAATGAGACGCACTCGACAGTTTTACACAAATTTCCGACTGCTTATAATAATGGGATGATGGACCTTCGTCGGTTTCGACGGTTGGAGTTCCGGTTGTTCAATCAACTGAACAGTCTGCTCATCAAATTAACGTGTAAGTGGCTTAGCATTCCACAGATACGTGTACCCATAACATAATTTTCAGAGAGATTCAGCGTGACAGTGTGTGACAATGCTGGCGCTTTGAATTACAGGGACATTGCATTTGAAGGGCTTCCAAACAGTTTCTGTCAACCCAATGTCACTTGACAGGTCTTACTATTTGTTAAAGATATCTCATACTAACTTGAACCAGAGGTCACAAATGTTCTGTTTGAGAAAACGTTTAGAAAAGCTGAAGGTTTTTATCTCAGTTTAAGCTATACAAAAAACAAAACGAATCAATATTCACAAGTAACAGAAAATATATCTTAAAACATTAAAATGACAACAGCAGTAACAAGAACACAGAAACAACAACAGCAGTAACAAGAACACAGAAACAACAACAACAGCAGTAACAAGAACACAGAAACAACAACAACAGCAGTAACAAGAACACAGAAACAACAACAGCAGTAACAAGAACACAGAAACAACAACAACAGCAGTAACAAGAACACAGAAACAACAACAGCAGTAACAAGAACACAGAAACAACAACAACAGCAGTAACAAGAACACAGAAACAACAACAACAGCAGTAACAAGAACACAGAAACAACAACAGCAGTAACAAGAACACAGAAACAACAACAACAGCAGTAACAAGAACACAGAAACAACAACAACAGCAGTAACAAGAACACAGAAACAACAACAACAGCAGTAACAAGAACACAGAAACAACAACAACAGCAGTAACAAGAACACAGAAACAACAACAACAGCAATAACGGAAATAATAATGACGATGACAGAAATAGATACATTGGTATCGACATCAACAACAACAACGACGACGACGACGACCGCCACCACCACCACGAAAACAATAATTAAAAAACAGTCAACAGCGCCATCTGTAGTAATATCTATAAAAACACAATAATTTGGCCAAAAGAGAAATAAATAGATAAATAACATCGAAAAACAAAAACAACAACAACGGCAGAAGTGGAAACAACGACGACCGCAATAATAATTCGCAATAAAAATAATTGATTCTATTTCAACCCCCATCACTAACAGAAACACCAACAACAGCAACAACATCAACAACATCACAAGGATGACATCAACAACATCAACAACAGCAACAACATCACAAGGATGACATCAATAACAGCAACATCAACAACATCACAAGGATGACATCAACAACATCAACAACATCAACAACATCACAAGGATGACATCAATAACAGTAACAGCAACAACATCACAAGGATGAGGACGATGGGGGGTAAAAGCAACTACAACAAACAAAAAAACCAAGGCATGGAAGCTTCAGTAACAAGGAGAGCATAAACAAAGTAGTTTGGAAAATGGAGCAAACGAGCGAATAAAATATAGTGTTGAAGACATAATAGCAGGAAGAATTAATAGGACTAGAACACATTTTAGATTATATATTAACAGTATTGAAGCCAAATAGCGGCACATGCTTGCTAATAGTAGTCTGTCTGCTTGCTATATATACGACTATGATGACGTAAATTTCATATCTGAAATCAACTGACTACACTGCAATACATTGCAATTTAGTAGACATTGCAATATACATTGCAATTTAGAAGACACAATTAAGGCTGTAAACATTGCCATATACAGATGAACGCTGTGTGTTGAGTCCATCTCATAGCAACGAACCTATTAGCAGTACATATATACTTCTGTATT
The DNA here is from genome assembly GCA_964016885.1 of Eledone cirrhosa. Classification (NCBI taxonomy): domain Eukaryota; kingdom Metazoa; phylum Mollusca; class Cephalopoda; order Octopoda; family Eledonidae; genus Eledone; species Eledone cirrhosa. Next base: position 10,770,718 of record OZ024746.1, on the reverse strand, counting down.
TGCTTTGTGAGACTGTTTGTCAATTTTCTTTTCTTTTATTCATATACGTATAGATATTGTTTTACTTTGTGATTCGACCAGCCTAAAGCTTAGATAGATGAAGTTCTAATTGTCAAATTACAAATAAAAGCAAATACACATTCCACAATGGTCTGGAAATTTCAGCCTCAATTTAACCATCATCATTATGTATGTTATCGTCGGCTCATAAATGGCTGGCTTATAAGGTGGGCTACGTTAGATATGTGCCATGGGCTAAAATATTTGATTGAAGCTTTGACTGTGAGTGCATGTGTGTACGTATAGGTGCGTGCGTGTGTGTGTGTGAGTGAGTGTGTGGGGGGTGTATTCGCGAAAACATCGCTTAAAATTTATAGATATGGATAAAACTTACAAAATATTACTTTGATACATGACCAGAAATTCGCAATGTATTCGTATATTTCCTTGAACCCAGTAAACGTATTGTACATATGTTCTCAATCTCAAAAGACTGAGTAGCAAAACCGACCATTATTATTGGAAAACAGAAAACCGATACTAAATATTTTAAACATTTATTTCAAAGCCAATCCGATATAATTTGGTCTGAGAATGGTAGATGAAAGGAACACGATGGTGTAAGGTATTTAATCCGATATCCTTTGTCATTTGGAGAGGCAAACATGTTGAATTTCTGTGCTTATTGTACCGAACTTAAGGGATTGAATTAAACGTTAAATATGAAATAAATTGAACGAAAATTAAATAATTATGAAGTAACGATGGCATGTGGATGAAAGAAGATCTCTCACTAACAAAAGGTTTCTTTAAAATACCTTTTACTTTAATATTCTTCACAAATATACAGATTCTCAGAATTTCTAATATAAATATTGATTTCTAATTCGGACACAAAACCAGCAAATTTGAGGGACAGGTAAAGCAGATTAAATAAATCCCAGTACTTGGCTCTACTTTAATTTTATCGATGTCGGAAAAATGAAAAGCAAATGTGATCGTGGCAGAACAAACACCACAGTGACATTTTATCTGACACTTTACCAATTCTGCAAGTCCGGCACCCTCACCAAAGATGTTAATATTGACAATAAACTATGCATTGCATAATTCTCGAATTAAAATAAAATATCTAGCACATGATAACTTAAAACCTTTTTCTTTCGCTTTGAAACTATTTTCTGGGTGGTATAAACTTGTCACTTTTCAAGTCCACATAAAATGTGAGATGGAAATAACTGATTGTCATATATTGATTGTTCCATTTCTTTATAAGTAGAGATGGAGTTTGTTCAATGAATGATAGCAGTTCACTCTCTCATACCATGTTTTACTGTTTCAAATTGTCGCCTTTCTAATCAAGATAGGAAATCGTATATAAACTGTAAGCATAATGAAAATAGATTTAGACTAGTTAATATTTTACAGTCATCATTCTCTTTGTCTGTGTTTAATGCCTTCTCAGTCACTTTGTTTCTGTATATCTGTTAGATCATATCTCTCCCTCGTTCTCCCCTCTTTCTTTCCTCTCTCTCTCTTTCATCTCTCTTTCAACATTGCCTTGTCTTGTTGAGTGAAGGAAAGATAGTGAAAATGTCAGAGACAGACAGGCTGTCTGAGTGAGAGAGAGAAACAAACATATATGTAGATCAATACAGAGACAGACTGACATACAGACAGATACACAGGCATACATTAGGTCTTTGTTTCTCTATTTTTCTCTCAATCACATACAGACTCTCTCTCTCTCTCTCTCTCTCTCTCTCTCTCTCTCTCTCTCTCTCTCTCTCTCTCTCTCCCTCTCTCTCTCTCTCTTTCTCCTTCTTTCTGCCTCTCTTTGTCTCTCCTAGATAGTTAGATAAATAGACAGAATGATAGAACTATATTAGAGCTAAGACATCCCCACAAAATCCTTACCTCAGACATCATCCATATATCCTAATCTTTAACCCGCTCTAAATGGGAGAGACGGACCTTTTCAAGCTGCAACCGTCAAATTATGCAGTTTCTGTATAAGAATAGCTATTAAATATCCATTGTAACCTGCAGTGACTACAACCCCGTTATGCAACAGGTCTAGTCCTACCCTCTCGTATACCATTGACCCTAAACCCTCAAGCAATTCCCCCAAGATTATGTGATGTCAAATAAATATAATATCCATACTCGAATGTAAAACATAATTAAAGTTAAATAAAATACTAAGATATTAAAGAAAAAAAGAGCAAAACGACCAAAGACGAAGAAAGGGTGGAAATGTTTAGCCATCATTTTAAACAGAATTATACGCAAGCATACATTTACATCCATACATGCACATACATGTACATCCATACATGTACAGACATACATGTACAGACATACATGTACAGACATACATGTACATACATGTACATCCATACATGTACAGACATACATGTACAGACATCAGTACCATGTCGTTAGATGCATACCATTGTATATATTCGACACTCTACTGACTTAAAGTAGTACATACCAAATACAAGTTTCCCCTTTAAGGCTAGACGATACCAAATAAAACCATCTGAACCAACAAAATATCACACGCATACACAAACACACACACACGTATACAGACACACATACACACACACACACATATATATATATATATATATATATATATATATATATATATATATATATATATATATATATATATATATATATATATATATATATATTGTTATTCTTTGGAAAGGTCAATACTCTCTTATATATATATATATATAAACGGAAAAAATGAAACGAAATTTCATTTCTCACTCTTAGTACGGCTGTACGTCTGTATACATATATGTATGTATGTATGTAGACATACTTATATATATATATATATATATATATATATATATATATAAGAGAGAGAGTATTGAAGTTTGCTTGAAGCATTGTGGAATAATAAAAAGTTTGGTCGTTTTGGAAGCCTCAACGATGCAGATGGGTAATTCTCCGGGTAACAGAATCCGGTGATGAAGAGAGAGATGTAAGAGAAGATGTAGAATGAGATGTAGAGTGTGTAGAGGAACGTAGGAAAGAGCGTAAAAATAAAGATAATAACACGAGATAGAGTTACCTTGGGAGAGATTTAATTGTCCCTATATTTCGGATTTCGCATCCATCAACTGGGGGCTTTTCCGATGGGGAAAGTCATCTGTCGGAGAGGAACGGTACGTGGCTTCTGTTATCCGCCGTTTGTGTGTATATAACACAAACATACGATGAGTTACAAGCACCTACAATATTCACGGCACATTTAAACTGCATGCTAAACAAATGAAGACCCCGCAGAAATATATTTAGAGCAGATTGGGTTCAACACAAAGAAACACCATTACTATAGAAACATTCGACTTTATACCAGGAGGTTATACGTCGGCTTTGACCGACAATTAAACAATAATAACTACAAATGATCTTACATATTCTCGGGTCCCAAATAATAAAGGGGGAACAATAAGCGATGGTGGCATAAGTAAGGGGCTAGAAAATCGATAACTTTTTCTAGGTTGTCTTCATTGATTTTTTTTAAACCAGAATTAGTGGTATAGTTCACATATTGAGACCCCAACCCATCCTATTTATTTTATAACATGAGATTTCTAGTAATGTACCTTTTGTCCTCATGTATAATGTTCTTTTAATGTATAAAGAAAAGTTTCGCCTGAGATAGATTAACAAAATTTAATAAGAGCAAGGGGTGAATAAAATCTGAAAAATTAATAAGCGTGTGGGGTGAGGGCGATTATTCGAGACCCGAGAGTGGTCATTTGTCTCTCTCCCCTACTAAAATAAAAGTGAAATACTATTGTACAGCCCAGCTCACCTTCAATATCAAAGAGACTAAAGACATTTATGTACAACTGTTTCAAAGCTTATAACTTCTCGAATTAAATTACATATTTAGATGGTGCATTTTATTAGGTTATTAAGTGTTTGAGAAATCACTTTGAAAGTCTGTGGTGTTGGCCATGCAACATGTATTTTATTTATGCAACATGAAAGCAGAACAGTGAAAATATGCAAGGCATATTTAAAATTCAATATGTAATTATTCACTACTGTTATTTTAACTCAAACGATAGAGAATATTTTCTTCTTGGTAGGAAGAATTGAAAGACATTACATACTTACCGAACTTTCACATATAAACACACATACACACACATACACATATATATATGTGTATGTCTGTGTCTGTGTATATATTTATATATATATATATCACATATGTGTGTATATACATATATATATATATATATATATATATATATATATATAGAGAGAGAGAGAGAGAGAGAGAGAGAGAGAGAGAGAGAGAGGAGGGGGAGACGCACAAACACACGCACACACGCACACATACATACATTCACGTATATATATATTTGTGTGTGTATGCCTGTGTGTATATTTATATATATATATATATATATATATATATATATATATATATATATATATATATAACAGAACACACTCACTGTTTGGTTGGTTTTCGCTTCTGTGTCTTTTATATTGGTTAATTTAATTTATTCGGTCCTCAATGTTACCATTGACTAAATAAATAAATAAATAAACAGACTAAATAAAGATGGCGTAGGCATACAATACAACGGGAGGAAACATAATAGCACCACTGACGATGTTGCAGATGTGCAACGAAAGAACTTTGTTAGACTATATATATGTGTTTGTGTCTATATTGTATCTGTATTTTTGACCGTTGGTCAGTCAATGGTAACATTGAGGACCGAATAAATTAAATTAACCGATATAAAATAAACAGAAGCGAAAACCAACCAAACAGTGAGTGTGTCCTGTTATTAATTCTGGCAATATTATTACACAAATATGACCCTCCCCAAGTATAACAATATATATATAAATGAAAAGTATAGAAATTATTGTAGCAAGAAGCCAACAGTATTCCATAATATATAAGTGACTATAGCGTCAAAATGTAAAAATAGTTAACGTAAGATGTGGGAAAATAATTCAAACTCAATTTAAAAAGAATCAGGATATAGATTCATCCATAGAATTTGGTGAAATCCAGGGAAAAATCAATAGAGCCTTAACTCAGAATAAAATAAAGTTTAAAATACTCATCCATCAATTTGGAAAGACTATAATACTCTGTATAGTTTTATAGAATATTTCACCAAACTTTCAGTGGGGATGTTCACTCCTCGCATCGATCATCAGCAGAGCTCAAAGACGCGATAACCAAAATCCACTGTTTATAATATGCCAAAAAGGGAATTTAAAAGCAGGCTAGTTCAACATCATGCGTAATTATGAAGAAAAACGCACATGTAGAGACAGGGCTGGTGACGTCAGAATGAGACGAATGTCTGTTTACATGAAACAACAGTCAAAAACATTCCGAAAAAAACTCTGCAATATAAGGAGTTCAGCAAAAGCAATATTATCGCGGGTTTTTTTTTTTTTAAAGACCGGGAATATAAATTTTAAGCACTCTAGGAAAGAAATCCGAGTATATATATAAATGAAAAGTATAGAAATTATTGTAGCAAGAAGCCAACAGTGTTCCATAATATATAAGTGACTATAGCGTCAAAATGGAAAAATAGTTAACGTATATATATATATATATATATATATATATATATATATATATATATATATATATATATATATAGAGAGAGAGAGAGAGAGAGAGAGAGAGAGAGAGAGAGAGAGAGAGAGAGAGAGACGCACATACACACGCATATATACACACATATATACACACTCACATCAATCTAGACTTAAATACATTAACATGCGATAAAATTCCATGAATAGATTTAGATTTAGAATGTCTTCTACAGTATTTTCTTTTTGTTTGAATATCTATGTACATTTTCTATGTTATTTTTTTCTTTGCAAGTTGTATGAAGAAGACGTTACTAAGTAGATATTACACAAATACCAGACGGATGAGTATGTCCTCTTAATTAAGGCGTTGTTTTCCGAAAAAGAAGACTCGAAAGAAAGCAGACACAATACGAACCAACCGTAGGTGGTAAAAAACTTTTATATAACGATGTTTTGTTTTATTTTATTGTTGAAGCAATGATTGAGATAAAGTCAGCAGAGAGAAAAAAAGATCTAACAAAAGTAAGAATTGGTTGGAGGAGGGGAGAAAGGCTTCAGAATGACAATAAGGAACAGTAGGAGTAAACAAAACGTTCTGGAATTATCAGTTGAGTGTAATCAAGTTCAATTTGATGTGGAATAGCTAATATATATATATATATATATAGGAGTAAGTAAGACCCCGACGGCTGAGCTCAAGCCGTTTCGACGGCCAGTTCCTCAGTGAATTAACAACCCAACAAGGAACTGGGCATATCAGAGTATTGACAATATTATACACCTAAACAACATATGTACTTGTCTATACCATACTAATTCAAACTGCCTGAAGAGGTCACAGCCAAAGATGGCTGTCATTGAAATATATATAGCAGTAATAAACGAAGCTAAATTTTAATCATTTGACTTTTATTTAACTTTATTTTATATATATATATATATATATATATATATATATATATATATATATATATATATATATATATATATATAATTAGTGACGAAACATAAGTCAATTGCATGAACTCATAATCCTTTATTTACTGCTATATATATTTCGATGATAGCCATTGAATGGGTATGACTTCATCAGGCAGTTAGTCAGTTCTTAGATATGCCAGCTCTGTGTGTTGGTATCAGAGCCTTGGGACATATATATATATATATATATATATATATATATATATATATATATATATATATATATATATATATATGCATGTACACAGGTAGGCATACATTTATGTTTATATTTATATGTATGCATATGCATGTATGTATGTATGTATGTGTGTTTGTATGAATATATGTATGTATGTATGTATGTTTTCTATGAGAAGGTCACACTGATATAAAACCTGCGACTTCGTTTACATCCAATGATGTAGACCAGTTCTTCTTTTGGAGCAAATGCATTCGATGTTCAGAGAATGGGATTAGTTCCGTGCAAAGCCTTTCTTCACTTGAAATAGCTTCAGGGACAGGCATCACTTGATATGTGACATTTTTTGCGATGCAAGGTGTTACTGGCCATAGGCAAATCCCTAACAGGACTGAAAAGCCACGTCTGTGATGCCCATGCTTAAGAGTCAAGCGATGGCATTACTCAAAATCGAGTTGCAGTCATCATGTATGTATGTATGTATGTATGTATGTATGTATGTATGTATGTATGTATGTATGTGTATATGTATGTATGTATGAATATGTATATATCTATGTATGCATGTATGTGTGCATGTATGTATGAATATGTATTCTCTGGGAGTGAAGGACCCCTAGCCTTTGTCAGGGCATTCTTCTAGGAGAAGGCAACTCAGGAAACTGGGATAACTCCGATATAAAACCTACAGCTCAGTAGTTACCGATGATGTTGATCTTTTCTTCTTTTCGGGTTATAGCTACTGTCGCTCATAGAGTGGGATTGGCTCAGTGCACAGTCTTTCCTCACTTTAAAAAAATATCTTCACGCACAGGCATTGCACGATAGAATTAATTAAAATTATTAATAATATTATATCATGCAATGGCCATACTCGATAACGAGGGGGCAGCCATCATGAATATGTATGTATGTATCTATGTATGTATGTATTATGGAAGTTTATATCTGCATTTCTTTCTGTTTTCTAAACAGGATATTGTTACTTTATTTTCGTTTGATACTTCTTCCAAAGACCCTTTAACTGTAGATTAGTGTAGGGTTTCACAGGTGCACCACATGATGATGACTCCTGCCAAAGACACTTTAATTATTGATTAATGTAGGGCCTTCACAAGCGCACTACGGTATGATTTATGGTATATTTCGAGTTGGTATCGACCAACACGTAAATCATAATTATCTTGCGATAATTAAAAAAAATATAATACTGAAAACAATTTCTCAACGTCATTAACCCCGTTGTTTTATCTTGTTAAATATGCTAATTTTACACGTCTAATGGTGGACAATATTTTACATGCAGTTAATGATTCTCTCGTGACTACTTCAGAAGGTATGATGGCAACTATGTTTCGGTGATTGAAATATATCTGGAGTTGTCTCCCGTACTTCCAGAAATTATTAAACTCAATATTAGTAATTGGACCAAAGGTGTCATTTCTTCGCCTAGTAACCATATCTAATTAGGTTTGTCATACTCAGTACAATCAACATGTGAATACTAATTTGGAATATATGTCATTAGTTTCACACGCAATAGACACCTTCATTTGTCCTATAGAGATATATTTTTCTTCGACTTATTTACCACTGAACATATCTAATATCGTACGTCGTTGTTACTAAAACGCTTTCTTCGCCATAGAATCATGTGACCTATTTAGATACCCCTTGCACTATTTTATTTTATTTTGATTTGATATTATTCAATGCTATGGATTGGCAGTATCAGTAGAGCGTTGGACACCATGACATAGAGTTACGGCCCTCTTCGTTCTGAGTTCAAATCCCGCCGAGATCAGCTTTGCTTTTCATCTTTACTGGTTCGATAAATTAAATCACCAGTAAGTACTGGGGTCAATTTAATCGACTTTCCCCGCCACCACAAAATTACTTACCTTGTACTTATAGTAGAAATCAATATTATTCAATAATACGTGTTATTCCGAATCAATGTGTTTTGTTATATATTTGCTATCTTTCTGCTGATACTTCGATATATTTGTTATCGATCAGCTTGTTTTGAGAGTTGTTTCAGTATCAATCAACGGGATTATGAATAAGTATCCCTTTATACTTTTAATCTTTTACTGATTTTACTCACTTGTCTTCTGCCAAGCTGGAGCACTTCCTTCTAGGTTTCAATCAATCATATCGAACCCTGTATTTATTTTTACACCTGGCAGCTATTTTATTGATCTCCATTAGTCGAACAGCTAGGTGACGAGACATAAATAGCATGGTATATTAAGATGTGTAAACATAAACACAGGCACCCACACACATGTGTGCGTGTGTGCCTGTGTGTGTGTGCCTCTGTGTGTGTGTGCATGAAGGAGAGAGAGAGAGGGAGAGGGAGAGAGAGAGAGAGAGAGAGAGAGAGAGAGAGAGAGAGAGAGAGAGAGAGAGAGAGAGAGAGAAGAAAGAGAGAAAGAAAGAAAGAAAGAAAGCAAGCAAGCAAGCAAGCAAGCAAGAAAGCAAGCAAGCAAGCAAGCAAGCAAGCAAGCAAGAAAGCAAGAAAGAAAGAAAGAAAGAATATATGTATATGTTTGAGTGTGGGTGCGTATCGAATTTCACAAACAAGGTGTTTTTCATAGCAGAAAACCATTGCTGAATGTGTCACGGTGTGTGATGGAAAACTCCTACTTATACTTGCACATATGTATATAATGGTTAATAAATATACATTCAGTCTCGCTGTGAAGTTAGATCTCGTACTTAAGCTATTTCGTTTCATTGAACGTAGAACGTAGAACATATCAGTATTTGCTTAAACCCCTTCATAGATATTGGATGATAGTAGCAGGAAGTTATTCAAATGTAAACAAGGTTGCGAATGGCACAACTCATATATATAATGGTACAGACGCCACTATTTTATCTGTAACAACTCGTATATAAATAAATAGGTATACAAAGTCATATTCACATTTTTTATCCTGATCTTGTTATTTTTTTCTTGTTTCTCAGTCTTTTCTCCGTTTCTCCATTCTCCCCTCTTTCTTCTTTACTTTTATTATTATTATTATTATTATTGTACGGTGGTGGATTGGCAGTATCAGTAGAGAGTCGGACGCCATGCTTTGCAGCATAGAGTTACACTCCTTTATGATCTGAGTTCAAATCCCGCCGAGGTCAACTTTGCCTTTCATCCTTACGGGGTCGATAAAATAAAGTACCAGTCACGCACTGGAGTCGATTTAATCGACTTTCCCCTCCCCCAAAATTGCTGGTCTTGTGCCTATATAAGAAACCATTATTATTATTATTGTACGGCGGTGGTTTGGCAGTATCGGTAGAGGGTCTGACGCCATGCTTTGTAGCATAGAGTTACGTATCTTTACGGACTGAGTTCAAATCACGCCGAGGTTAACTTTGCCTTTCATCCTTACAGGGTCGAGAAAATAAAGTACCAGTAATGCATTGGGATAATTGCTGGCCTTGTGCCAAAAGTAGAAACAATTATTATTGTACATCCTTCATCTTATCTGGAAACTCTTTCTAACACACACAATTTTTCTCTCTCTTTCTCCTTCTATCTTCCTCATAATCTATCGCTATCTGTGCCCTCGGCGGGATTTGAACTCAGAACATAAAGGGACATAACTCTATGCTACAAAGCACGGTGTCCAACGTTCTACCAATTCTGTCAATCCACCGCCTTATAATTGTTTATACTTTTGGCAGAGGGCCAGCAAAAACCCAGTGCATTACTGGTACTTTATTTTATCGACCTCGTAAGGATGAAAGGCAAAGTTAACCTCGGCGGGATTTGAACTCAGAATGGCAACGGCCTCTAGCGACCCTCTACCGATACTGCCAAGCCACCGCCTACAATAACATTGTCATTACATTATCATCATTATTTCCTGAATAATAAATCAAAGCTACTACACAGATATGACCCTGCATGGCTAACATGACTATCAAAAATGATGCACTCGTGTATATATGACGACGTAGAGTGGGCGATAAATTTCAGCAATATGGCTTCGGTTTTTAGCTTTAGAATGCGAAGTGTAGCACTTTTCTAATTTCCTTAGACGATTGGGAAGGATTTGGACATCACATCTGAATCCATCTTGCCTTAAATCAATAAGACTGACAACATATCAAGAGATAATCTATGATAATGTATGGGTTTGAATTTATTTATTGTTCAATAAACGAGTACATGTATACACACACATACACGTGCACATATACACGTGCACATATACACATACAAACACACAGATACATACATACATATATACATACAAATATACATATATATATACATATACATATATATATATGTATATATATATATATATATATATATATATATATATATATATATATGTATGTATATATATATATATATATATATATATATATATATATATACATATATATATATGTATACATATATATATATATATATATATATATATGTTTATATATATATATATATATACATATATATAGAGAGAGAATTAGCATATTTACCCACATATGCGTACAGATGTACACTAATGCTAGCAAATACATAAGTTATGTTATAGTACCTAGGTGGTTCAATGCAGGAGGATGCAGAACAATTATATGAAAGACGTAAAATAAGAAAATTTTAAAAATTAAAAATCAACTTACTTACTAAAATTTTCACTCCAACTAATTAGTTTCTGTAATGGGATAAAGATAGTTACGCAATGTAACTATCGAGAATTCATTACGTCATCAGGGAGTCTATTCTCAGCTAAGTCTCCAGGCAATGCGCGGACACTAGGAACTCATATAAAAATAATAATAATTCGGTGGATGGAACAGCTAGCGGGGACTGAATTCCAAAGCACTGAAAAAGTTCACTGTCTCTGGTCAAATGGCAGATTCTAAAGAATCAATCACGTGACACTGAGGCTAGTCGGAAGGAGTGGGGTGGTAAAATGACAAAAGCCTACTACCACTACCATGAGTTAGTAGTGGATTTGGCAGGTTTGCTCAACAAATAAATAATTTGGAGATAAATATAGAGAATTAGTATATTTACCAACATATGCGTACAGATGTACACTAATGCTAGCAAATACATAAGTTATGTCATAGTACCTAGGTGGTTCAATGCAGGAGGATGCAGAACAATTATATGAAAGACGTAAAATAAGAAAATTTATATATATATATATATATATATATATATATATATATAGAGAGAGAGAGAGAGAGAGAGAGAGAGAGAGAGAGAGAGAGAGAGAGAGAGAGAGAGAGAGAGAGAGAGAGAGAGGGGGAGAGAGAGAGAGAGAGAGAAGTGGTTACACAACAGTTAGTGGATCGTCAGCTGAAGATCCGCTAAGGTGAAACAATTTTTCTCGGTATGGTGAACTAACTGTTGTGTAACCACTTCTACCTAACTGGTCCCATGGACTGAGTTCTCTACCACTACGGATATTACCTTCCAGTGTTCTACCACTATATATATATATATATATATATATATATATATATATATATATGTGTGTATGTACTGGCTTTTAAACAAGTATATATTTATATATGTATATATATATATGCATATATATATATATGTATTTATATATCGAACACATTTTGATACCGATTACATCACACCCTTTTTTTAAATTTACTTCCTTCTCAAATTAAATATGAACATGAATTATTTATAATTTATTCATATTCTCGTGATGAAATTTTGAATGAAAACAAGATGAGTTATTTAGTTATTTTAGACATTAGAAGAGATGATTTGACTGCACGGTACGGTGCTAAGTGGCTAACAAATTTAACTTGGAAGCTCAGAGCATCACGCGATGTTTAAACAGTGTTGTTAAAAGCTGTTAAATGTGTGTAACTGCTGTAAAGAGACACTGACTACAAATTCATTATGACGTAATCAGGAAAACATGCAATCGGCTGAGAAACGATTAATGAGTTTTGACTTCATCAGAAAGTTTCTTTCTCTTTGTCTTTCTTAAATGTTTAATGTCGTTTCCAATAATCACTTATTGGGCGTTAATTTATAATATATATATATATATATATATATATATATATATATATATATATATATATATATATATATATATATATATATATATATATATATATATATATATATATATATATATATATATATATATATAAGAGACGTAAAATAAGAAAATTATAAAATTAACTTACTTACTAAAATATCACTTCCAACTAATTAGTTTCTGGAATGGAGTAAATATATTTTCCGAAGAATAATATAGAGAAGCATTCCGTCGTCAGGAAAGTCTATTCTCATGTAAGTTTCCAGGCAAAGCGAGGACACTGGAAACTTATTAAAAAAATAATTCAGTGGATAGGAAATAGCGAAGCGTGGACTGAATTCCAAGCCATTGAGAAAATCACTGCCTCTACGTCTGTGGAAAATTCAAAAAGAATCGAACACGTGACATCGAGGTCAATCAGTGGAAAGTGGTTTGCTAATAAGACAGCGGCCTGCCTACAACCGTAGCAGCAGTCATGGCCAATATTGCTCGACAAATAATTTGGAGATAATAATAAAGAATTCATATCTAGTAACATATATATACATACAGATGCATATCAATGCTAGCAAATATATAGGTTTTGTCTTAATAACAGTGTGGTTCAATGCATATTGAACCACACTGTTATTAAGACAAAACCTATATATTTGCTAGCATTGATATGCATCTGTATGTATATATATGTTACTAAATATGAATTCTTTATTATTATCTCCAAATTACACAACAGTTAGTTCACCATACCGAGAACAATTGTTTCACCTTAGCGGATCATCAGCTCGGAATGGGCATGGTTATAGGAACAGGAAGGACAACCGTACGGACGCGCATGCGCAGAAACCCGGTCACTTCACACAGGCAATACTAGACTGCGTGCGAGAGGTGTAAGGGAGATAACTGCGAAAGTCCGAAAAGTTTTTAGGTTGAAAATAAAATTACAAAGAATCAGTCCGAAGCCTTGTAGTTATGCAATAGGTGTTTGGCGACGTGTGGACAGCGTGTGAAAAATTCACTCTCGTGTTCAAGCAATCACTATTGCGTAATCTCTTTAGAATAGTTATTCGTTCGTCAATACATAAACCACACGTCGGATTTCCCCTTGCGTATGGCTTGGACTTAGTGATGGCTTTCCATTGAATGGAGTAGTCTATACTTGAGTCCTTGAGGGACCATACGTGGCTCGCGAGATTTCAGTCTGTATGTATGTGTGTCAGTATGTATGTACGCATGCATGTATGCATGTATGCATGTATGTATATATATATATATGTACGCGTGTATGTACGCATGTATGCATGTATATATGTATGTACGCGTCTATGTATGTATATATGGATGGATGTATGCATGTATGTATGTATATAAATATAATTGTACGCGGTAGGCCGTTTGAACACTCGATGCTCTCATAGAGCAGAATATGATATCACAATAAAAGAGAGAATCAGTGTTGCGACGAATGGAATTTATTGGACATATTACAATCGCCAGAGAAACGATTGTAATATGTCCAATAAATTCCATTCGTCGCAACACTAATTCTCTTTTTTATTGTGATATATATATATGTATGTATGTATGTATGTATGTATGTATGTATGTATGTATGTATGTATGTATGTATGTATGTGTGTATGTATGCTATTAATTCAACTTGGAACACTTCTTTCAAAAAGCATTTCTCATATTAAATAATTCGTTTGGGGATTTTGACGGTTTCATTGTTTCCTGTGCTGTCGTGGCCGCCGCCGCCGCCGTTGTTGTTGTTGTTGTTGTTGTTGTTGTTGTTGTTGTTGTTGTATTCATTGTTGTTGTTGCTGGTTTTTGTTTTTAAATTTTACTTTCAATATTATCATTTTAACGTTTCACTTAAAATAAAGTTGCAAACCAAGTAAATCTCTCAATCTTGGTGTGATTTCATTCATGATATGTTTTCTATATTTTCAGAGATATAGTTTTGATAGATAAGTTTCCAAAATAATTTGACAGCTTTATCGATCGTTATAAAGTTATATAGAAAACATGCTGGTCAATAGTTTTTAACTTTCTCAATAGCTGCTAGTGAAACAAGCGTAGATAGAAGATAGACTTGCTGAAAGTTCTGAATAAGATTTACATAAGAAATAAGAAATATCTTGTATGTTTTTTTGTTTTGTTTTTGTGTTGATATATTTCTTTTAATCTAGAAGTTGCTGATAAAAGAGAAGCTACTGGGACATGACTTAGTTGCTTCATATTAAACTAAAAGATCTACAGAAATAAAAGAAAGAACATTACAAACAAACAAAAAACTAAGTCCCATTACTATTTTGCTTCCATTTACTATCTTTCAAACTAAACGTTAATTTTTGCTTGAGAAGAATCAAACGGTTCTGTTATGAAAAGCGACATATTTTATTTCACAATTGATACCATGCCAACTAGGAAAATAAATTCCACCAATTATTTCTACGACTATAACTACAGCTATTCTGTTTTTTATGTTTTCTTATTTCTTTTTCTTATATTTTCTTTATTTCTTGGGTATTTCTTATAGTCTTATAACATTTTTCCTGCAATGTTTTAATGCTATACTACTCAACTCAATTCTGATATACCCCCTCCATTCACTATTAAATATTTTCATTGTCTCAGGCTATTCTATGCATTTGTCTCCACTCTACAATATATTATTAAAGAAAATATTATTGTTGTTGTCGTAGTATTGTTACTGCTGCTGTTGTTGTTGTCGTCGTCGTCGTAGTTGTTATTGTGTTGCTTTTTATCTTACAGAAAACAGTTACTATATCTAAAGACAAATTTGAATGCTCCAGTTTTAAGTTGTTTAAATTTTACAGATTCCTATATATAAAATTAGTTTTTCTTTTGATTTTTTTTCTTTTATAACCAGCTATATATCTGAGTTTATCACTTCCTGATATAATTTCACGTAGTACTAACAGTGTATTTACGAGCAGAGTAATGGACTTAATAGGGTAGTTTCGTGTAAAGATATGAACCTTTATGAACGTAGAGAATAAATCTGTCGAATATTGCTCGGACGTCTATTTCTTTGAGATACCATATACAAATATGTGATTAGAAAGAACAAACATTTGACGAAAGAGAAGATGAAAGTTCTCATAAAGTACTTCAATTTAAGTCGATATATATATATATATATATATATATATATATATATATATATATGTGTGTGTGTGTGTGTGTGTGTGTGTGTGTGTGTGTGTGTGTGTGTGTGTGTGTGTGTGTGTGTGTGTGTGTGTGTGTGTGTGTGTGTGTGTGCGTGTGTACATATATATATATATATGTGTGTGTGTGTAGGTATGAATGTATGCGGCTCTTGGGTTAGTGGCAAATTTTCTCTCATTTTTAAATAGTTGTTAAGACTTTCGTCTTGTTCTTTGTCCATGTTTTACTGTCCTTTCCGCACCAGAGCCAATTGTATGCAGATTAAAGCGCTGAAACAACGTAGCTCGAGCGGTCGACTAGTTAATTTTCCTATCTTCACTTATATTATATATGTTTATATGTGTGTTTATATGTGTGTATATATATATATATATATATATATATATGGAAAGTTATATTTAAAATGTTGGGTTACAACTAGTAAATATTTATAACTGATATAAAAGCACTCGACAAATATTTGGAGTATATTTACAATATTAAATAAATGGAAACTATATTTATAAAACCATATTTATTTCATTATATATATTTCAGGGATATAATATTAACAATATGCTATGCCTTCCTCAGACAAAATACAATATAAACAGTTTTATAGATAAATAGATTCGACATACCGTAACAACATCGACTTGTATTTGAAAAGGTTGATTTGGTACCAAATCAACCTTTTCAAATACAAGTCGATGTTGTTACGGTATGTCGAATCTATTTATCTATAAAACTGTTTATATTGTATTTTGTCTGAGGAAGGCATAGCATATTGTTAATATGATATCCCTGAAATATATATAATGAAATAAATATGGTTTTATAAATATAGTTTCCATTTATTTAATATTGTATATATATATATATATATATATATATATATATATATATATATATATATATATATATATATATATATATATATATATATATATATATATATATATATATATATATATATATATATATATATATATATATAAAGCAGTTAATACACTCGTGGTTAACTCGACCATAGGGGAGTTTGGGACAATATAATAATGAAATACACACACATATTTATATGTATATGTGTGTGTGTGTGGTGTCCGCCTTAACAGGTTTTGATCGATGACCAAAATAACTAAAATAATTAAATTAACTCAGTAATCAGAGTCGCAGTCGGGACTTTGAAGATAAAATAGGTATATTTTTGTCTATTATTTCTTCATATTTTGTAATTTGATATAGCTCTGATTATGGAGTTAATTTAATTATTTTACTTATTTTGGCTCTTTCGGTCATCGAGCAAAATTTGTTAAGGCGGACACCACACACACACATATACATATGAATATGTGTGTGTATTTCATTATATATTTCATCCAAAGGGCGGTGGATTGGCAGTATCGGTAGAGGGTCGGACGCCATGCTTTCCAGCATAGTTACGTCCCTTTACGATCTGAGTTCAAATCCTGCCGAGGTTGACTTTGCCTTTCATCCTTACGGGGTCGATAAAATAAAGTACCAGTAATGCACTGGGTAATTGCTGGCCTTGTGCCTAAAGTAGAAACAATTATATATTTCATCCTTACGGGGTCGATAAAATAAAGTACCAGTAATGCACTGGGTAATTGCTGGCCTTGTGCCTAAAGTAGAAACAATTATTATATATATATAATGCCGGTGGATTGGCAGTATCGGTAGAGGGTCGGACGCCATGCTTTGACGTATAGAGTTACGGCCCTTTCCATTTTGAGTTCAAATTCCACCGAGGTTAACTTAGCCTTTCATCCTTACGGGGTCGATAAAATAAAGTACCAGTAATGTACTGGTTAATTGCTGGCCTTGTGCCAAAAGTAGAAACAATTATTATATATATATATATATATATATATATTCAAATTTAAAAGATATATGTAGAGAGATAAAGAATCATATATCGTTTGATTGAGTAACATATTTTGTACACGTACATAAAACAAATACTGTTCAGGAAAATATACGTACTGTGAGGTGGAAAATGTCATTTCTTTCCTTAGAGCTATCTAAATAAGGTGATCGTGTAGGTGTCGATACAAAAAGACCCCAGCCCCCACTGTAAAATGATCGTGTAGGTGTCGCGCCAAAAAGAACCCAGTACTCACTGTAAATGTGGTTGGCGCTAGGAAGGGCATCCAGTTATAGAAACCAAGCCGAAATCAGCTCTGTATGAGCAAGACATGGTCACTAGTCCTGGCCTATCTCACAACAGGACAACTTGTCTAACCCATGCTAGCTAAACGGTGCTGATATATATATATATATATATATATATATATATATATATATATTTGTGCGTGTGTGTGTGCGTGTGTGTGTGCGTGTGTGTGTATATATATATGTGTATGTGTGTAAGAGAAATGTAACCTCCAAAGGAATAGATGGTTAATTAGAACATTATCTTGTCTTCTCCCCCATCCCGATAAAAAAAACTAAAATCTCATTTTACTGAACAAAGTGTTCGAAATAAACGGTCGATATTGCTAAAATTATCAAAAAGCCAATTGGAATTTTTTAATGGATTTATATTCGAGTTAAATTTTCTATTTATGGAATCCATACATGAAAATTCTCTAGATGATAAGTGTAAATTTTTCAATTTTAAATTTCAAATAAAATGAAACTGAAAATTAGTTTTCCACATTATCCACAAAGTAGATTTAATGTAGTTATATCTACATTTTTAGAGGCTTTCCTGGGAAAAGAATGAAGTGTAAACACTTTCAACTATTCATCTGTACACATAAAAACAAGAAACTATTTTTATGCATTACTGAGGTTTTTGTCTTCTCATCAGAAGATATCTGTCCCAATGCAGAACAATATTACTATAGCAATGTTATGTATCTGAAACAAGACATAAAATATAGTAAATATAATTAGTCTAATTTGCATAATGTGCATACATTTGTGACATGATTTATTAAATAATGAGAAAATAAGTTTGCAGTCAAGTACTCTAACAATATAACCTATTGTTACCTAACGCCGGAAGTGTTGCTTTGTGTTTATATACGAAATTAACTATTTATAAGCCAACGAAAGATCCTCCACGCAGGCAATTGATTTATTAGAAATATCACCAAAATTATCAAAAGGAAGATGAGAGTACAGAACTAGATATAGAGTATTTGAAGAAGTATAGCAGAGATGTTTGCGATTAAAATAGATATCTGCTCGATCAAAGCTAACTTGAAGTAAGGATTGATTTTGTTTTTATAACATAACTTCTCACGATTTTATATCTTTATTATTTCCATATAATTTCTCCAGCATGAAAACATTTCCGTGGAGACTTAACACACAAAAGTCTGACTAAAACTTGACACTAGAATTAGCAGCTTCAAAGAACTTTTCGTGTAACTATAACAACCGAATAAACGCTGTAATGTTTCGCTCAGTTCACCTTAAAATAGAATTGTCATAACAACAACACCACCAACACCTACACCACCATCAGCGCTTCGACAATTCAT
>OZ024746.1:10723716-10746216 GCA_964016885.1 Eledone cirrhosa | reverse complement strand
ATGTATCACCCTGAAATATGCCGGTTAGAATACTGGAAAAGGAGGTTTCGCCATCTGGGGTGATCACCTGGGCTTATGTGTTTTCAAAGATTAGTTTAATTGCATTTACTTTTAAAGGTGACATGCCACATGCTTCAAGAATTTGAAACATTCTTTCACTATGTATGGAATTAAATGCCTATGAAAAGTCAATGAATAGGAATGCTAATGGCAAATTTTCGTCTTTCAAAAGCTTTATGATTCTCTTCAGTGTTAAAATGTTTGATAGAGTGGGGAATGATTTTCGAAAACTACATTGAGTCCAGCTCAATAATGGATCTATAAATGGTTGTATACGATTTAGAATCCTTATATTATATAATTTTGATGCAATGGTGTTTAAACTAATACCCCTGTGAAAACATTGAAGCAGTAGCAGCACTCATTCGAATGCATTTAATATATATATAACTTAGGAAAATTAATAGAGATAGGACAAGATAACGAACGAAAACAAGGGGGGCTGCTCAGCCACTTGCATTTTTTACGAGCAGGCTGTTCTGTTGATCAACTAGAACACTCATCGTCGTAACCGACGCAGTGCCACTACATATATGTGTGTGTGTGTGTGTGAGAGAGAGAGAGAGAGAGAGAGAGAGAGAGAGAGAGAGAGAGAGAGCGTGTGTGTGTATGTATGTATGTATGTATGTATGTATGTATGTATGTATGTATGTATGTATGTATGTATGTATGTATGTATGTATCGCCACACTGTCGTCAATGAATAAATATTGTTAGAATTGTCTGATACATTTCTCCAGTACAGTTTAACGCGAGAATATTTCTTAATTGTGATGAAATTCATGCCATGTAAATCAAATAAACCCCCTTACTGCAGCAACAAATGTACGGTCATTTTCATTTTTTTTTTTTCGATTAATAAAAGCATCAGCCGGAAAATTAGTTAACAACATTCTTAAAGCAGCAGAAATAATTCTAATAATTTCTTCTTGTTCAAGAGCTGTAGAAAAAGACAGCCTTTGGGTGCGCTTTTGCTAGCAACAGTTTGTGCTGATAGTTTTCGAGAAACTGGTATGAAAGCATTTAGAATTACATTATTTACTTTCGTTTTTTCAATCCTTCATGAAATCGGTGTCTAAATTTTAACTATCAGAAAATGGAGCTATTTAATAACTGCAACATATTATTTAAGGTGATTTTCTGTTGTGTATTTTTTTAAGACGAGAGATTTTGAAGTAAAAGAAATGTTATTGCTGTCTCTACACAGAGGGGGCTCCCACGTTGGTTCGTAATGTAAAGTTTATTGTAATTCTTGCTGCTAAGCGCTTCGTCGAGCAGTTGCATCATCGATTGTAATACGGCCATGACCATTCCGTCCCTCTCCATGCAGATATAGTGTAATTAAGGACTCATTAACCTCTAGTGTCAGCATGTCATACCTTTTTCACAACAGTAGAGTGTGATTTGAAAGGAATGTGGTTGCTGTTTCTAGCTGATAGAGTGACCACGTAGATTACCCTCTGTAGGCTATGAAGTGATTTATGGGTTTATGCATGATTAATCATATCCATTACTCTCTATAATATAATATATTATGATATAATATAATATAATATAATATAATATAATATAATATAATATAATATAATATAATATGATATAATATAATATAATATAATATAATATGATATAATATAATATGATATAATATAATATAATATGATATAATATATTATGATATAATATAATATAATATAATATAATATAATATAATATGATATAATATAATATGATATAATATAATATGATATAATATAATATAATATGATATAATATAATATAATATAATATAATATAATATAATATAATATAATATAATATGATATAATATAATATAATATGATATAATATAATATGATATAATATAATATAATATGATATAATATATTATGATATAATATAATATAATATAATATAATATAATATAATATGATATAATATAATATGATATAATATAATATAATATAATATAATATAATATAATATGATATGATATAATATAATATAATATGATATAATATAATATGATATAATATAATATAATATGATATAATATAATATGATATGATATAATATAATATAATATAATATAATATAATATAATATAATATGATATAATATAATATGATATAATATAATATGATATAATATAATATAATATGATATAATATAATATAATATAATATAATATAATATAATATAATATGATATGATATAATATAATATAATATAATATAATATGATATAATATAATATGATATAATATAATATAATATGATATAATATATTATGATATAATATAATATAATATAATATAATATAATATAATATAATATAATATAATATGATATAATATAATATGATATAATATAATATAATATAATTATTTCTACTTTAGGCACAAGGCCAGCAATTACCCAGTGCATTGGTGGTATTTTATTTTATCGACCCCGTAAGGATGAAAGGCAAAGTTAACCTCGGCGGGATTTGAACTCAGACTGTAAAGGGACGTAACTATGCTAGAAAGCATGGCGTCCGACCCTCTACCGATACTGCCAATCCACCGCCCTTCTATAATATAATATAATATAATATAATATAATATAATATAATATAATATAATATAATATAATATAATATAATATAATATAATATAATATAATATAATATAATATAATATAATATAATATAATATAATATAATATAATATAATATAATATAATATAATATAATATAATATAATATAATATAATATAATATAATATAATTTAATATAGATATAGATATAGATATCAGAATACAAAGAAAGTGGCAATTGTGACACAGTTGACTTGAGGAGGTAACTGACCAGAATATAAATAAATCCATTGTTATATTACCAAGCTAATGTCTTTGAGAGCTTAATGAAGTAAGTCCTGCACCAGAGCATGATATTTTCGATATTTTGTTACAGTCAATAAAAATACGTCAGATTACGCTCATTGAACTAACACCATTGGAGAGTCGTGGGGTTTCTAAATAGACGCTCAAGCCTGTAGAAATGTCAGCCAAATATCCCTCATATCACACACTACCGTCTTTAGAAGAGGAAGGACGCGCTAGATAATGTATTACTCGTGAACTATGCTGAAAAAACAAAGATGTGATAATTACAGCTACTAGAATGTTTCCATTCACAAATCTGTTCTACGGTACGTAGAATTTGTTTGACAGTATAAAGATGCTTGTTTAAAAAGATATATTGAAATAGTTTTCACCAAATTTAGCTATTTAAATTCTACAACTTATATAATTTATATTGTGCTTGAATTAATATAATGTGTGTTTAATTGGGTGGGGGTTCTTTTTGATTAAAGTTTCAGGGTTTATTTGGATCAGCCACCTGTTCTGTGGTAACGCTGTTAAGAAAATGTGTCTTTATAAATCAGGTTCATGATCTTTTCGCCATCTCTTGCACACCCACTCCTTCGTTAAGTCTTAAGAGGATCTTGCAGATGTTTGTTGTCCTAGATATCGGCGTTATCTTTAGTGTATGAATTGGTATGAATTGTTCAGCTACGTTTTTCCTAAAAAGTAAACATCAGCCGGTGTTGTATACATATCTTTTCCTTCCAATAATTATGGATATAATGCTGATAATATATTTTGAGTTCGGGATTTATAAACTACTCTCCAGCCATGGTCCATGGATGTTTTCATTCTATTGAATATTTGTTACCCCAGGGCAGTATTAAATAATATCAAGCTTCTTTTGTTTTGATGTTGTTGTTGTTTAATTCGACAGTTGCACTAATAATCTTTTTGTCCATCTGTCTCATTATGTTCTTCTTTATTCGCTATTAACATTTTTGTTTCTTAATCGAACCCAAATCAATATGGCAACCCAATATAATCACAAATATTCTCACAGAATCAATAAGCGGATAAGAATCTCTGATCTCCACGAGGGTCTCTATGAGGGTCAAATGGCATAAGTTCAAAGCTCGACATATATATACACATGTAGACACATATACACATCTAGACATATATATACATATGCACAAGATTGCTACTCCAGAGGTATACTCAATCAATCCTTTATACTTGCTGACGTTTGACTGGCATGTCTACTGCTGACCTTGTACATCATCAGCTGACCTTGAGAGTTATTTTAGATAACACGGGCGTATGACACTGAACGGAATTTTAATTAATAATGAGTCATTATTAATGAGTAATGAGACTGATAACATCTGCAAACATGGCGGAATCATGACATGAACATGTGTGTGCATGTATATAATATATGCATACACAGATAGAGATACTGACATATACACACATGTATATATATATATATATATATATATATATATACACACATATATATATATATATATATATATATATATATACACTCATACATATAAACGCTCGCCTATATGTATAATGATTATATACATATATATACGTATATATGCATATGTATATAATCATTATCAGTATATAATCAGTATTTATGTATATATCTATCTATATATATACATATATATATATATATATGTGTGTGTATATATATATATATATATGTATATCACCTTGATCACCTGTCTGGCGTCCATTCGGCGCCGCTGGTCACAGCACGTCGTGCTGTTTTAGCCATAAGATAACGCCATCCCACTGGCTGGGCGGGCAGGCCGGTACTCATTTCTACAGCTGACTAAACTGGAGCAACGTGAAATAAAGTGTCTTGCTCAAGGAAACAATGCATCACCCGCTCCGAGAATTGAACTCACAACCTTTCGATTGCAAGCCCAATGATCTAACCACTAAGCCATGCGCCTTCACATATATATATATATATATATATATATAAATATATATATATTTATATATATATATATATATATATTTATATATATATATATATATATATATATATATATATATATATATATATATATATATATATATATATATATATATATATATATATATATATATATATATATATATATATATATATATATATATATATATATATATATATATATATATATATATATATATATATATATATATATATATATATATATATATATATATATATATATATATATATATATATATATATATATATATATATATATATATATATATATATACAAAGAACTTACTAGATCTATCAACTCATAATATTATAATATTATAAAATTGAATCAAATTATTTAACACGTCAAGTGAAGTCATTCTTTTCCTTTTTATTCAAATATATATATATATATATGCATATATAAATGTATATAGATATATACACTCATACATATAAACGCACGCACGCTCACCTATATGTATAATGAATACACACACACATATATATATATATTTATGTAATAAACAACATAAGATAATTATTTCATTTACCAAAGGTTATATATATATATATAAATATATATATATATATATATATATATATATATATATATATATATATATATATTATATTATACATATAGGCGTGCGTGCGTTTATATGTATGAGTGTATATATGTATATGTATATATATATATATATATATATATATATTTATATATATATATATATGTGTGTGTGTGTATTCATTATACATATAGGTGAGCGTGCGTGTGTTTATATGTATGAGTGTATATATCTATATACATTTATATATATATATATATATATATATATATATATATATATATATATATATATATATATATATATATATATATATATATATATATTTATATATTTGAATAAAAAAGGAAAAGAATGACTTCACTTGTAGTGTTAAATAATTTGATTCAATTTTATAATATTATAATTGTTTCTACTTTTTGGCACAAGGCCAGCAATTACTCAGTGTATTACTGGTACTTTATTTTATCGACCCCGTAAGGATGAAAGGCAAAGTCAACCTCGGCGGGATTTGAACTCAGATCGTAAAGGGGCGTAACTATGCTGGAAAGCATGGCGTCCGACCCTCTACCGATACTGCCAATCCACCGCCTATTATGAGTTGATAGATCTAGTAAGTTCTTTGTTAACTTGTGGGAAGAATTTTAAAGATTCCTGGTTAACTTTGTTGGAGAACTTTCTCGCATTCGTCGGTGGCGATTGTCAAACTAAGATGAGGTTGTGTTGAGATGTGTGATATATATATAAGAGAGATTTGGATGTGTCTGGGGTGTGGGGTGTGGTGTTAATGAGTGTTGATGATGATGAAGATTTGGAGGAATTAAATCATACATACACACACACACACACACGCACATACACACACACACACACACATACACACACACATATTTAAACTCAGAAATGATGAGGTCGCAAGACAAGGATGTTTGAGAAGGTGGTTGTAAACATACTCTGCTGCAGGTTTTATATCCTTAGCTGACCTTTGATGAGTGTATAATGGCATAGCTGCATCAACTCTCTTAAATATATATATATATGTATATATGTATATCTGGGTATATGTTTCTATAGTATTCACACACACACACACACACACACACACACACACACACACACATGTATATATATGCATACATACATATATATGTGTGTGTGTGTGTGTGTGTGTGTATGTGTGTACTATAGAGACATATACCCAATATATCACTGTAGACCTCTCTGACAAGGGCAGCCATCAGTTGTCAACGACTGC
The DNA here is from genome assembly GCA_964016885.1 of Eledone cirrhosa. Taxonomy (NCBI): domain Eukaryota; kingdom Metazoa; phylum Mollusca; class Cephalopoda; order Octopoda; family Eledonidae; genus Eledone; species Eledone cirrhosa. Next base: position 10,739,480 of record OZ024746.1, on the reverse strand, counting down.
CAGCTGCTGCCATGGCTACAGTTTCAGTGATAAGGTCTCTTCAGAGTTAATGTCACAATTCATGTTGATCTGTCAACAGTAATAAACCACACATATATTGTGATATTCCAATGGTGATGATGATGATGATGATGGTGATGATGATGGTGGTGGTGGTGGTGGTGATGATGATGATGATGGTGGTGGTGGTGATGATGATGATGATGGTGGTGGTGGTGGTGAGGGTGATGATGATGATGATGGTGGTGGTGAGGGTGATGATGATGATGGTGATGATGGTGATGATGATGGTGATGATGATGATGATGATGATGATGATGATGATGATGATGATGATGATGATGGTGATGATGATGATGATGATGGTGATGATGATGATGATGATGATGGTGATGATGATGATGATGATGATGATGATGATGATGATGATGATGATGATGGTGATGATGATGATGATGATGATGGTGATGATGGTGATGATGATGATGGTGATGATGATGATGATGGTGATGATGATGATGATGATGATGATGATGGTGATGATGGTGATGATGATGATGATGATGATGATGATGATGATGATGATAAAAATGACAGGAATGGGTGACAACGAAGGGAGGTGGCGCAAGAAGTGGAGGAGTAGAAGCAGGAGGAGGAGGAGGACCGCCACCACCACCACCACTACCACAATGATGACAATGAGGATGATTACGACGACGATGATGGTAACATCGACTAAGGTAGTGATCTTTAAGACACCTTGATTAATCCCAGGTGGAGGTCTACCCGGGGTCTCGGTTAAAGTTCTTACAGTTTCCTACCAACAAAATATTTAGCTGGACAAAGAAATGAAAATTGGTTCCGAGCAGATTAATTAATGTCACAAAGAGTCATTCCAGTCCCTGACAGATCGAACGGTTAGTGACAAATAACTATATCCCCCCTAACTATATCTCCCATAACTATATCCCCCCTAACTATATCCCCCATAACTATATCCCCCATAACTATATCCCCCATAACTATATCTCCCATAACTATATCCCCCCTAACTATATCCCCCATAACTATATCCCCCATAACTATATCCCCCATAACTATATCTCCCATAACTATATCTCCCATAACTATATCTCCCATAACTATATCTCCCATAACTATATCTCCCATAACTATATCCCCCATAACTATATCTCCCATAACTATATCCTCCATAACTATATCTCCATAACTATATCTCCCATAACTATATCTCCCATAACTATATCCCCCCATAACTATATCACCCATAACTATATCCCCCATAACTAAATCTCCCATAACTATATCTCCCATAACTATATCTCCCATAACTATATCCCCCATAACTATATCCCCCCATAACTATATCTCCCATAACTATATCTCCCATAACTATATCTCCCATAACTATATCCCCCATAACTATATCTCCCATAACTATATCCCCCATAACTAAATCTCCCATAACTATATCTCCCCATAACTATATCCCCCATAACTAATATCCCCCATAACTATATCTCCCATAACTATATCCCCCATAACTATATCCCCCATAACTATATCCCCCATAACTATATCTCCCATAACTATATCTCCCATAACTATATCCCCCATAACTATATCTCCCCATAACTATATCCCCCATAACTATATCTCCCATAACTAATATCCCCCATAACTATATCCCCCATAACTATATCCCCCATAACTATATCTCCCATAACTATATCCCCCATAACTATATCCCCCATAACTATATCCCCCCATAACTATATCTCCCATAACTATATCTCCCATAACTATATCCCCCATAACTATATCTCCCATAACTATATCTCCCATAACTATATCCCCCATAACTATATCCCCCATAACTATATCCCCCATAACTATATCCCCCATAACTATATCCCCCATAACTATATCTCCCATAACTATATCTCCCATAACTATATCCCCCATAACTATATCTCCCATAACTATATCTCCCATAACTATATCCCCCATAACTATATCCCAAATAACTATATCCCCCATAACTATATCCCCCATAACTATATCTCCCATAACTATATCTCCCATAACTATATCCCCCATAACTATATCCCAAATAACTATATCTCCCATAACTATATCTCCCATAACTATATCTCCCATAACTATATCTCCCATAACTATATCCCCCATAACTATATCCCAAATAACTATATCCCCCATAACTATATCCCCCATAACTATATCTCCCATAACTATATCTCCCATAACTATATCCCCCATAACTATATCCCCCATAACTATATCCCCCATAACTATATCCCAAATAACTATATCTCCCATAACTATATCTCCCATAACTATATCTCCCATAACTATATCTCCCATAACTATATCCCCCATAACTATATCTCCCATAACTATATCCCCCATAACTATATCCCCCATAACTATATCCCCCATAACTATATCTCCCATAACTATATCCCCCATAACTATATCCCCCATAACTATATCCCCCATAACTATATCCCCCATAACTATATCTCCCATAACTATATCTCCCATAACTATATCTCCCATAACTATATCTCCCATAACTATATCTCCCATAACTATATCTCCCATAACTATATCCCCCATAACTATATCCCAAATAACTATATCCCCCATAACTATATCTCCCATAACTATATCCCCCATAACTATATCCCCCATAACTATATCCCCCATAACTATATCTCCCATAACTATATCCCCCATAACTATATCCCCCATAACTATATCCCCCATAACTATATCTCCCATAACTATATCTCCCATAACTATATCCCCCATAACTATATCCCCCATAACTATATCCCCCATAACTATATCTCCCATAACTATATCTCCCATAACTATATCCCAAATAACTATATCTCCCATAACTATATCTCCCATAACTATATCCCCCATAACTATATCTCCCATAACTATATCCCCCATAACTATATCCCCCATAACTATATCCCCCATAACTATATCTCCCATAACTATATCCCCCATAACTATATCTCCCATAACTATAACCCCCATAACTATATCTCCCATAACTATATCCCCCATAACTATATCCCCCATAACTATATCTCCCATAACTATATCCCAAATAACTATATCTCCCATAACTATATCTCCCATAACTATATCTCCCATAACTATATCTCCCATAACTATATCCCCCATAACTATATCCCCCATAACTATATCCCCCATAACTATATCCCAAATAACTATATCTCCCATAACTATATCCCAAATAACTATATCCCTTATAACTATATCTCCCATAACTATATCTCCCATAACTATATCTCCCATAACTATATCTCCCATAACTATATCTCCCATAACTATATCCCTCATAACTATATCCCTCATAACTATATCCCCCATAACTATATCCCCCATAACTATATCTCCCATAACTATATCCCCCATAACTATATCCCAAATAACTATATCTCCCATAACTATATCCCCCATAACTATATCCCCCATAACTATATCCCCCATAACTATATCCCCCATAACTATATCCCTTATAACTATATCTCCCATAACTATATCCCCCATAACTATATCTCCCATAACTATATCCCCCATAACTATATCCCCCATAACTATATCCCCCATAACTATATCCCAAATAACTATATCTCCCATAACTATATCCCCCATAACTATATCTCCCATAACTATATCCCCCATAACTATATCTCCCATAACTATATCCCCCATAACTATATCTCCCATAACTATATCCCAAATAACTATATCCCAAATAACTATATCTCAAATAACTATATCTCCCATAACTATATCCCAAATAACTATATCCCCCATAACTATATCCCCCATAACTATATCCCCCATAATTATATCCCAAATAACTATACCCCCCATAACTATATCCTAAATAACTATATCTCCTAAATAACTATATCCCCCATAACTATATCCCAAATAACTATATCCCAAATAACTATATCCCCCATAACTATATCCCCTATAACTATATCCTAAATAACTATATCCTCCATAACTATATCTCCCAAATAACTATATCCCCCATATCTATATCCCCCATAACTATATCTCAAATAACTATATCCCCCATAACTGTATCTCCCATATACTATATCCCAAACCAAATAACTATATCTCAAATAACTATATCCTAATGCAGGATATAGTTATTTGAGATATAGTTGCGGTGGTTATGTAAGAAAGGAACAGTTGATATTTTTTAAAAGTTTATACCAAACCCCAACATTATACAGTGTCATTGAGGATAGAATTAAATCAATGTTACAAAGAATTGACAAAGATGTGTTTTCTCAAATATTCCTCTACATACCCAACATTATAGTATTTTGTATATAAATTGCTTTTCCAATTTGACGTAATTCATGATTTAGTTGTTGGAAATATCAAACATCTTGAATATTTCAATAATTCTAGTGTATAGAACCATATCATCTGATTTCTTGAAATCAATGGTAGATTTGTGAACAATTATAGATGTGTTAGTTGCTGTGTAACATTTCTCACGAGAGATGATGTTGTATTCCCAAGTCAGTCCTGATTAACTGAACCTATGATTAAAGGTGTTCACGCCAGTATTTGCATCAGAAGTTTTATTTTCTCCTGCGACGTTTGTATATTGATAGATGGTCTTTTGTACTTCAACTTTTCTTCCTGTTTCTTTTATGTTCGCCTATTAATAATTTATTCGCTAGAAATGATTATATGTGTTAATCACAAAGACGCCTGTTGGTCAAATCAACTGAAATGTCAACCATTTGATATCCAGCAAATTTCAACTACTTGGCCTTTGCTTCTATATTTCATAATAAATTACTTTTAAATGTTAAAAATTATAATTAAGGTAGTTCTTACTTTTGATATCCAATCAAATTGCTTTTGAGTTATTCAGGTATTTACATTTGTCTATGTATGGGAGTGGTGACCGAAGAACTTTCTAGTTCAACATATCAATAACTTATTATTTCGTGTCTGTTATTACTACTACTTACTTGAATAGAATATTTCCTTATGATGTCGACCATTCAGTATCACAATTATGGTGTATGACCCTGTGTGTCATGTTAGCGTGTTTTTCTACGAGTTACCTGGAGCAACTTCTACTTGAATTTCATACTGAGGGTTTTTTAAGAAATGTTTCGTTTTTACGAGAGCAATGTTTTGTGTTGACTGGGTTAACCATTGAGAACATGTCTTCACTTAATATTATATATCTCCTGTTATATAATAATAATAATAATAATAATAATAAAAATAATAATAATAATAATAATAATAATAATAATAATAATAATAAAAATCCCTTCATAGTACCTTCTTTGAGAAAACTGAATTTAGAGATCCACAGACATGGAATTGGTTGAAAAGAGGAGACCTTAAAAAGGCTACAGAAGGAATGTTAATGGCTGCGCAGGAGCAGGCCCTCAAAACGAAGTGGTTGAAACACCACATTTACAAGGAGGGGGGCTAGCCCACTGTGCAGGATCTGTGGAGAGAGAGAGAGGAGACTGTGGCTCACATTGTATCCGAGTGTAAACACCTAGCCCAGACTCACTATAAGGGCTGGAGACATGATGTGATGGGCAGGGTGATCCACTGGCACCTATGCAAAGTAAACAATTTACCACATTCTGAGAAGTGGTATGAGCATAAGCCAGAGGCTTAGAAAACGATCAGGTGAAGGTGCTGTGGGATTTTAGGATACAGACGGACAAGAAACTGGAACACAATAGACCTGACCTGGTGGTTTTGGACAAAGAAAAAAGATCGTGCCTGATTGTGGATGTGGCCTGCCCATTCGACACGAGAGTGCAAGAGAAGGAGAGGGAGAAAATTAACCGATACCAGGACTTAAAGTGGGAGGTAAAAAGGATTTGGAACTGCCATGAAGTCAAAGTGATCCCGATTGTCATAGGCGCACTAAGGGCTATCTCAAAAAGTTTCAAGGGATGGTTAAAGAAAATTGGCCCCTTCACGCTTTTTGGAACGCTTCAAAAGGCATGCTTGCTGGGAACAGCAAGAACCCTCCGATACGTCCTGAATATCTGAGGCTGCAGGTAGTGGCTTGATATTCATCTCAACAAACTTTCCAGTTAACTAACATCAATGACTGAGACTCAAAGAGTAATAACAATAATAATAATAATAATAATAATAATAATAATAATAATAATAATAAAAACTTACAAATATCTAGGTGTTTGTGAAGGAGACGGAATCAAGCACTCGACAATGAGGGAAAGGATAAGGAAGGAATGCTACCGCAGAGTAAGAGCAATCTTAAGAACGGAATTGAATGCAAGGAATAGGATCGATGCCATAAACACGCTTGCCATACCAGTAGTAACCTACAGTTACAATGTCATCAACTGGTCAAGCACAGAGATCCGTAGGCTCGATACAAAAATTCGAAAATTCTTAACCATGCACAGAATGCATCACCCTAATGCAGATACAGATAGAATATATCTCCCTAGGAAAGAAGGAGGACGTGGGTTAATCCAGTTAGACATTGCGTTGAAAACTGCAACAATTGGATTATCTACATATCTAAGGGAATCACATGATTGGATGATCAAACTCGTTTTGAAACACGAAAGCATCAAAAGATCATACTCCATTACAAAAGATGCACAAAGATACAGTAATGGACTACACATTTCAGAAGTCCCATTTACTGCTGAAATGGAAAACACAGAAAAAGCAAAGCAGGTAAAAGTAACTGCAAAGGAAGAACTGCTACAGAAACTGGCTAAGAAATGGCAAGAAAAGCCTCTGTATGGAAAATACCCAGAACGAGCTAACAATCCTGATGTTGACAAAACTTTAACCCATCAGTGGTTGGCATCCTCTGGACTGAAATCGGAGACTGAAGGACTGATTATATCAGCACAAGATCAGTGTCTGCCAACAAAAAATTACCAAGCCAACATAATAAAAAATGGATGCAGCCCATTATGCCATGTATGTAAAAAAACAACCAGAGACCATTGACCATATAATTTCAATGTGCAGTCCTATAGCTCCAACCGAATACCTAAACAGGCATGACAGAGCTGCACAATACATACATTGGATAATGTGTAAACATTTTGACCTGCCCCATCAAAAGAATTGGTGGGAGCATCAACCACCTCCCATACTTGAAAAAGATCACATCTCAATCTTGTGGAACTTTAGCATCCAAACAGACCGAAAAATAGATGCAAATAGACCTGATATAATATTGAAGGACTTTAAAAAGAGGGTATGCCTGCTAATTGATATGTCCGTTCTAATAGACAAGAATGTATCTATAAAAACATTTGAAAAATTGAGCAAGTATAAGGACCTGGAGATAGAAATTAGAAAAATGTGGAAATTGAGAACTAAAACAATACCAGTGGTTGTAGGTGCTCTAGGAATGATACCTAAGGGGTCTAATGATTACTTATCGCAAATCCCAGGAAACCCGCGTATAGGAGAAATACAAAAGATAGTACTGATGGGAACTGCCCATATACTAAGGAAGATTCTGTCAATATAAGTACATCACAAGTCTAAACACTAAAGATGCATGTGTGAGTGTGTATGTTCTTTCTTGAACATGGCGGACCTTGTTGTCTCTTGAGGTCACTGGTTGTGACTTGGTGATAACTCGTATGAACATAAAGCAAGATAAATGCAGCTGTAATAATAATAATAATAATAATAATAATAATAATAATAATAATAATAATAATAATAATAATAATAATGTGCAGGATCTGTGGAGAGAGAGAGGAGACTGTGGCTCACATTGTGTCCGAGTGTAAACACCTAGCCCAGACCCACTATAAGGGCTGGAGACACGATGTGATGGGCAGGGTGATCCACTGGCACCTGTGCAAAGTAAACAATCTACCACATTCTGAGAAATGGTATGAGCATAGGCCAGAGGCGGTGATGGAGAACAGTCAGGTGAAGGTGCTGTGGGATTTTAGGATACAGACGGACAAAAAACTGGAACACAATAGACCTGACCTGGTGGTTGTGGACAAAGAAAAAAGATCGTGCCTGATTGTGGATGTGGCCTGCCCGTTCGACACGAGAGTGCAAGAGAAGGAGAGGGAGAAAATTAACCGATACCAGGACCTAAAGTGGGAGGTGAAAAGGATTTGGAACTGCCATGAAGTCAAAGTGATCCCGATTGTCATAGGCGCACTGGGGACTATCTCCAAAGGTTTCCAGGGATGGTTAAAGAAAATCGGCCCCTTCACGCTTTTTGGAACGCTTCAAAAGGCATGCTTGCTTGGAACGGCAAGAACCCTCCGATACGTCCTGAATATCTGAGGCTGCAGGTAGTGGCTTGATATTCAATCCAACGGACTTTCCAGTTAACCAACATCAATGACTGAGATTCAAGGAATAACAATAATAATAATAATAATAATAATAATAATAATGATTTCTTTATTAACCACAAGGGTTTACATAAAGTAGACATTAAGGACAGTGCAGGACAATACAGGACGGTACAAATGGGCATTTCTGCGTGTAAAAAACCAAAACAGAGTATGTAACAAAAAATAACAATGAAAGATTCTCCAATAGGGGGAAGACTTCGGAGGGACATTTGTGGAGAAATCCCAATAAAAAGCCACAGTGACCCTGACCACCAAGGCAAGTGCCCTCTTCCAGTTTTCCACCTTTAATTTACAGATACATACTCAGAGTAAGCCCATTCACTCGGGCCATTCTTGCTTCTCTCACCCATCTTTCAACAAAATGCTGAGAAGAGAGCACTTCCCTCTCTACTCTGATTTTCCTTTTCAAATGAAATTTGAAAAAGTTAATCAGGGCATCACCGAAGAGGTAAGTGCTCGTCTTCAGCCCTTTCAAACGTGTCCACCATACTATCTCTTTCGCCATGGCCACCAGACAGATAAAAACTGCCCCTGCCCTTCCCGGCTAAAGGAAGAGGGCGGGGCAATCCTCACGATGGACTCAGATGATAGCCGGATCCGTCCTACACGTGACAGCAGGTGTTCGACATAAACCCATAAGTCAGCAATTCTCGGACACTGGACGAGTGCGTGCAGGACGGTTTCGTCGCCCTGCGCGCATCTCGGACATGCCCGGCTGACCGCACCTCCATGCCTGTAGAGTTTATCCCGAACTGGCAAGGCTCCCCGGTAGCACTGCCAGGCCAGGGATTTCTGGAAGTTTTCCATAGGCCCCGGCCCGAAAGTTCTTCCGAAGAGATTGGCAGTTGATTTTCGTCGAGGCCTAGAGTTTCCCCAAGTACGTCGTCGCTCTTCCCCTCCACTAATCCTCTATAGAACGCCGAGGTGGAGTTTCCACCGATTGGTCGAGGGCTGTGAGCGCCTGAAGACATTCCAGTCTCCAAGCGCTCCCTCTCGGTCTTCGCTTGACCCAGGAAAATAATAATAATAATAATAATAATAATGAAATTATTGTGTACAGTGCTCATGTGCACTACAACTCATCAAATGTGCATGTATAGTCCATAGAATAATGTACAAATGTCAGGAAAATGAACAATATTTTTCTCCTTTTTCCTTTGTGTTAATTTCTTTTTTAATTTCTTTCAAAGATTTCTTTAGCATATTTCCAGTCACAACAATTCCATCATACAATTCTGCTAAAATCTTCCATCAGAATATCATGTTTACTTCCAGTCTTCTCTTTTACTATAACTTATTCTACTTATACTTCATTTCTTTTCGTTTCACGCTAACCCCACCCCACCACCACCATTAAATTAACTGCAGAAATTAACTATAAAGCGTTTGTGCTATTTTATGTTAGAAATATTTCAATATCCTATTACCTGTACAGTTTCTTATTCTTTCTGTGTTAGTCTTCATTTTTTTTTTCTTAATGCTCTTAAATTCTGCGGGTCATTTCTTTGTCGTTATCTTTGATGTTGCTGTTACATAAATTCTACTAATACTGTCAGTATATTCCATTACACATCCATTAAAAGTATTTGACGATTCCTTCATATTGTCAATATTTGGAATTTGATCGTGTAGAGAATATTTAATCGTTGAGAATTTCTGAAAGTAACTTGTTCCGTCCGTGAAACACTTCTTTTTCTAACATTTTCAGGTGGCATAGGTTACTGGTTGAGATATTAAATTATTAAATATAGCATTTTATTCTAGAAATCTCTCTCTCTCTCTCTCTCTCTCTCTCTCTCTCTCTCTCTCTCTCTCTCTCTCTCTCTCTCTCTCTCTCTCCCTCTCTCTCTCTCTCTCTCTCTCTCTCTCTCTCTCTATCTATCTATCTCTCTCTCTCTCTTTCTCTCCCTCTCTCTTTCGATATATACATGTATATGTGTATATATATTTATACATATATATACACATATACATGCATACAAACATATATATATATATGAATAAAACGTTATGAATGAAGACAGGTAGATAAAAAAATACAGACAGTCCCATCTCATCAGTCGATAGCTAGAGATACGTAACTCTTTCTATTTCTCGATCGCTCACTAACATCTCTCGCTCTTTTCAATAGCTATGTTATATACCACTTAAACGCTCTTCTAAAGCAGCTCCACCAGTTTCTTCTGACAGACTTTTTGTACAGTCTTTTCTAAGTAATATAATGTGTTCTTTACTTGTGGTCCAGTAGTGTGATTACCACCACTATTTTTGTGTAATGTAATGATTTCAACTCTGTCATTTTTAGGTTTCTTCCTCATTAAATTCAAACAGATTCGTATCAAATATGTCATTACCACCAGCGTTGCGAAGTTTTGTTTTGTTTTTTTAGTGTTAATATCACCGGTAGGCGACTAATTGACTGAGTTGTTAGAACGTCGGATACAATGCTTTGCAAAGTTTATTGCAACTCTCTCCTCTCTGAGTTCAAATACCACCGAGGTCAACTTTTCATCCTTTCAAGGTCGATAAAAAAAGTACCAGTCTTGTACTGGGGTTGATTCTTTCTCTATATCTCTTACTTCCTTTCTCTCACTCACTGTCCATTGTAAAAAAAATCCGCTGTATTCTGAGATGGAGCGGAGATGGGCTTCGCCAGCTTTTAACAAAATGGCCAAGAAACGTCTTATGTCAATAGAGCACTCTTGCGATTCCATCAGGAGTTGCGGGTCGTTACATACAACATCAACCATAACTTCATATTACACGACTCCTCATAGGTTTAATACTTTATCTCACACTGCTTCTATTCTGATAGCTTTGTTGCATTTTATATACATTAGTATTTTATATTTCTTTCCTATATTCTCTGTCTCTATTGTGTATTGTTCCTTTATTCTGGAATAAAATATTTTAATATGTAAATCGGAATGTGTTCTGTAGATCGTGTCTGCTGCCACCATGTTTAACAATACACCGATCTCTATTGTTGCAAGATTCATGTTCGACCATGGTAGTTATATTCCATGTGTTGCTGTCTTTTGGGACGTAGTTCTTTGTTTAGTTTATCATTCCCTTGCTTATTCAGTTGAAGCTGAAACCTTTTAATCCACATTCTTCTTATTATTATTATTACTATTATTATCATCAACATCATCATGAATATCATCATCATCATCGTCGTCGTCATCTCATCATCATCATCATCATCATCATTCCTATTGTTGTTGTTCTTGGTGTTATTCTTGTTGTTGTTGTTACTGTCGTTGGCTAGCCATTTCAATTAATGTCTTGTTGTTGTTGTTGTTTTGGTGTTATATTTAATCTTTGGTATTGGCGATATTCCCACAGCATATATACATATGCCATTAAATTTGCCCTTTTTGTCGATGTGTGTTTCTCTGTATGTGCTTCCATACGTATATATATATATATATATATATATATATATATATATATATATATATATATATATATATATATATATATATATATATATATATAAATGAATGTGGTAAGAATAACAGGCAAGGCAGGAATAGAAAAAGATATATATATATTATGTATATACAGTATATATATATATGGGAGGGGGTGTGTATTTGTGTGCGCGTATATATATATATATATATATATATATGGGGGGGGTATCTGTGTGTGCGTGTATATATATATATGTATATATATATCCTCTTCCTGCTATATCAAGCGTTAACCTAATATACCTTTTCCATATACTGTAGCGATTGTGTTGTTATTTCTGTTTACTTTTTACATATATATATATATATATATATATATATATATATATATCTGTTATTTTAATAAATATTTGCTCTACGGTTCTTATATATTTGATATATATTTATCCTTATCGAGCCCTCTTTGGATTTTAGTCTTCAAATTTATTATTATTACTATATATATATATATATATGTGTGTGTGTGTGTGTGTGTGTGTGTGTGTGTGTGTGTGTGTGTGTGTGTGTGTATACGCAAACATATATATATCTGTGTGAGAGCGAGTATGTGTGTGAGTGTGTGAATATGAGTGTGCCTATATGTTGAACAATAAATGGAGTGAATGGTTTATAAGGGAGTGTTACTTACATCTATTTCAGTCTGCCTATTTTTCTCCTAAAGACGGTAATACTTCTAAAGATGTGAATACATTCCAGGAGACATATTTCTTATAACCTTTACGTTGAAGTGTATGTCATTAGACTTCACTATTTTTAGTCTCTATATTTGGTTGTATTACTTGAATATTATTATAACAGTGATTAACATAGTGTATCAATTCTACAGTCTCTTGCAACATCTACCTGGGAATATTTGTACTTTCAGTGATATTTTGTTCATATATTCTTATCCGCAGAATACTGACATATCAATCATGCAGCATATCTTCATATATAGTATTTTATGACTATGTTAGATAGCTTGGCTAAAATCTCTCTGTCAATGCACATTTTAATGTCCTCTGCATGATTATTTTCATACCACTCTTTTATGGCGTAGTTTCTCGTATCTGATAATTTCACTGAAGTAATCTAGCTTTACTAACGCTGCATACTTTGTGTGTGCATGTGTGTTCAATCTGACATAAAATATGGCTGCCAAAAGTTGTGTTACTGATTAGACCCAGTCAGCTCTGCTTCAGCAGACTTGTCTTTAACTCTTAATTCAATGTTGGTTATGCTCTTTCTAAGTGGGGATATTCTTGTTTATTTTATATATATATATATAGTGGGTGTGTATATGTGTGTGTGCGTGTGTGCTTGTGTTTGTGTGTGTGTTTGTGTGTGTGTGTGTGTGTGTGTGTGGTCTCTATATACCACTCACTGTTCAAGAGTCAGTCCGCATCGTCGTCCCAGTCGACAGGATGGCCAGGGAGAAGCGCTGGAATGGCCACTCTACCTCGTGAGGTTCGCACTTGCAGGGGGCCAATTCGGCCCCGATAGAAGTGAAAAGCGATATGGTCCGGGGACGAAGAACTCCAGAAGTCTCCACTGCCACATACTTGACCACAAACCTATCAGAGAGCGGTCTATTCTATTATAATCCAAATGTTATCCTTTATTTTTGTATCAACTGTTTCTTGCGTGTAACTCTGGTACAGTTTTCTATCTTAAATTCCAATATTGTTTTGCTAACCATTTGAATGAATCAGAATAGCCACTCTCAATGTAGGAATTGGGGAAATATCTCTCAGCCATCCATATATGGCTTAAAGAGAACAATTTTATTTTGTGATCAAATAATATATTTTCAAGTCTGTGTAGTTCGTTGTGAAAGCTCGTGGCTTAGTGGCTAGTGTGTTCGGCTCATGAATCATGAACTTACAGACGGGAGCTCGTTTTTCGGAGTCTCGTGCCATTGGGTAAGACACTTCCTTTTACGTTGCTTCAGTCCATTCAGCTGGCAAAAATGAGTTCTACCTGTAATTCAATGAGCCAGCCTTGTTACATATTGTGTCACGCTAAATCTCCCTGGGAACCATGATAAAGGTGCATATGTCAGTGGAAAGCTCAGCTACTTGCACGTTAATTTCACAAGCAGGCTGTTCCATTGTTCGAACAACTAGAATTCTCATCATCAGAATAGACGGAGGTACGACCCACGTGATTTAAAGAGTACTGAGGGACACTGTTATCACTTAGAAATTCCACTTGATATTTCCTATGTGTATTGCTTCCCCCAACTTATGTTAACAATGATCATACTTACCTTTCATTTGCCTTCGTTGTATCTTTGGGATGATATTGAAGATGCTTAACACCTTATTTGAAGCAACCATACGGTGCACTTTCGTAGGCTTCTATAATCAATAGATTTTATAAGCAATCCAACTAATTTTATTTTCTCTTGTTACTAACTCCATCTCTGCCAAATACCACCATGGAAAGAACATTAAAATATTTGAGATATTTTACTTAGAAAAAATAATTTTCAGACATTATTTATAGAAAGCAAAACCCTCTAGGTTACGTGGATGAGTAATGTCAAAGATTAGGCAGATTTCAACCTAAGAACAGACGAGGCCGGATTAGGAAATTGGTCCTTAAAACATAATCTAATTTTCTCCATGCATCCTTTCTTTTCCAATGGTAATAACACGTTTTCCTGTGAATGTGTAAACTTTTTACTCCTATTATTTTGATATCAAGTATGTAATGGACCTTTTGTTCGGCCAGCAATTATCCCAGTGTATTACTGGTACTTTATTTTATCGACATTCTTACGGGGTCGATAAAATAAAGTACCAGTAATACGCTGGGGTAATTGCTGGCCTTGTGCCAAAAGTAGAAACAATTATTTTATTTATTTCTTTTTCCCCCTAACAAGTGCGTATGTTCCCGAGTTAACTAGTTAGGGATTTGGGGAAGTGTTAGCTTTTATAATTTATATATTTCCTAAGATGTCAATTAGAACTTGCAACTATTTTCTTACCGCAAAGTTTTGGATCTTGCCGATCCCTTAGGTTTTCCATAATTCCTTCCCAATTGGTAATGCCTTGATGTCTTGATCTATCATTGATATCAATAATAGTATAGGGAATGCTTGTTTTATTGAATAATTGACATTTCATATTTTAACTTTGTGTTATAGATATCTCTATTCGTTTCTTATTTTACTTCTTCGGGTTTCTATATTTTGTATTAGATTCCAACAGTTATCTCTCTTCATTGGATTATCATTCTATATTACACTCGCAATTCCTTGAACGTTAGTTTTCGTGTGTAAGTTGTTGTTTTGCATGAACAGGGATGTTAATATGTCAATAAAATACCTTCAATTTATTGGGATCACTGTATATAATTATTTATTATGTTTTGTGGGTCCATATTTACAGTGTTCTAAATTTTTTGCTAAGGAAATAATAGCTCCTCTTCCGAGAAGAGCTTGTTTAACGCCATGTCTGTTTATATGCTTATATCAAATATAACATCCATCGACATTTCCATTTGTTTTATTTTATTTTCCATACTGTATAGATTTTATACACGCACACACACAGTTACACACAAACACAATTACACACACACATACGTATATATATATATGTATATATATATACGTATGTGTGTGTGTAATTGTGTTTGTGTATGTGTGTGTGTGTGTGTGTGTGTGTGTATAAAAGCTTTTAGTTCCAGAAGTAATTGAACTGTATATAAAGCTCTCGTGACATGTTCTTCCTTGCCCATTTTTAGAGTTTTACTATTTTACTGTTAGAATTTCTTGATAGGTTCTTCAAGATGTGAAACTCTATCA
>OZ024746.1:10688716-10706216 GCA_964016885.1 Eledone cirrhosa | reverse complement strand
AGTAACAGGCAACAATGTCAGCCAAAATAAGTGTGTGTTTGTCGGTCTGTGCGTGAATGTGTACGCATAATAATATTATATATACTGTATATATATATATATATATATATATATATATATATATATATATATATATATATATATATATATATATATAGTATTAGTTATACTATTTATGGTTATGTAAACACAAAACCTTAAGCAGTTGTAAGTATTTTACACACACCCTAAATAGTGGTAGGCAGTAATGTATTACTACCTTATTACCAGTAAGTTAAGTAGCTCAATGTAAAAACATCAGATGATTTACAGAGCAGTAAATTTATCTCGGCTGAAAAGGAGCAAATTTATCTCGGCTGAAAAGGAGGTCATATAACTGTCCATGCATTAATAAATTGCTCCGAAGAATCCAAACCTCGGTTTGGAGGAAACAGCTGTAAGCACAATAATGTTTTGAACAGTCCTTTGATTCTTATATTTCATATATATATATATATATATATATATTTATTAAGGATAAATAGTGAGTTATCATCAGAGTAACAAGACTCACTATTTAGCCTTAATAAAATGAATATTAAAACTCTACTTCGCTGTCGAGTTCTTTTTTTTCTCAGCCGGCAACAATATATATATACTGACCTAAGAGAAGTATAAATAAATAAATAAATAAATAAATAAATAAACAGACTAAATAAAGATGGCGTAAGCATACAATACAACAGGAGGAAACATAATAGCACCACTGACGATGTTGCAGATGTGCAACGAAAGAACTTTGTTAGACTATATATATGTGTTTGTGTCTATATTGTATCTGTATTTTTGACCGTTGGTCAGTCAATGGTAACATTGAGGACCGAATAAATACAATTAACCGATATAAAATAAACAGAAGCGAAAACCAACCAAACAGTGAGTGTGTTCTGTTATTAATTCTGGCAATATTATTACACAAATATGACCCTCCCCAAGTATAACAATATATAAACAAAGAGATATTTAATTTGCTGGTAATTCAACAAATTTATTTATAACAGATTCGAAGCACTCGACAAGTTTTCTGGAGTATAAGATCAATGATATTAATAAATGGAAACTATATTTATAAAACCATATTTATTTTATTATATACATTTCAAGGGCACCAAAAAACTTTGGTACGCTCTCTGGAGATAAAATACAAAATTTGTTTTATAAATAGTGACATACCCGAAAAGCCAGACCTTATCGGTTCAGGTCCGATAAGGTCTGGCTTCTCGGGTATGTCACTATTTATAAAACAAATTTTGTATTTTATCTGATGAGTGCGTACCAAAGTCTTTTGGTACCCTTGAAATGTATATAATAAAATAAATATGGTTTTATAAATATAGTTTCCATTTATTAATATCATTGATATATATATATATATATATATATATATATATATATATATATATATATATATATATATATATATATATATATATATATATATATATATATATATATATGCATATATATATATATATATATATATATATATATGCATATATATATATATATATATATATATATATAACGAAGGAAATGTGGTAAGGAACCAGGTGGACCATAACGCACCAAAGTACTCAATACTTGAGGTAGTAGAGTGGGTAATAGGAACCAGTAAGACCCCGACAGCTGAGCTCAAGCCGTTTCGACGGCTAATTCTATATATATAATTAGAAAGTGAACAACACAAAATATAACATTGTGTTGTTCACTTTCTAATTAAAAAGCTCTGTTCTATACACAGAGCACTCTTTTTTCCTTTGCTTTTCCTACGGAATTAACTAACACATATATATATATAGATAGATATATATATATATGTGTGTGTGTATGTGTATTCCAATATATATATACCAATCCTAATATATATAATATATATATATATATATCCGTATATATATATATATATATATCCGTATATAAATGCATACATGTATGTGTCTGTGCGTGTTTACATATATGTTTTATGTGTAGATTTATACATGTTTTTGTTCATTTTATTAATTTATTTATTTTATCGAGAAATGTGTTTCAAATAGCTTAGGTGGTTACATGTTTCCAGCGGTTCAACCATTGCTTTACTTTACATTTGACAGATGCTGTGAATGACATGAGAAAGTCTAACTTCATTCGTAAAAAAACTGTTATATTTTCCATGTTTTTTCCTTCCTTTTATGTTGCTGGTGTTATAATTTTACGCTGTTAGAAAAAGCTAAGGAATATACATACAAATACATACAAATACATTTAGTTTTAATCTAACAAAGTGGAAGCCAGGGTACAAGACACTTGGTGAACGTTCATTGTAGTGAGATCGGATTCAGAACCATATGGGTGTGAAACATGCCTGTATTTCTTTATAAATGTATCCTGTTTTATTTTGGCAGAGCTTCTCGAGTATCGTGTGTATATATATATATATATATATATATATATATATATATATATATATATATATGAATAAATTTAGTCCTTCATCAGTGATCTTCCAGCCTTCATAGGTATTTCATAGCTTTAAAGACCATATACCTCTGGTTGGTGCGAGCAACGGCTAAAGAAAGTCCTCACTTTTCGTTGCATTACCATCTTTGTTTGTTTACTGTCTCGCTCGTTCCCCCTATTTACGTGTCCCAACGAGTTTCTTTAGCCGTTGCTCGCACCAACCAGAGGTATATGGTCTTTAAAGCGATGAAATACCAATGAAGGCTGGAAGATCACTGATGAAGGACTAAATTTATTCATATGTAACCCATTTGCAACCACGCAGCACGCCATGTTTTCATATTTTTCATATATATATATATATATATACATATATACATATATATATACATATATACATATATATATATATTTCTACATACATTCTTACATATTTCTACATACATACATATATACATATATGTATATATATATATATGGACAACTCGGAGCTGTACGGCAGCCGCCCAAAAGTCTGCTCGAAAATAACACAGAGGAGACTGAGGTTAGCTGGACATGCTCACCGACATTCAGAGTTGACACTGCACTCAGTGCGCCTGTGGGACCCCTATACAAACTCACTAGAAGAGCGAGACCGCGGTTGACATATATTAATGCCCTAAGGACAGACACTGGTCTCTGGGAGACGCAGGACATGGCGATGATGATGATGGACAGAGACCGCTGAAGAGAAGTCGTCCATGGATCTCAGAAATTTTACCCGTCCGATATATATATATATATATATATATATATAGGTAAATGTTCAAGACCCCGACGGCACAGCTCAAGCCGTTTCGACGGATGGTCCATCTGGTTCCTTACCACACTTCCTTCGTTATATATATATATATATATATATATATATATAATATATATATGTAATTGTACATATATATATATATATACATATATATACACATATATAATTGTACATATATATACATATATATAATTGTACATATATATACATATATATATACACATATATATATAAGTATATATATATATATACATATACATGAATTTATTCATATATATATGCATTCACATGGACAGATAAACACATGCATGTATATTATATTATATCATACCTTTCATCCATACGGGGTCGATCAAATAAAGTACCAGTTATGTACTGGGTAATTGCTGGCCTTGTGCCAAAAGTAGAAACAATGTTATTATATCATACCTATGTATAGTGTGTATAGTGTGTGTGTGTGTGTGTGTGCGCATGTATACATGTATATGTGTGTGCGAGTGTGTGTGTGTATTCATACACATATGGAAGCATTCACTTGTTCAAAGGTGTTATCAATGGCAGTATCGGTAGAGGGTTGGACGCCATGCTTTCTAGCATAGTTACGTCCCTTTACAGTCTGAGTTCAAATCCCGCCGAGGTTTACTTTGCCTTTCATCCTTACGGGGTCGATAAAATAAAGTACCAGTAATGTACTGGGTAGTTGCTGGCCTTGTGCCTAAAGTAGAAACAGTTATCAATGAGACTGTCCTTGATCTTTCCAGCATCATCGGTATTCTACCTTCGTCTCTCTACCAACATATCGTCATCTTGCCCTTTCTATTAATATCTTTATCAACATCATTGTCACTACAGCAGCAGCAGTATTATATTTATATTACATATTTTTCTATTAGTTTTTCTTTTTTCTTTCGTTTGCTTTCTTTTCCATGGCTTCTATTTCTTCTATTTTTTTTTTTTTTTGTCTATTAATTTCCTATATTGGTTTCATTTCCTCTCTCTTGGGAGTATTATAGTAAGTTGTAATAGTTTCGTATGTGATGGGTGTTTAGATAGATAAATTTCTTTATTAGACACAAGGGCACAAAAGAAGGGGACAAATACAAATGGGGAGTTTACATACAGGTATATGAAAATAAAACTATTAATACAATAACAAATAACAATTGAAATCCCCAATAGGGGGGAGGTGTTACACAGGGGTTGTACACACCCCGAAAAAATGTACAGCCCTCATCTCCAAGAGCACCAAGAGTGAGTACTGCCTTCCTCTCTTCCTCTTTTCCCTCTTTTTCCTCCTAGATAGATAGATAGATAGATGGATAGAGAGAGAGAGATAGAGACACACACACACACACACACACACACACACACACACACACACACACACACACACCTGTCCGACGCTCCACCGATACTGACAATCCGCCGCCACCGAAAGCATAGAATGATTTTTGATTCAGGCACAAGGCCAACAATTTTGGGGAAAGGAAAAGTCGACTAAATCTACCCCAGTGCCTTACTGGTACTTTATTTTATCGACCCCGTAAGCATAAAAGATCAAAGCTAATGTAGGCGGGATTCAAACTCAGAACGTAAAGGGCCGTAACTCTATACCACAGAGCATATTGTCCGACGCTCTACCGATCCTACCAATCCACCATCGCCTTCCCAAACCATATAATTGTTTCTACTTTTGGCACAAGGCCAGCAATTATCCCAGTATATTACTGGTACTTTATTTTATCGACCCCGTAAGAATGAAAGGCAAAGTGAACCTCGGCGAAATTTGAACTCAAACTATAAAGGGGCGTAACTCTAGGCTACAAAACATGGCGTCCGACCTTCTACCGATACTGCCAATAATAAAAATATTCTTTTGCTATGTTTGTCATTGAAATATACAATCTGACATAAATTCATACCATTTTCAGTTC
This sequence comes from Eledone cirrhosa, assembly GCA_964016885.1. Taxonomy (NCBI): domain Eukaryota; kingdom Metazoa; phylum Mollusca; class Cephalopoda; order Octopoda; family Eledonidae; genus Eledone; species Eledone cirrhosa. The sequence goes on along the minus strand of OZ024746.1, from coordinate 10,701,002 downwards.
AATCTAAACATTCATGTTTTTTAAGTGTAAATGCAAATAAATGGAAATGAAATATCTAAAAATATGAACAATCTTGAATAACTGTAATAGTAATATTATGAAAACATATGCATTACATCACGCAGATATCTTTAAAGATAATTTTCTCATGAATTTCTAATACCAACCCTCGAAATTTATAGGACTGAGATTGTTTGTAGTTAATGTATATGGACACCCACGTTCAAATTAATATCACTGCTATATAGTAACAAATATCATAGCAACAAGTATAGAGTGATTAATGTTTGCCCCCCTCCTCACCTCCCACCAAAATTAAATAGCATAACTTGATTAACTGTGACATTTCATAAGACCACACATAAATCACAAACATATATAGAGGTGCAACATATACGAGGAGGTGCTGAAAAGTTCCTGGTTTGATGGCTGCTGCAGAGGCTTAGCTGGAGGCCCAACCTTCGGAGTTCTTTTTATAGGGCTTAGAAAAACTGAAGGGCCGCTGCAATAAATGTGTGAATCTGAGAGGGGAGTATGTTGAATAAAATCATAATTAACTGATCCTCCTGTATTTTATTTTACCCAAAGCCAGGAACTATCCAGCACCCCCTCGTACATTAACATGTATGGATTTGTATCATCTGTTATATAATTAAAAATATTCCAGAATTTACTAAAGAATATCTTTGATTTGGTAATTAAAAATTGGTAATTAATCATGAAAAAATCCACTTTTAAAGATAAATTATGTAAAGACACCATGGCACGTGAAGATTGTATGTTTTTTCCTATTTCTATCTATTTCATGTTTGCTGTAGTATTTACACATATTTTCTATTTCAACACATGACCTCGATTTTATACATGATAATTCAGTATTCTCGGTACACTAGTGATAATTATTTAGGCAGGCAGTAGTGCGATAAATAGAATTAAATGTTTGGCCTTTAATAGGCGCTATTACTCACTGCATTAACATCAGTCTTAATGAATATTGGACAGGGGGGAGGGGATACAAGTTGTTGCGAACTTGCTTTCCTGTTATATTAATGAAATATGTGAAATATCTCTAAACGGGATCGAGATCAGCTCGTAGATTGAGTTTGTCAGGAACTTTACACCTACGCAGAGAAATTCGTCACATATCACTGACATGAAGTGTATATTCAGACAAAAACAACAAGCAATTTTCTATGTACAATAACAGACCTGCCAACCCCCAAAAACCCAAGCGGGGAGTACCAGGACAAAAAGTGCCCCAGAACGGGGAGAAGTGAGGCAAAATGGGGAGAATTTACATAATGAAAGCTATACCCACTTTCACAAGAAAGGACATATTTTACCCAATCCAAAGTACGTGTCTCAATGCTTTGTTGAGTTAGAATGATACTGCATATCTTACAGTATTTAATGAAGAAATAACATTTATTGATTCACGCCAACACCGAACCTTCTAGACCTGATCAACCCCAAATCTCATTCAACAAACGCCTTATGGAGACGGCTTATTTTTAAGGTCCACCACAACTGGAAATGCCGAAATATTCTTCAGTCAATCAATTGCTTTCACATGAAACTTCTTCTCGTTTAAAATGAACAGGATAACCTAGCAATGTGTCTTCGGTTTTGTTCTGTTGGGAACAAGTTGAAAACAACTGCAGGATTTAATTATACTTCGTTAAATTACGTATTCGGCTGACCGAGTTAGGGTATCCATCAGAGATGTAGGTGATTTGTGACCTGCGTTATGTATATTACCAAAACCCATGACTGTCAACTGTTGAGTACTGGTGGTTTACTTTACCAATATATGCAGTTGTTCATCGGCTTACAGTACTTGGTTCAATTCTAATTGCCAGAACAGCTATCAATAAGAGCAAGTCGTCTTTTCTAGGATAAAATTTATCTCTCAGTCACATAATGGAGTAAAAACCTGTGTTAAACTCCGATTTTTTTAGATTTTGTGATCCAGAAAACTGTTTAGTCCGTTTAAGTGTTCCTTTTTATTTACAGATATGTTAATTGTTTCATTGTTGCTCATTGTTGGTGTGTTTGTGTTTGTGGAGGTAAAGTGGGCGAAAGAAACTCTGGTAGAATTTTGTATTATTAATTTCGAGGTATCTTTACAAATACATTCTGTTATATTTTTATCAAACTTTACCCATAACTCGAGAGAACGGAAGATAGAGAGTGCCAAGCAACTGGATGGTAGGTGTAAGCAACCAGTTAATCTATAGTACTCAACTATTGTCGGGGAATGTAGTGCACCTAAACACTGTACACAATAATTTTCATTATTATTATTATCATTATATATATATATTGTTATACTTGGAGAGGGTCATGTTGTTGTAATAATATTGCCAAAATTAATAACAGAACACAGTCACTGTTTGGTTGGTTTTCCCTTCTGTATCTTTATATCAGTTAATTTATTCGGTCCTCAATGTTTACCATTGACAAAAACCTCGCAAAACAAATATATATATATATATATATATATATATATATATATATATATATATATATATATATATATATATATATATATATATATATATAAATGACAGGAATGTATTTTGTCATCGGTAGAGCATTGTAAAAACATAACATTTAAATATTTCCTTTCACAGAGATACTGAAGGATATGAACAGCTCATTGCTGTTTTGTTAGTTTTCAGTGTTGTTTGAAATTTAGACCACAAGAAATGTTACATGTGATATCCTCCATCTGATGTTTCTGCCCAGGGTGAGATATATTTCTCATCCTCTTGACATCATGAAACCCAGAGATAAACACCGGTCCTGTGACATTCGGAAGTCCTTGAAATAACAACCGATCATCATAGTTGACAAGATTAAAACATGTGAGTGTAATATACGTAGATCAGACTGTTTAAAATGTAAATAGTGCCTATCTTTTGCCAAAATACCATTTGCTCTGCTACAATTTGTAAGATAAGAATAGTGACATGTTTATTCCAATCTAGAGTTTCATCAATGTACATTCCATGATATGTCACTAACTATCTACTGTACAGCAATGTTCCATGAATTTTAAATAGGAAGTAGAGACCAACATATGTTTGTTTGTGACAAAATGGTAAATATTGATATTCGCTACATCTGAAGATATATTAACATTCTGACATTTTTCCACGACAGTCGATCTACTTTAAGGGTTTTTTTTATCAAATATTAGATGCATGTTGGTTGGATGTGTGAGTGAATAGATGCACGGACACTAAGACAGGCAGACAAACAGACATATATATAATATATAAACATAGATAGATTGAGAAGCTGAGATAAATACTTGTTGGAATGTCCTGCAATGCATGTAAGTGTGCGCACGCATCTATCCGTCTCATTACCTTTCTCGTTATTTCCGTTCCCTCCCTTTACGCCCCCCCCCCCTATCTCGCTCTCTCTCTCTCTCTCTTCTGTCATCGTCGCTTCTGACCTTTCTTTATATTAAGCTGAAATATCAGTCACTCTGCCTGACGTATGCAAACTTCTATTAAAACACCCTCCTTTTCTCTCTCACCCTCTCTCTCTCTCTCTCTCTCTCTCTCTCTCTCTCTCTCTCTCTCTCTCTCTCTCTCTCTCTCTATCTATCTATCTATCTATCTATCTATCTCTCACAGACGCACACACTCCCTTACTGTCTTATGTCCTCTCCCTTTCTCAAACTATCCCTCTCTTTCCCACTCTCATTTCCTAACCAACCTCTTCCTGTTATATTCTCCTTTCTAGCTGTTCTATATTAATAAAGGTGATTGTGTGTCAGAAATTAAATAGTAGAATAAGGTTTCTAGTGCTAAATTAAATGACTTGCGGTATTTAAATATGTCCTTCTATACATTCAGAATTCAAGTCTTATAAAGTCGAATTTCTTTCCTTTCATTCCACAGGGATGGATAAAATAATTACTAGTAATGTACTGGGAATAATTAACCGTACCCTGTCCGTTCTTTACAACTATGTGACATGTGCTAATGTAAATAAAAAAAATCTTTATTAATAGTAACATATAATAGTGCTGGGTCATTATTTATAACAGAATTTATAGGGCAATATTCCGGAACCGGAAGTGAAGAATTGGCAGAGTATTTAGGACATCGAATAGAATGCTTTGCTGTATTCCCGCCAGTTCTCTGCGCTCTGAGTTCAAATCCTGTCATGATCAATTTTGTGTTTCATCCTTTCAAGGTCGATAGAAAAAGTCCCAGTCCAGTACAGGAGTCGATTCTTCCTCTCTATAGAGGCAAAAACTGAATTTCTTTTAAAATCATTAAAGGATCGATCGACTTTCGTCAAATCGGACCGAGGAAACAATGTTCCCGTTGGTCTATCCAGTTGCTAGTACTATCTATCGGTCGCAACTCCAGGTAGAAGGGCAACGTGAAATAAAGTGTCTTGCTCAAGGACATAATGCATCGCCCGGTCCAGGAATCGAACTCACAACCTCAAGATTGTGAATCCAATTCTCTAACCACTCAGCCACACGCCTTCACTGAAAAGTTTAAATCATAATGATGTCTAATTTAGGCAGAAGGCCAGCAATTTAGAGGTGGATACTTTAATGGTGCTTTATTTTATTGACCTCGGAAAGTTGAAAGGCAAAGTTGACCTCGGTGGGATTTGAACTCAGGATACCTCAAATACCTCAAATCATGTATCTAATGCCCTAACAAGAAAGGAAACATTGTTTTCTTGGCTCTAAACAACAACAACAACAACACTAACACGATAAATATACATTAGCGTCAACACCAATACTACTAACCATCACTCAGTGAAATTTAGAGTTTCCAATTCATTTAAACAGACGCTTATTGACGAGTTGTTTCAGGCTGCAATTATATAAATAGCCCAACTGGAGATTATAATTGAAATCAAAGAATACCCCACCCCATACCCACATCCTCCTATAATTTGTTTACTCCTCCCTTCCCTCCTCATGAAATCATTTAACGTTTCGTGGCGAAACTGGTGTCAGGTTCGTTATATAAACCTCCTGTAATGTTGAAGTGTTGTTGGTAGCAGAAGGTGGAAGTAGACGATGGTGATGATGATGATGATGATGATGATGAAGAAGAAGAAGAAGAAGAAGAAGAAGAAGAAGAAGAAGAAGAAGAAGAAGAAGAAGAAGAAGAAGAAGAAGAAGAAGAAGAAGAAGAAGAAGAAGAAGAAGAAGAAGAAGAAGAAGAAGAAGAAGAAGAAGATCTTTCAATAATGATATTAGAGGAAAGAGGAGAAGCTTGTGAAAGGAAAGTGTTTGTGGAAGATGCAATGGAGGAACAGAATGTGTAGTTAGTGTTATCAAGGTAATGACTGGTTATTAACGTGCTATGTCCTAAATATAGGTCTATCTAGTAGAAGGTCGTCGTTTTGGTCTAAATATTAACAAAAATGGGATAATGATGAAATGTATGCAAAAAGTAAACGGAAACAACAAAGCAAACAACACAGTACAATGAAGAAATATACTAGTTTAACGCTTGATAGAGTAGAAAAAGAGTTGTTTTACGTTTCGGACACTAGTCCTTCATCGGAAGATAGAATAAGAAATAAAAACTAAAAAAGAAAGATAGAGAGTGAGAAGAGGAAGGAACGGAAAAAAAAGTTTCGATAAAAAGCACGTGTGCATTCAGTCAGCCATTTTGGTTCTAAAATGTCAGTTGTGGCGTCAAAGTGTTGGTGTATTGATTAGTCACATTAATAAATATTAAAGTATCAATCCTGGGTTTGGGCCTAAACTAAACAAAATACAACTTACAGCTTCATTATAGTCAGAATACAATTTTAGGAAGTTTGGTTGTTATTTCTAACAAGTAAAGCACCCATGTAGGTCCCAGTTTATTGTTACTGTTGTAAATTATGGTTGTGATTGTTGTTTCGATTGTTGAGCTGACGTATGTTGTTAGTTTGTTGTTGTTGTTGTGTTTACATCAGAAGAGAGTCTAATATAGAAGACATTGTGACTATACCTAGAAATATATACAATTGTTGTTGTTGTTGTGGTTGTTATTGTGGTTGTTATTGTTGTTGTTGTGGTGGTTGTTATTGTTGTTATTTGTGGCTGTTATTGTTGTTATTGTGGTTGTTGTTGTTGTTGTTGTTATTGTGGTTGTTATTGTGGTTGTTGTTGTTGTGGTTGCTGTTGTGGTTGTTGTTGTGGTTGTTATTGTTGTTGTTATTGTTGTTGTTGTGGTTGTTGTTGTTGTTATTGTGGTCGTTTCTGTTATTATTGTGACTATTGTTGTTGCTATTGTGACAATTATTGTTATTGTTATTATGTTGTTGTTATTGTGCTAGCTGTTACCGTTATTGTGCTGCTACCGTTATTGTGCTGTTGTTACCGTTATTGTGCTAGCTGTTACCGTTATTGTGCTGTTGTTACCGTTATTGTGCTAGCTGTTACCGTTATTGTGCTGTTGTTACCGTTATTGTGCTGTTGTTACCGTTATTGTGCTGCTGTTACCGTTATTGTGCTGTTGTTAGCGTTATTGTGCTAGTTGTTACCGTTATTGTGGTGTTGTTACCGCTATTGTTACTGCTGTTCAATATCCAGTTCAGCTCTGCTTGAGCGAGACCCTTAACAGAGAAAGTTGATTGATCGAAACATTTCGTTCATGCTTCTAATCGTGACTATCCATGAATTCTCTTTTAATTTGTCTGTTTCAATTTTTCTTTATGGACTGCTTACCATATTTCGGAACCGGTTCTTCTTATTTTATTCATTTATTCATTTATCTTTTACTGGACTTCCGAAAACGTGAAAGCATCCTTCACTCACACAAGCACACAACCATACACATAAACACACACATAAACACACACACACACACACACACACACACACACACACACACACACACACACATATATATATATATATATATATATATATATATATATATATATGTGTGTGTATATATATATACATACATATATACATACATATTATGTATATATATATATATATATATATATATATATATATATATATATATATATATACATATACATATTATATATATATACATATTGGGTAAGAATCGAAGTTGTTTCTGCCATATAGCAGGTACTAATCGAGTTATATATATATATATATATTGTTATACTTTGGGAGGGTCATGTTGCCAATAAGAAACACACGCACCAGTTGCTTTCACTTCAATTTATTATAATAAATTTATAAATTTCCGGTTGGTTGGTTGGTTCCACAACCAGATGGGTGTTTATATATTGTCAAAGTTCTTTCGTCACACATTCTGTGACCTCTTCAGTGACTGGGGATTCTTTTCTTTGTTTTTTTGTGCCTCTCCTTTGTTCTGTCCTACACACACACAAAAACGAGATGGCGTAGGACAGAACAAAGGAGAGGCACAAAAAAAACAAAGAAAAGAATCCCCAGTCACTGAAGAGGTCAGAGAATGTGTGACGAAAGAACTTTCACAATATATAAACAACCATCTGGTTGTGGAACCAACCAACCGACCGGAAATTTATAAATTCCTAAATTTATAAATTTATTATAATAAATTGAAGTGAAAGCATAGGGTGCGTGTGTTTCTTATTGGCAACATGACCCTCCCAAAGTATAACAATATCGGTTTCAACACACGTTTTCAGATAAAGAATCTTGCTAAACAAATTCAGAAACGAAATATATATATATATATATATATATATACATATATACATATATATATATATATATATATTATACATACATACACACACACACACACACACACACATACACACACACACACACACACACACACACATACATACATACATACATACATACATACATACATACATACATACATACATACATACATACATACATACATACATACATACATACATACATACATACATACATACATACATACATACATATACACACACCTTTCAAAAAGCATAGTTAAATACTACAAAATGAATTCCAATGTCAATCCAATATACATAATATATTCAACATTTTCACTGAACGTTTCATAGAAAAAATACACAAATTTCTATGAACCTGTAAAGTTATAAGCTACATTAAGATTATTCAATCTCTCAACACTAAAGTAATAGTTGATTGCTCGTTTCACAAAACAGATCATCGTATTTATAATACATAAAATAAGACAAGTTAAAATATTATGGCGGAGATGAGGATATCGTACGGAAAATCAGACGATAATGAAAAGCAAAGAGAAATATATTAATATTTAATGTGGAATAATCGATATATATTTTATTGTCGTGTCTGTATGTGTGTGTATGTATATGTGTGTGTATGTGTGTGTTTGTGTATGTATATGTATGTGTGTGTTTGTGTGTGTTTGTCAATAGATAGAAATACAAATCGAATGGTCAACAAATTTGAGGGTTATAGATATTATATAGATATTATAGGGAGATAAATATAGATAGATTGGTAGAGGGAGCGGGGGAGAGAGAGGGAGAGAGAAATAGATAGAACAAATAAATACATACATCCATATATACGCACATACATTCATGCATGTATGCATACATACATATACAGAGAGAGAGAGAGAGAGAGAGAGAGAGAGAGAGAGAGAGAGAGAGAGAGAGAGAGAGAGAGAGAGAGAGAGATATCACAGTTCGTATATTAACGAGCGTGAAGCATTGCCTGACAACAATTGTTTTACTACTTACTACGATACTACGACAGTGACGTTAGCGATGAGTCATTAATTTACTTATTAATAGACACATTACTCTAACATTTACCAATAGACGATATCAACAGCTACATATATATTTTATTGACGCATACAATATTCTTTTTAATGATACCCTACAAGATATGTTGGTCATAAAATAAACTAAGTTTCCTACCACAGGATTTTGACCTCGATCAACTGTTTGATCGATGTACAAGGACACTTTCTAATGAGAAAGAAAATGTGACCTAATGTTTATGTTTGAGTATAAGTGTGCATCTGAGTCACAACCTTGTGTATGTTTGTGCTTATGTGTGCACGTGTATCTCTGTATACGCCTCTTCGAATGTCTCTTTATATGGTTCTACCCGGAACGAACATATATTCAAGCGGCCTTGTTGCTTATCTCTTCGTTTTCTTATTTTTTGTCCCTTTAGCATGTTTCTCCTTCTTACTGACCCTTCTACCACCCTTATTCGTCGGAATTAACTTTTTCCCCACTCTCACTACTCTTAATTTATGTCTACAGCATTATTAGTAAACATTTCATTTCTTCCCGGCGGCGGTGGATTGGCAGAATTGAAATACTGAAATAACAACAAAAGATGCCCCCAAACAGAAAACATGTGAGATGCACAAAAACTATTCTGCATCAACAAAATACCGTGAGATATACTTTGTGGCGTGGTAGTAACTCACATAAAATTGTTAAAATATGATTTTGATAATACGAAAAACGAAGGACAGTTGTTTAAAAAACACCAGGATTGTTTAACATGAGGGGAGAGCTACTTACTTTTCTTAAAATATATTCTTCAACACCGATTAAATAACAAGGAATCATATTTCAGTGCATGAACTGTCCCAGACGATACGAAACAAACAACTGGAATGCGCCAGGAATTTGTAAAATCCCAAACATCTGCTTAAATTATTTAAAAGTATATAAAGTGTTAGCAGAGATATTTAATTAGTTACTGAAGGAGCCAGAGATGGAGTCGGGAACACTTCAATCGCTAAGACTAAAGAAATAGCAAACCCTAGAATATACAAACCCAGGACATTTTTTTCTCCTACAGCTTACAAGACTTTAACTGCAATAATACCGCAAAGGATAAACTTTTCAAAAATGAACTTTATCCTAAAAGAATAAATGGGATGCTGAAAAAGCTGATATGGTTGTAATGATCAATTACTGATAAATACATTCATGACGGAAGACTGTAGCAGAAGGACGAGTCATTGCATGGCATTGGTTGAGTATCAGGAGGTTTTTAGCAGTGTTCCCCACTATCCAAGAGACATTAGCCACGAGTACGTTAGCACGAATAATAATCAGATACATTAAACATGTCATGATACTGCAAATGCTAATGAGAGAATGATAAAACCTAAGCTGATCTCTATTAGAAGCGTAATATTGCAAGAGGACACTCGTCTCCAGTCGTTTTCTGCCTTGTTTAACACATTTGACCTTCAAGTTAAACCAGGCTAAACTCGAAAGCAAATACCTTGAGAGGGGGCAATCAACCATTCTTTTTAGATGATAAGTAGCTATGAACACTGGTGTAGACGACACGTGGATATACTAGAGGGAAAACAACCTTGAAAGAGGGAACATTAATTAAGAATACGAATATCATTCTATTGAAAGAGAGATAAGGGAATTAGATCAAACCCAGACTTACAAAAACTTAGGCATCAATTAGTGACATAGAGTATGTTACTCATGAATGAAAGGAAAGCTTAGGAAGGAATATTTTAGACGGATTTGGAATATTACTGCAAATAGAGCTAAAGGCCAAACATAAGGTAATAGACATCAATACTCTAATTATTAGAGTAATATGTTATAGATATATTATCAACTGAATATCAAATGCATTAGTAAGTCTGATAAATAAATAAAAATAGTAACTAAATTTAGTATACACCACATTAAATGCGACAAATTGTACTTACCGCGGATACAGGAAAGTAGTGACATTCTGTAATTAGAAATAGTATTATAAAATATCCGCTGTAGGACCATAATTAAGTCTTGTAAAGAATAATAGAAAGCTAATACAAATAACCATAAAACATGATTAAAACAAATATATTTCTGTCTTCTAGGAAACAAACAAATGCCAACAGAAGCCAAAATGGCAAATAGTTATGAAGCAAAAGGAGAAATAGAAACAGAAATTGTGAAATAGCTACACGCCTACCCTTCCCTAAAAATATCGGGGATACAGAATGTCATGCTAAAAAAATTCTAAGAAAAGCTTCTGCATGGTTAATATGGTGGGGGGGGGGGGGACAATGAATATCAGGGAAATAACCGAAAAAAAAATTGCAGCAACATTCACTGAGAAGTATAGAATTGCGGCGGCACAGGATCAAAGCTTTCTCAACAAAAGCTAACAAAAACGTACAATAAAATAAAAATACATAAAATAACTGCAGAATGTATGGAAGGTACATCTAAGGTTTAAGAATTTTTTATATGTGTGTGTGTGTGTGTGTGTGTGTGTGTGTGTGTGTGTGTGTGTGTGTGTGTGTGTGTGTGTGTGTGTGTGTGTGAATAACAAATATAAATATTCCGATTATTAATTGTGATTATGTGTTTACGCATAACTATCAACATCCGCCACCATCGCTACATCAATGATATATGCCTTGAGAAGGCACTCCGGTGTACAGAATCCCAGGGACAAAACGCCTCATTGCCCAAACGGACAAAATGGAGAAAGCGTTACCTCGGAGGATAGCGAGGGGGGCGCGTTGAAACAGCCATTCCTCACGAGAAATTATCAATCAGACTGCTTTCTGACTACTAAGTTTTAGTCAAGAATATATATCTGAAGACATTAGGGAATTGTATATTTCATATATTGAGAGTTATTCCAGAATTATGAAATATCAAGGTCTTGGAAGATTTACCTAACTTGGTGAGATTTACCTACTTGTGAGCCCTAGCCAAACTCATCAGTGGGTCCCCAAATTTATAGAAATGGTGGCATATTTCAGTATCCAATATATGTATATATATTTACTGTATTTTTTGCAATGGCCAAATGTCAACAAATACTCTATTACTCTATTACGTGTTCCAGCCGAAAGGCTGAGGCCATGCTGGGGCACCGTCATATCACAATATTATAATGTAAGAAATATGAATTTCAATACAATTTAACACATTAGTTTTAATCAAATTAGTTTCAGTGGGCCCCGATACCCGTAGACCTAGGCCAATGGCCTGCTATGCCTATTAGTAAATCCGGCCGGCCCTGCTTTAGTATGACAATGTAACTATATAATGGGTTATGCGAACCCCTCCACCCACCCCGAAAAAAACAGGAACATCAAGGCTAATCAGATGTATGTGACTGTCACTGACCACCAGGAGAGGAAATGCAATCTAGTATATTTCGCCTACCTGATCCTTGGGTGCCCTCGGACTGAGTTTCTTGTTAACACATTATAACCCGGTTATTGTGTCAACGTTAGAAACAATTGTTTCAACTCTGGCAGAATTCGTAGATCACATTACATTTCATGTTTAGGTCATGCCCCTTTGATTTCCGTTTCCCTCTATAAAATAT
>OZ024746.1:10681216-10683716 GCA_964016885.1 Eledone cirrhosa | reverse complement strand
ATGGATATAAAGTAGTGGCCGTACTCGAAAACGAGTTGGCAGCCACCATGTATGTGTGTATGTATGTATGTATTATGTGTATATGTATGTATGTGTGTATGTATGTACGTACCTATGTATGTATGTACGTACCTATGTATGTATTTGTGTATGTACGTACCTATCTATGTATGTATGTGTGTACGTACCTATGTATGTAAGTACCAATGTATGTATGTATGTATGTAAGTACCTATGTGTGTATGTATGTATGTATGTATGTATGTATGTATGTATGTATGTATGTATGTATGTATGTATGTATGTATGTAAATATCTGTGTATATATGTATGTATGTAAGTAAGTACCCATGTATGTATATAAGTACCTATGTATGTACGTACCTATGTAAGTAGCTATGTATGTAAGTAAGTAGATGCGACACAACTAATGTCCAAACTAGTGTACTATGCAATGGTTTGAGACGGTCGTGAATTATATGTCTCTCAATAGTATGACGTGTTAATATTGACGTTAATATACTGATATGCAAATAAAGCATATTATCTAATCAATAATCCACCCTAGCTATATCTTTATTAGTCTGTATATCCGCCATTTTAATATCTGGCTATCCATTTATCTACCAAGTATATTTATATCTATAGACGCACTCAACGATGTAGCTACGCTGCTATCATGCTGGCTATATATATTTCCTACATTCTACATATCTTTCTATTTAATTAGGTAAATCATAGTGTCTATGAATTCTATAGTAGTTATACTCACTGAGCACAGACAGTATCTCTAGCATTTTGAGATCCATCTAATAATAACTGCTCATCGTTTGAAACAGCCGACATATTCCGCTTAGTTTTCACTTTGTTTTCGACCAGTCTTTCGTAGAATGTCTGACGGAGAATTAATAGATGTTATTGTACAGCATATGATGCAAGTGAACAGAACGATCGAGTTTTTCATGATGCGACACTAACCACACACACATGCACACAGATACGCACAGGCACGCATACATATATACATGCATACATATATGCATACATACACACACACCCATATATATATATATATATATATATATATATATATATATATATATAGTGAAAAATTGAACGGGAACAAAACAGAGAGGCAGTACGAACAAAGGTTTATTAATTTCACGCTCTTGAGAGTGGGGTGGTGGTATATATATATATATATATATATATATATATATAAATACATAATCGGAGAAAGCTAATAGCGATACTCCGGCCAAATTCCAACTCACTCAATAAACATTAGGAAAATACCTGAGTATATTCCTAATTAAACGTTCGGGGTGCTAACTAATTGTATTGTGTGGAAAATTGGCTGTATCATTTCATATGAGATATAATATCAAATATATATATATATATATATATAGAGAGAGAGAGAGAGAGAGAGAGAGAGAGAGAGAGAGAGAGAGAGAGAGAGAGAGAGAGAGAGAGAGAGAGAGAGAGAGAGAGAGCGAGAGAGATTAGAAAGAAAGAAAGTGACAACCGAATGACTGTCATATTCCCAAACGCGATAAAGCAACTGATTCAACGTAGTCCATCTTTAAATAGTCTAAACTAACCCCACCCCTAACAACAACAACAACAACAACAACAACACAAAAGACCCTCTAATGTTGGGGGGGGGTATAAATGGTGACACAAAATTGGGATCCAATAACAAATACAAAACAAGTTTTAAAAACCAAAATGAAAGTATAAAAGAAAAACAAAATTTGCCAACTTTTCAATCTATTAGAGTAGAAAAATTTGCCAGCACTAAAAGACCTCCTTGCTCGTTTCTATAGAAGTCAAGGAATTCTACCTTCAATTAACGAAAGAAGAGAATGTAAAGAAAGAAAGAAATCTTTGTAAAATGTACCACAGTCAACCTCATTACACCTTTTCACTAAAAATATTAAATAGCGGCTCAGTATCCTAATACCTGTACTGTGTAAGGGTCGGACGCCATGCTTTGCAGCATAGAGTTACGGCCCTTTATGATCTGAGTTCAAATCCCGCCGAGGTTAACTTTGCCTTTCATCCTTACGGGGTCGAGGAAATAAAGTACTAGTCATGCACTGGGTCGATTTAATCGACGTTCCCCCTCCCCCCAAAAATTGCTGGCCTTGTGCTTATATAAGAAACCTTGTACCTATATAAGAAACCTTGTACCTATTTAAGAAACCTTGTAACCTATATAAGAAACCTTGTGTGCTTATATAAAGAAACCTTGTACCTATATAAGAAACCTTGTACCTATTTAAGAAAACCTTGGTACCTATATAAGAAAACCTTGTACCTATATAAGAAACCTCTGTACCTATATAAGAAACCTTGTACCTATATAAGAAACCATTATGTAATATCTCCCCATTTTGCCCTCATTTTCTCCCAATTCGGGGGGCCACTTTTCTTTCATGGTACTTCCCCCGTTAGAGGTGGCCAGGTCTAGTATCTTCATATGAAGATTTATATA
>OZ024746.1:10671932-10681016 GCA_964016885.1 Eledone cirrhosa | reverse complement strand
AGATGATAGGAAGGTAGGTGATAGGTTGTGGAGATGATAGGTAGGTAGTGTGGAGATGATAGGAAGGTAGTGTGGAGATGATAGGTAGGTAGTGTGGAGATGATAGGAAGGTAGTGTGGAGATGATAGGTGGGTAGTGTGGAGATGATAGGTGGTAGTGTGGAGATGATAGGAAGGTAGTGTGGAGATGATAGGTAGGTAGTGTGGAGATGATAGGAAGGTAGTGTGGAGATGATAGGAAGGTAGTGTGGAGATGATAGGTAGGTAGTGTGGAGATGATAGGAAGGTAGTGTGGAGATGATAGGTGGGTAGTGTGGAGATGATAGGTGGGTAGTGTGGAGATGATAGGTAGGTAGTGTGGAGATGATAGGAAGGTAGTGTGGAGATGATAGGAAGGTAGTGTGGAGATGATAGGTAGGTAGTGTGGAGATGATAGGAAGGTAGTGTGGAGATGATAGGAAGGTAGTGTGGAGATGATAGGTAGGTAGTGTGGAGATGATAGGAAGGTAGTGTGGAGATGATAGGAAGGTAGTGTGGAGATGATAGGTAGGTAGTGTGGAGATGATAGGAAGGTAGTGTGGAGATGATAGGTAGGTAGTGTGGAGATGATAGGTAGGTAGTGTGGAGATGATAGGAAGGTAGTGTGGAGATGATAGGTAGGTAGTGTGGAGATGATAGGTAGGTAGTGTGGAGATGATAGGTAGGTAGTGTGGAGATGATAGGTAGGTAGGTAGTGTGGAGATGATAGGTAGGTAGTGTGGAGATGATAGGTAGGTAGTGTGGAGATGATAGGTAGGTAGTGTGGAGATGATAGGTAGGTAGTGTGGAGATGATAGGTAGGTAGTGTGGAGATGATAGGAAGGTAGTGTGGAGATGATAGGAGGTAGTGTGGAGATGATAGGAAGGTAGTGTGGAGATGATAGGAAGGTAGTGTGGAGATGATAGGAAGGTAGTGTGGAGATGATAGGTAGGTAGTGTGGAGATGATAGGAAGGTAGTGTGGAGATGATAGGTAGGTAGTGTGGAGATGATAGGTAGGTAGTGTGGAGATGATAGGAAGGTAGTGTGGAGATGATAGGTAGGTAGTGTGGAGATGATAGGTAGGTAGTGTGGAGATGATAGGAAGGTAGTGTGGAGATGATAGGTAGGTAGTGTGGAGATGATAGGTAGGTAGTGTGGAGATGATAGGAAGGTAGTGTGGAGATGATAGGTAGGTAGTGTGGAGATGATAGGTAGGTAGTGTGGAGATGATAGGTAGGTAGTGTGGAGATGATAGGTAGGTAGTGTGGAGATGATAGGTAGGTAGTGTGGAGATGATAGGTAGGTAGTGTGGAGATGATAGGAAGGTAGTGTGGAGATGATAGGAGGTAGTGTGGAGATGATAGGTAGGTAGTGTGGAGATGATAGGTAGGTAGTGTGGAGATGATAGGTAGGTAGTGTGGAGATGATAGGTAGGTAGTGTGGAGATGATAGGAAGGTAGTGTGGAGATGATAGGAAGGTAGTGTGGAGATGATAGGTAGGTAGTGTGGAGATGATAGGTAGGTAGTGTGGAGATGATAGGTAGGTAGTGTGGAGATGATAGGTAGGTAGTGTGGAGATGATAGGAAGGTAGTGTGGAGATGATAGGTAGGTAGTGTGGAGATGATAGGAAGGTAGTGTGGAGATGATAGGTAGGTAGTGTGGAGATGATAGGTAGGTAGTGTGGAGATGATAGGTAGGTAGTGTGGAGATGATAGGTAGGTAGTGTGGAGATGATAGGAAGGTAGTGTGGAGATGATAGGTAGGTAGTGTGGAGATGATAGGAAGGTAGTGTGGAGATGATAGGTAGGTAGTGTGGAGATGATAGGTAGGTAGTGTGGAGATGATAGGTAGGTAGTGTGGAGATGATAGGAAGGTAGTGTGGAGATGATAGGAAGGTAGTGTGGAGATGATAGGTAGGTAGTGTGGAGATGATAGGTAGGTAGTGTGGAGATGATAGGAAGGTAGTGTGGAGATGATAGGAAGGTAGTGTGGAGATGATAGGTAGGTAGTGTGGAGATGATAGGTAGGGTAGTGTGGAGATGATAGGAAGGTAGTGTGGAGATGATAGGTGGGTAGTGTGGAGATGATAGGAAGGTAGTGTGGAGATGATAGGTAGGTAGTGTGGAGATGATAGGTAGGTAGTGTGGAGATGATAGGAAGGTAGTGTGGAGATGATAGGTGGTAGTGTGGAGATGATAGGTAGGTAGTGTGGAGATGATAGGTAGGTAGTGGATGATAGGAGGTAGTGTGGAGATGATAGGAAGGTAGTGTGGAGATGATAGGTAGGTAGTGTGGAGATGATAGGAAGGTAGTGTGGAGATGATAGGAAGGTAGTGTGGAGATGATAGGAAGGTAGTGTGGAGATGATAGGTAGGTAGTGTGGAGATGATAGGAAGGTAGTGTGGAGATGATAGGAAGGTAGTGTGGAGATGATAGGTAGGTAGTGTGGAGATGATAGGAGGTAGTGTGGAGATGATAGGAAGGTAGTGTGGAGATGATAGGTAGGTAGTGTGGAGATGATAGGAAGGTAGTGTGGAGATGATAGGTAGGTAGTGTGGAGATGATAGGAAGGTAGTGTGGAGATGATAGGAAGGTAGTGTGGAGATGATAGGTAGGTAGTGTGGAGATGATAGGAAGGTAGTGTGGAGATGATAGGTGAGGTAGTGTGGAGATGATAGGTGGTAGTGTGGAGATGATAGGTAGGTAGTGTGGAGATGATAGGTAGGTAGTGTGGAGATGATAGGTAGGTAGTGTGGAGATGATAGGAAGGTAGTGTGGAGATGATAGGAAGGTAGTGTGGAGATGATAGGTAGGTAGTAGTGTGGAGATGATA
The DNA here is from genome assembly GCA_964016885.1 of Eledone cirrhosa. Classification (NCBI taxonomy): domain Eukaryota; kingdom Metazoa; phylum Mollusca; class Cephalopoda; order Octopoda; family Eledonidae; genus Eledone; species Eledone cirrhosa. Next base: position 10,678,163 of record OZ024746.1, on the reverse strand, counting down.
GGTAGGTAGTGTGGAGATGATAGGAAGGTAGTGTGGAGATGATAGGAAGGTAGTGTGGAGATGATAGGTAGGTAGTGTGGAGATGATAGGTAGGTAGTGTGGAGATGATAGGAAGGTAGTGTGGAGATGATAGGTAGGTAGTGTGGAGATGATAGGTAGGTAGTGTGGAGATGATAGGTAGGTAGTGTGGAGATGATAGGTAGGTAGTGTGGAGATGATAGGAAGGTAGTGTGGAGATGATAGGTAGGTAGTGTGGAGATGATAGGAAGGTAGTGTGGAGATGATAGGAAGGTAGTGTGGAGATGATAGGTAGGTAGTGTGGAGATGATAGGAAGGTAGTGTGGAGATGATAGGAAGGTAGTGTGGAGATGATAGGAAGGTAGTGTGGAGATGATAGGTAGGTAGTGTGGAGATGATAGGAAGGTAGTGTGGAGATGATAGGAAGGTAGTGTGGAGATGATAGGTAGGTAGTGTGGAGATGATAGGTAGGTAGTGTGGAGATGATAGGAAGGTAGTGTGGAGATGATAGGTAGGTAGTGTGGAGATGATAGGTAGGTAGTGTGGAGATGATAGGTAGGTAGTGTGGAGATGATAGGTAGGTAGTGTGAGATGATAGGAAGGTAGTGTGGAGATGATAGGTAGGTAGTGTGGAGATGATAGGTAGGTAGTGTGGAGATGATAGGTAGGTTAGTGTGGAGATGATAGGTAGGTAGTGTGGAGATGATAGGTAGGTAGTGTGGAGATGATAGGAAGGTAGTGTGGAGATGATAGGTAGGTAGTGTGGAGATGATAGGAGGTAGTGTGGAGATGATAGGTAGGTAGTGTGGAGATGATAGGTAGGTAGTGTGGAGATGATAGGAAGGTAGTGTGGAGATGATAGGTAGGTAGTGTGGAGATGATAGGTAGGTAGTGTGGAGATGATAGGTAGGTAGTGTGGAGATGATAGGAAGGTAGTGTGGAGATGATAGGTGGGTAGTGTGGAGATGATAGGTAGTGTGGAGATGATAGGAAGGTAGTGTGGAGATGATAGGAAGGTAGTGTGGAGATGATAGGTAGGTAGTGGGGACATGATAGGTAGGTAGTGTGGAGATGATAGGTAGGTAGTGTGGAAATGATAGGAAGGTAGTGTGGAGATGATAGGAAGGTAGTGTGGAGATGATAGGTGGGTAGTGTGGAGATGATAGGTGGGTAGTGTGGAGATGATAGGTAGGTAGTGTGGAGATGATAGGTAGGTAGGTAGTGTGGAGATGATAGGTAGGTAGTGTGGAGATGATAGGAAGGTAGTGTGGAGATGATAGGTAGATAGTGTGGAGATGATAGGAAGGTAGTGTGGAGATGATAGGAAGGTAGTGTGGAGATGATAGGAAGGTAGTGTGGAGATGATAGGTAGGTAGTGTGGAGATGATAGGAAGGTAGTGTGGAGATGATAGGAAGGTAGTGTGGAGATGATAGGTAGGTAGGTAGTGTGGAGATGATAGGAAGGTAGTGTGGAGATGATAGGTAGGTAGTGTGGAGATGATAGGTAGGTAGTGTGGAGATGATAGGAAGGTAGTGTGGAGATGATAGGTAGGTAGTGTGGAGATGATAGGTAGGTAGGTAGTGTGGAGATGATAGGTAGGTAGTGTGGAGATGATAGGAAGGTAGTGTGGAGATGATAGGTAGATAGTGTGGAGATGATAGGAAGGTAGTGTGGAGATGATAGGAAGGTAGTGTGGAGATGATAGGTAGGTAGTGTGGAGATGATAGGAAGGTAGTGTGGAGATGATAGGAAGGTAGTGTGGAGATGATAGGTAGGTAGGTAGTGTGGAGATGATAGGAAGGTAGTGTGGAGATGATAGGTAGGTAGTGTGGAGATGATAGGAAGGTAGTGTGGAGATGATAGGTAGATAGTGTGGAGATGATAGGAAGGTAGTGTGGAGATGATAGGAAGGTAGTGTGGAGATGATAGGTAGGTAGTGTGGAGATGATAGGTAGGTAGTGTGGAGATGATAGGAAGGTAGTGTGGAGATGATAGGTAGGTAGTGTGGAGATGATAGGTAGGTAGGTAGTGTGGAGATGATAGGTAGGTAGTGTGGAGATGATAGGAAGGTAGTGTGGAGATGATAGGTAGATAGTGTGGAGATGATAGGAAGGTAGTGTGGAGATGATAGGAAGGTAGTGTGGAGATGATAGGTAGGTAGTGTGGAGATGATAGGAAGGTAGTGTGGAGATGATAGGAAGGTAGTGTGGAGATGATAGGTAGGTAGGTAGTGTGGAGATGATAGGAAGGTAGTGTGGAGATGATAGGTAGGTAGTGTGGAGATGATAGGAAGGTAGTGTGGAGATGATAGGTAGATAGTGTGGAGATGATAGGAAGGTAGTGTGGAGATGATAGGAAGGTAGTGTGGAGATGATAGGTAGGTAGTGTGGAGATGATAGGTAGGTAGTGTGGAGATGATAGGAAGGTAGTGTGGAGATGATAGGAAGGTAGTGTGGAGATGATAGGTAGGTAGGTAGTGTGGAGATGATAGGAAGGTAGTGTGGAGATGATAGGTAGGTAGTGTGGAGATGATAGGTAGGTAGTGTGGAGATGATAGGTAGGTAGTGTGGAGATGATAGGTGGGTAGTGTGGAGATGATAGGTAGGTAGTGTGGAGATGATAGGTAGGTAGTGTGGAGATGATAGGAAGGTAGTGTGGAGATGATAGGTGGGTAGTGTGGAGATGATAGGTAGGTAGTGTGGAGATGATAGGTGGGTAGTGTGGAGATGATAGGAAGGTAGTGTGGAGATGATAGGAAGGTAGTGTGGAGATGATAGGAAGGTAGTGTGGAGATGATAGGTGGGTAGTGTGGAGATGATAGGAAGGTAGTGTGGAGATGATAGGAAGGTAGTGTGGAGATGATAGGTAGGTAGTGTGGAGATGATAGGAAGGTAGTGTGGAGATGATAGGTAGGTAGTGTGGAGATGATAGGTAGGTAGTGTGGAGATGATAGGAAGGTAGTGTGGAGATGATAGGTGGGTAGTGTGGAGATGATAGGAAGGTAGTGTGGAGATGATAGGTAGGTAGTGTGGAGATGATAGGTAGGTAGTGTGGAGATGATAGGAAGGTAGTGTGGAGATGATAGGAAGGTAGTGTGGAGATGATAGGTAGGTAGTGTGGAGATGATAGGTAGGTAGTGTGGAGATGATAGGAAGGTAGTGTGGAGATGATAGGTGGGTAGTGTGGAGATGATAGGTAGGTAGTGTGGAGATGATAGGAAGGTAGTGTGGAGATGATAGGAAGGTAGTGTGGAGATGATAGGAAGGTAGTGTGGAGATGATAGGAAGGTAGTGTGGAGATGATAGGTAGGTAGTGTGGAGATGATAGGTAGGTAGTGTGGGGATGATAGGTAGGTAGTGTGGAGATGATAGGTAGGTAGTGGGGACATGATAGGTAGGTAGTGTGGAGATGATAGGTAGGTAGTGGGGACATGATAGGTAGGTAGTGTGGAGATGATAGGAAGGTAGTGTGGAGATGATAGGAAGGTAGTGTGGAGATGATAGGTAGGTAGTGTGGAGATGATAGGAAGGTAGTGTGGAGATGATAGGAAGGTAGTGTGGAGATGATAGGAAGGTAGTGTGGAGATGATAGGAAGGTAGTGTGGAGATGATAGGAAGGTAGTGTGGAGATGATAGGTAGGTAGTGTGGAGATGATAGGAAGGTAGTGTGGAGATGATAGGTAGGTAGTGTGGAGATGATAGGTGGGTAGTGTGGAGATGATAGGTGGGTAGTGTGGAGATGATAGGAAGGTAGTGTGGAGATGATAGGTGGGTAGTGTGGAGATGATAGGTGGGTAGTGTGGAGATGATAGGTAGGTAGTGTGGAGATGATAGGTAGGTAGGTAGTGTGGAGATGATAGGTAGGTAGTGTGGAGATGATAGGTAGGTAGTGTGGAGATGATAGGTAGGTAGTGTGGAGATGATAGGTAGGTAGTGTGGAGATGATAGGTAGGTAGTGTGGAGATGATAGGTAGGTAGTGTGGAGATGATAGGTAGGTAGTGTGGAGATGATAGGTGGGTAGTGTGGAGATGATAGGTGGGTAGTGTGGAGATGATAGGAAGGTAGTGTGGAGATGATAGGTGGGTAGTGTGGAGATGATAGGTGGGTAGTGTGGAGATGATAGGTAGGTAGTGTGGAGATGATAGGAAGGTAGTGTGGAGATGATAGGTAGGTAGTGTGGAGATGATAGGAAGGTAGTGTGGAGATGATAGGTAGGTAGTGTGGAGATGATAGGTAGGTAGTGTGGAGATGATAGGAAGGTAGTGTGGAGATGATAGGAAGGTAGTGTGGAGATGATAGGTAGGTAGTGTGGAGATGATAGGTAGGTAGTGTGGAGATGATAGGTAGGTAGTGTGGAGATGATAGGTGGGTAGTGTGGAGATGATAGGTGGGTAGTGTGGAGATGATAGGAAGGTAGTGTGGAGATGATAGGTGGGTAGTGTGGAGATGATAGGTGGGTAGTGTGGAGATGATAGGTAGGTAGTGTGGAGATGATAGGAAGGTAGTGTGGAGATGATAGGTAGGTAGTGTGGAGATGATAGGAAGGTAGTGTGGAGATGATAGGTAGGTAGTGTGGAGATGATAGGTAGGTAGTGTGGAGATGATAGGTAGGTAGGTAGTGTGGAGATGATAGGTAGGTAGTGTGGAGATGATAGGTAGGTAGTGTGGAGATGATAGGTAGGTAGTGTGGAGATGATAGGAAGGTAGTGTGGAGATGATAGGTAGGTAGTGTGGAGATGATAGGAAGGTAGTGTGGAGATGATAGGAAGGTAGTGTGGAGATGATAGGAAGGTAGTGTGGAGATGATAGGTAGGTAGTGTGGAGATGATAGGTAGGTAGTGTGGAGATGATAGGTAGGTAGGTAGTGTGGAGATGATAGGTAGGTAGTGTGGAGATGATAGGTAGGTAGTGTGGAGATGATAGGTAGGTAGTGTGGAGATGATAGGTAGGTAGTGTGGAGATGATAGGTAGGTAGTGTGGAGATGATAGGAAGGTAGTGTGGAGATGATAGGTAGGTAGTGTGGAGATGATAGGTAGGTAGTGTGGAGATGATAGGAAGGTAGTGTGGAGATGATAGGTAGGTAGTGTGGAGATGATAGGTAGGTAGTGTGGAGATGATAGGTAGGTAGTGTGGAGATGATAGGTAGGTAGTGTGGAGATGATAGGTAGGTAGTGTGGAGATGATAGGAAGGTAGTGTGGAGATGATAGGTAGGTAGTGTGGAGATGATAGGTAGGTAGTGTGGAGATGATAGGTAGTGTGGAGATGATAGGTAGGTAGTGTGGAGATGATAGGTAGGTAGTGTGGAGATGATAGGTAGGTAGTGTGGAGATGATAGGTAGTGTGGAGATGATAGGTAGGTAGTGTGGAGATGATAGGTAGGTAGTGTGGAGATGATAGGTAGGTAGTGTGGAGATGATAGGTAGGTAGTGTGGAGATGATAGGAAGGTAGTGTGGAGATGATAGGTAGGTAGTGTGGAGATGATAGGTAGGTAGTGTGGAGATGATAGGAAGGTAGTGTGGAGATGATAGGTAGGTAGTGTGGAGATGATAGGTAGGTAGTGTGGAGATGATAGGTAGTGTGGAGATGATAGGTAGGTAGTGTGGAGATGATAGGTAGGTAGTGTGGAGATGATAGGAAGGTAGTGTGGAGATGATAGGAAGGTAGTGTGGAGATGATAGGAAGGTAGTGTGGAGATGTTAGGAAGGTAGTGTGGAGATGTTAGGTAGGTAGTGTGGAGATGATAGGTAGGTAGTGTGGAGATGATAGGTAGGTAGTGTGGAGATGATAGGTAGTGTGGAGATGATAGGTAGGTAGTGTGGAGATGATAGGAAGGTAGTGTGGAGATGATAGGTAGGTAGTGTGGAGATGATAGGAAGGTAGTGTGGAGATGATAGGTAGGTAGTGTGGAGATGATAGGTAGTGTGGAGATGATAGGTAGGTAGTGTGGAGATGATAGGAAGGTAGTGTGGAGATGATAGGTAGGTAGTGTGGAGATGATAGGTGGGTAGTGTGGAGATGATAGGTAGGTAGTGTGGAGATGATAGGAAGGTAGTGTGGAGATGATAGGAAGGTAGTGTGGAGATGATAGGTAGGTAGTGTGGAGATGATAGGTGGGTAGTGTGGAGATGATAGGAAGGTAGTGTGGAGATGATAGGAAGGTAGTGTGGAGATGATAGGTAGGTAGTGTGGAGATGATAGGTGGGTAGTGT
>OZ024746.1:10664432-10666932 GCA_964016885.1 Eledone cirrhosa | reverse complement strand
TCCATCAGCCAAGACAAAAAATACCCTGTCTGTATGGTCCAACTCCTCCATCAGCCAAAACAAAAAATACCCTGTCTGTATGGTCCAACTCCTCCATCAGCCAAAACAAAAAATACCCTGTCTGTATGGTCCAACTCCTCCATCAGCCAAGACAAAAAATACCCTGTCTGTATGGTCCAACTCCTCCATCAGCCAAAACAAAAAATACCCTGTCTGTATGGTCCAACTCCTCCATCAGCCAAGACAAAAAATACCCTGTCTGTATGGTCCAACTCCTCCATCAGCCAAAACAAAAAATACCCTGTCTGTATGGTCCAACTCCTCCATCAGCCAAGACAAAAAATACCCTGTCTGTATGGTCCAACTCCTCCATCAGCCAAAACAAAAAATACCCTGTCTGTATGGTCCAACTCCTCCATCAGCCAAGACAAAAAATACCCTGTCTGTATGGTCCAACTCCTCCATCAGCCAAAACAAAAAATACCCTGTCTGTATGGTCCAACTCCTCCATCAGCCAAAACAAAAAATACCCTGTCTGTATGGTCCAACTCCTCCATCAGCCAAGACAAAAAATACTCCGTCTGTATGGTCCAACTCCTCCATCAGCCAAAACAAAAAATACCCTGTCTGTATGGTCCAACTCCTCCATCAGCCAAAACAAAAAATACCCTGTCTGTATGGTCCAACTCCTCCATCAGCCAAGACAAAAAATACCCTGTCTGTATGGTCCAACTCCTCCATCAGCCAAAACAAAAAATACCCTGTCTGTATGGTCCAACTCCTCCATCAGCCAAAACAAAAAATACCCTGTCTGTATGGTCCAACTCCTCCATCAGCCAAAACAAAAAATACCCTGTCTGTATGGTCCAACTCCTCCATCAGCCAAAACAAAAAATACCCTGTCTGTATGGTCCAACTCCTCCATCAGCCAAAACAAAAAATACCCTGTCTGTATGGTCCAACTCCTCCATCAGCCAAAACAAAAAATACCCTGTCTGTATGGTCCAACTCCTCCATCAGCCAAAACAAAAAATACCCTGTCTGTATGGTCCAACTCCTCCATCAGCCAAAACAAAAAATACCCTGTCTGTATGGTCCAACTCCTCCATCAGCCAAAACAAAAAATACCCTGTCTGTATGGTCCAACTCCTCCATCAACCAAAACAAAAAATACCCTGTCTGTATGGTCCAACTCCTCCATCAGCCAAAACAAAAAATACCCTGTCTGTATGGTCCAACTCCTCCATCAGCCAAAACAAAAAATACCCTGTCTGTATGGTCCAACTCCTCCATCAGCCAAAACAAAAAATACCCTGTCTGTATGGTCCAACTCCTCCATCAGCCAAAACAAAAAATACCCTGTCTGTATGGTCCAACTCCTCCATCAGCCAAAACAAAAAATACCCTGTCTGTATGGTCCAACTCCTCCATCAGCCAAAACAAAAAATACCCTGTCTGTATGGTCCAACTCCTCCGTCAGCCAAGACAAAAAATACTCCGTCTGTATGGTCCAACTCCTCCATCAGCCAAAACAAAAAATACCCTGTCTGTATGGTCCAACTCCTCCATCAGCCAAAACAAAAAATACCCTGTCTGTATGGTCCAACTCCTCCATCAGCCAAAACAAAAAATACCCTGTCTGTATGGTCCAACTCCTCCGTCAGCCAAGACAAAAAATACTCCGTCTGTATGGTCCAACTCCTCCATCAGCCAAAACAAAAAATACCCTGTCTGTATGGTCCAACTCCTCCATCAGCCAAAACAAAAAATACCCTGTCTGTATGGTCCAACTCCTCCGTCAGCCAAGACAAAAAATACTCCGTCTGTATGGTCCAACTCCTCCATCAGCCAAAACAAAAAATACCCTGTCTGTATGGTCCAACTCCTCCATCAGCCAAAACAAAAAATACCCTGTCTGTATGGTCCAACTCCTCCATCAGCCAAAACAAAAAATACCCTGTCTGTATGGTCCAACTCCTCCATCAGCCAAAACAAAAAATACCCTGTCTGTATGGTCCAACTCCTCCGTCAGCCAAGACAAAAAATACTCCGTCTGTATGGTCCAACTCCTCCATCAGCCAAAACAAAAAATACCCTGTCTGTATGGTCCAACTCCTCCATCAGCCAAAACAAAAAATACTCCGTCTGTATGGTCCAACTCCTCCATCAGCCAAAACAAAAAATACCCTGTCTGTATATGTCAATCGTCAAACTAACTGTAACATGCTAGAGAGACGTAAAAACAGAACAACAGACTCTATAGAACAACAAATGTCTTCCACAGACATTACCTTGGGACCATACTTAGAATATTTGGTGTGACCACATCAGGAATGAAGAGGTCATAGAACATTATCACAAAATACCATCACTATACAACACCAATGAAAAGTTACTAGAATACTATTACACAATACTATCAACGCTCGGCGGCGGAATATGCATAGCTTCGTTGTCACGCATGCCCATGAATAAACTAATGAGAGCCGTTCTCGAATAT
>OZ024746.1:10654432-10659432 GCA_964016885.1 Eledone cirrhosa | reverse complement strand
ACAAGCACACATTAAGTTACAAATATGCATGTGTTGATGTATGTACACAGACAGTTAAACTCACCTTGCGTTTATCACAATTACACAGGTAAGCTCACGCAACATTGATTTAGTGAATAGAAAAAAAACGGGTTAATAAACACTTGCACACATTAACTTACTTGGGAAAAAACCTATTTAATTTATTAATTTTCTTTTCTGGTTTTTTGGTTTTTGGTTTGTTTTTTTCATATTTCTTTTTCAAACTTTCTATTTCTTTGCTTTTATTTATTTTTATTGTTTATTTTTAATATTTTGCTTTATTTTTATTTTATTTATTTATTTATTTATTTATTTATTTATTTATTTATTTATTTGCTGTTTTCTTTCGAACAAACATCGATCAGTGGTATACTTATCAGAGATTTCTACCAAAACCAGGTTGAAATTCACCTTCCTCTTGTTACTGATAATCATAGTACTGCTATTAGTAATAGTGATGAGAGTTGTAGTAATGTTGTGTGGTTGGTGTATATTATATTGGTAGTTATAATATCGATAGAGGTGGTGGTTGTGGTGGTGGTTGTGGTAGTAGTTGTGGTAGTAGTTGTAGTGGCTGAGGTGGTATTTATAGCAGTGGTAGTAGTGGCGGTTGTGGTGGTACTTACAGTGATGATAGATGTTGTGGTTGTGGTGGTACTTACAGTGATGATAGATGTTGTGGTTGTGGTGGTACTTACAGTGATGATAGATGTTGTGGTTGTGGGGGTACTTACAGTGGTTATAGTAGTGGTGGTTATGGTGGTAGTTATAGCACTGTAGTAGCTGTGACAGTTTGGTAGTTAGTGTAGTGATAGTAGTGGTGGTTGAGTTGAGGTTATAGTGGTTGTTATGATGATGGTTCATAAGTTCAGCTGACGGTCGTAAAGTCATGATTTTGACTCAGCGGCGCGTTATGTCCTTGAGCAAGATACTTTTTCTTTCGCATGCTCCAGTTCATATATACATATATACATAGTGTGTGACGGCTTTCTGCAGTATCCATCTATCAAATTCTACATTAGAAGACGTTTGCTCAGGATGCCGCGCAAGGCCAGTCCAAGCACAGAACCACTTGGCTACAGAACTAACCCCATCACTACACAACCATATCTGTGACTGTATAGTAAACTATAGATGTGGAAGTTTTTCACTTTCTAACTTCTCTGTTGTTATTTTCGTTTGATTTGAGGCAAATATATTTCCAATTTACTGAACTAATTAGAAACGAGTACTTTAGGATATATTAATTAATTAAATAATTAATTAATTAATACATTCATGAGTTAGATATCTTTCGAAGAATATGTAGGTTTATGTGAATGACTGTGTAAGTATGTGTGTGTATGGTATATATATGAGTGTGTGCGAATGTGTGGTGGGAAAGAAAGATAGACAGAAAGAAAGAAAGAAAGAAAGAAAGAAAGAAAGAAAGAAAGAAAGAAAGAAAGAAAGAAAGAAATAGAGTTGACATGTTTCACAAAAACCTATATATATATATGACGAAGGATACAAGGGAAATATCAAAGAGGTATTTATGACGTCAATGTAAGAGAATGGACCTCAACCGTTGCAAAATTCATCATCCTTGTTTTCTATAATTTCCATATATTTCAAATAACACTATACATGTTGTCTTAAGAAGATAAACACAATTAAACTGGTTCAAAATCTCTTCAACAAACATTTTTATAGAATATTCATTAAATGACCTTTTATTTTATCATTTCGAAGCGGAAGAAATAAGTTGTATTCACGTTCTGAGGATTGATAAAATTGGCGATTGTCGTCAAGTCGATATCGCAACATGGCTACAGTCCAATGACCAAATGACCCACAATAAAATAACTATATATATATATATATATATATATATATATATAACGAAGGAGGTGTGGTAAGGAACCAGATGGACCATAACGCACCAGAGTACTCAATACTTAGGGTAGTAGAGTGGGTAGTAGGAAAATGTTTAACCCCGACGGTAGAGCTCAAGCCGTTTCGACGGCTATTTCTGGGTACAGAAATAGCCGTCGAAACGGCTTGAGCTCTGCCGTCGGGGTTAAACATTTTCCTATATATATATATATATATATATATATATATATATATATATATATATGTGTGTGTGTGTGTGTGTGTGTGTGTGTGTGTGTGTGTGTGTGTGTGTGCGTGAATGAAGTATTTCCGTCAGAAAGGTACAGGAAAAAAGAGTGCTCTATGTAGGCTACAGAGCTTATTAGTTATGTAATAAACAACATAAGATAATTATTTCATTTACCAGTGGTTTCTTGAAGACAGATGTTGTGTCTGTCTTCAGTCGTCAGAATGAATAAAAACATCATGTTTTTTATTCATTCTGACGACTGAAGACAGACACATCATCTGTCTTCAAGAACACCACTGGTAAATGAAATAATTATCTTATGTTGTTTATTACATAACTAAAAAAAAATATATATATATATAGTAATAATTATAAATGTGAAGACTAAAATCAAAGAGGGCTCGATAAGGATAAATATATATCCCGCTAAGGTTGAAAGCAGCGATTCTTTGCTTAAACTTTAATCTGTTATTTTAATATATATATATATATATATATATATATATATATATATATATATATATATATATATATATATATAAACTAATATATATGTGATGAAACACAGGTATCTGTGTTTCATCACATATATATTAGTTTATACACGGCTCAGGGGTATTTTCCTCCTTCGAGCTAATTCCATTGTAAAAGAATTCATTACCTTATTAATATATATATATATATATATATATATATTAGAAAGTGAGGTTTTTTTACAAAATGAAAAAGTATATATATATAAGGAAAAAAGATGAAATCAAAAATGCAACTGAAGTCTTATTTAAAAAAATATATATATATTTATTTGGTTCCTTTACCGGTTTCGCAGTTCTTCTGCTTTTCAAAAGTAGAGTTGAGATGTGAGAAAAACCACAGATCCTTCATATCAACTCTACTTTTGAAAAGCAAAAGAACTGCGAAACCGGTAAAAGAACCAAATAAATATATATATATTTTTTTTTAAAAGACTCCAGTTGCATTTTCGATTTCATCTTTTTTCCTTATATATATATATATATATATATATATATATATATATATATATGATTACGCATGTGTTTGTGTGTTTTTTTACCCATTTCTCTCGTCGTTTATCACCGTTCCTTCATCTTATCACTCTTTACTTTTTATTTATCTTCTATTTCTAATTCTATTTTCTGGTGAAGGACTAGTATCCGAAACGTTAAGACTCATATATATATGTGTGTGTGTGTGTGTGTGTGTGTGTGTGTGTGTGTGTGTGTGTAAATGCGTATTATTTAAGTGTGTGCATATATACATATATTTAAGTCCAGAATACGCGTCATATATATAGCAGAAGACATAGGGTGGGGGTGGGGGTTTATAAGAGATCGATACTTTAGATTGAAACACACACAGACATAGTAATGGATCTCCGTGGGTTGACACGGTGAGTGTTCCAGTTATTTGATGAACTGTCTGCTCATGAAATTAACGTACAAATGGCTGAGTATTCCACATACACGAGTACTTTTAACGTAAATCTCAGGGTATTTCAGCGTGACAAAGTGTACGATAAGGCTCTCATTGAATTACAGGTATAGTCGATCCGACGGGCATCGAAATAGTTTACGTCTACCTAATTTCACTTTCAATGCAGATATATGCACACATACGCACATATATATATATACATGACACGTATTCTGGACTCAAATATATATATATATATATATATATATATATATATATATATATATTTGAGTCTGTGTGTGTTTCAATCTAAAGTATCGATCTCTTATAAACCCCCCCCCCCAAAAAACACACACACACACACACACACACCATGTCTTCCGCTATGCCATCCATTATTTTATTGTGTATCTCAATCTAGTAATTTCATAAACAATATTTTCTCAATATTTCCGTTTCCTTCCTATTTACACTCGTCAGTTCACTCTTTTCTCCTTCTCTACCCCCCCCCCCCCCCCAGCTCTCTCTCTCTCTCCCCCTCTCTCGTTTTCTTTCTATCTCTATTTCTATCTCTCTATCTCTTCTTCATCATCATCATCATCTTCTTCTTTTTCTTCTTCTTCTTCGTCTTCTTCTTCTCCTCTTCTATTTCCCCCGCTCTCTCTCTCTCTCTCTCTCTCTCTCTCTCTCTCTCTCTCTCTCTCTCTCTCTCTCTCTCTCTCGCCCTCTGTTTCTCTCTCTCTCTTTTTTCTCTCTGTCGCTATTTCTATCTCTCTATCTCTTCTTCTTCTTCTTCTTCTTCTTCTTCTTCTTCTTCTTCTTCTTCTTCGTCGTCTTCTTCTTCTCCTTCTTCTTCTTCTCTCCATCTATTTCCCCCGTTCTCTCTCTCTCTCTCGCTCTCTCTCTCTCGTTTTCTCTCTACCTCTATTTCTATCACTCTATCTCTTCTTCTTCCTCATCAACATCATCATCATCATCATCATCTTATTCTTATTCTCCCTCTCCCTCCTCCCCCCTCTCTCAATCTCCCCCCTCACTCCACCCCTTCACTCTACCCCTCTCTCCACCCCTCTCTTATAATATATCCTCCACTAGAACCAGGTTCATAACTTTTTAAAAAGAACGCAAGCTAGAAGGTAAAGTAGTGAAAGGATGACAGACGTGATTGATGTTCCCTGGTGTTTAGTGAGTGAAATTAGAATCATTTACTAGCTGACGTACCCAGCTTCGCCCGGGTAAACAGATTATAAGAGAAGACAGGTAAAAGAGAAAATGACTGTATTGGATGTTTGTCTGGTTACAGTATGAGGCGAGTCCGTGGTGTCTGTGTGATACAAAAAAAAACAGTTAAAAAATGTTTCCAGATATACCAGATTCTTCGTTGTACCGTTTGTGCATAGTATATGAACAATTCTAGGTGCTCCCACCTAGAATAGTGACC
>OZ024746.1:10649432-10651932 GCA_964016885.1 Eledone cirrhosa | reverse complement strand
TTCCAATGAGAGAGTCTTGTGTCTATGTTAGAAACCGCCTCTCTCTCTCTATTGGGAAAAAATTTGTGAAATTATAAAACCAGAAGAACATACATACATACAAACATATATACACACACCAATACATACATACATACATACATACATACATACATACATACATACATACATACATACATACATCAGCTGCCCACTTGATGTAAACGTTGTCAGAAAAATACAGGAGAAGGAGGACATCTACGGACCATTGATGAAGAGTTTACAAATCCAGTATCCAAGATACACCTTTAGCTTCATACCCATCATTATTGGTGCTACGGGTTATATACCAACCCGCTTGGACCAAAGTATGACTGAACTTGGATTTGCGGACAAAAAGCGCAGCTCCCTAATTCATAGTCTACAAATGGCTGCGATAGCTGGCACCTTCAAAATTTGCAAAACATTCTTGCGATTCAAGGGATGACAATTTCTTTTCTTTACAACCTTGCCACCAGGAAGGTGGCCGGTCAAAAAAAATATACTCGAAATTAAGAGAAAGAGATAACATACATACATCTGCACTGAGAAAGATGCACTAAGGAGAGGTTTATCCCAAGATATATTGCATCATTGCTAGTCGCTGGCCACGTTAGTACAAATGTTTGACGTCAGATAATCCCTAACTCTGAATTGTTCAATCAGCAAAATGTTCACATGACAAAATAAAAGAAATCAGTTTCACTGGAAGCCGAGAAAAAACATGAGTAAACTTGAAAGTATGAAGTCACACGCACACACATATACACGCCCATATGCGTAGACACACAGGCACTTAAACATACACAAACACACACATACGCACACGTACGTACAAACACACACACACACACGTACCTACAAACACACACATGTGCACGTACATATGCATACAAAAGCACTTACACATACACATACACATGCACACACACATGCGCACACACAATACACATGCACACACACATGCACACGTACACACACACACATACACACATACATGCACATACACAACTACACATATGCACGTAGATACATACACACACACAAACACACACATGCACACACATACACATATGCGTGTACGCACTAAAACACACACACAAACACACACATACACATATGCGTGTACGTACACAAACACACACACACGTACACACACATACACATATGCGTGTACGTATACAAACACACACACACATACACATATGCGTGTACGTACACAAACATACACATACACATATGCGTGTACGCACACAAACACACACATACATATATGCGCGTACGTACACAAACACACACACACATACACACACATACACATATGCGTGTACGTACACAAACACACACACACATACACATATGCGTGTACGTACACAAACACTCACACATACACACACATACACATATGCGTGTACGTACACAAACACACACATACACACACACACACACATATGCGTGTACGTACACAAACACACACACATACATATATGCGTGTACATCACACAGATGAATTCGTGATGAAGGACACCATGGATCAGGCTTTACGGAAGATTCTTAAAAAGACATGAGTCATGGAAATGTCGGTAAACTGGTGCGTTAGAACTCAGCTAGGCTGACAATAATACTGATTAGATACTGAACGAAGGAGATGGTTTATTTAAAGGTATCTAGAGGGTTTGGGTTTGGATAGGGTTTTTTTTTTTTTTCATTTTCTTTGTTGTTATTGTTATTGTTGTCTGTATTTTTACGAAGTAGAAGTAACGGAGGTCTCCATGACCTTTACAAGAACTGTTCGTTGTTGCCTTACTTGTCAATGAAGATTTTTGAATCCACTTAAAGTGATTATATTAACGAGATTCATGTATTGGTCGTTGTTGTTGTTGTTGTTTTTGGTTGTTATTGTTGTCGTTGTTGTTATTGTTTTTGGTTATTGTTGTTTGGGCTGTTTTTTGGGGTGTTGTTGTTTTTTGGTTGTTGTTGTTGATGCAATTGATGATTAGCACTATTTTTACCATACAGATGTTGTAGTAGTTGTTATTGTGTTCTCTCTTTGTGTCTACGGGATGTCAGTTATAACTGTTGTTATTTTGTTGTTGTTGCTGTTGTTGTTGTTGTTGTTGTTATATTTAATCACGTGAGGCGTTATCTTTGGATCTTTGGATTTCTTGATAAGATTGCACATTTTCTTGCATGTCAGCAAAGAGAAAACTGACAGCAACAACAACAACTTCTACAACATAAATGGGATAAACAGCTGCATCATTTATCATAGTAGTAGTAGTAGTAGTAGTAGTAGTAGTAGTAGTAGTAGTAGTAGTAGTAGTAGTAGTCATAACAACAACAGATTATACCAGCAATATGACAACACAAGGGATAGTAATAGAACCAGAACTAATAACACTAGTAGAAACAGCAGTAGTAGCAGCAGTAACAACAACAATAACAACAACCTCGTAGTCCTTTCCTTTCCTCTCTGCATACC
>OZ024746.1:10639432-10644432 GCA_964016885.1 Eledone cirrhosa | reverse complement strand
TTTTGTCAAAAGAACTAAGCCTCTGAAAGACTTCTGAAGGCTGGTTTTTAGTTCCAGTTTGGTTATCTTAAATGAACGAGGCATAAATATCCCTTGAAAGGATGTTGCTATATCGCAAATAACATTCCAAAGTGATTTTGTACCTATTGTTATAAGTCAGGTGAACTAAGACATACAGAATTACATTACTGTACAAACACAAAACGAAACGCTTCCAATTGATTTGAGATCAATACCTATGAGTTCATACTTCAAATACATTGAAAGATCAGAACCTCGTAATGTTTCTCTTTGGCTTCATATAAATGGCATTTTCATCTAGTTGAGAAAGAATTTAGACATAATTTCATTTACCAGTGACTCTCGTTAAGCAGAGAGTTTGACAAATACATAGTTGTCTTGAGTTTCTGTTGGAATAAATTCTTTCATTTCACTAAGGATATGTCACCTGTTCTTCCCTTGAAAAACAGCATGGCAGTAACAACATAATCAAAACAAGAAGTTTTCTTCTATTGGTATAAAGCCACTAAAGAAGTAGGGTAACAAACTATTTTATCGATGTCTTTCGGTATATGTACGAAACAATGGTGTGTTTAACGATGTTTCATTCCAGATTTATATGAGAGGGCGCATGTGTGTGTACTAATAAATGGGTGTATCGAACAAATATATTTTGTAGTCTTTATGCCGTCCTAGTTAAGCCAATTAATAGGGCTTGATAAAGTACCAAAGAACGTATATTGACACAATCGACAGGAATCCCTGAATTTGGTACTGGAATATTGCCACAGTCATTGAAACTATATAAGAGTATATTACTGGTACTTATTTGACCTCAAATCGGAGTTTGAAATGAGAACGTCGATTAATTAGCTGATAAATTGTCACTGACTTTTGTTCGGAGTCTTAATGATACTACAATCTAAAATCTTTAGTAATTAAAACAATATTGATTTTTAAGAAGCACAAACCTAGAGATTTTATGGAAATATGTCATCGATTATATCGACTTTAGTACTGTACTCATATTTATTTTATCACCCCCAGTTAGTGTGAAATAGGTTTGATCTGCTCTTCTATGGTTCTTCCCTATATTAGCTTAAAACAAGAGATAAACACCTGATAAGAATTTAGTTTCAACTTTTCATTGAAGTTATTTTATATTTTCTGCTAGCATGTGTAGTGTGCATATTGATATTATACGCAGGTATATATACATGTAGATATGATACATCAAATAAAATCGTAATTGACAATATACACAGAGATTAAACGAAGACTGCGTTCCACTGTCTTATGTAATCAGTAACGTAATCCATGATACATTTAAAAAAAGACGATATTATATATAAACTGCATTAGGAGAAAATTAGTGACAGAAATATATACTCATAATAGTTATATACTCAGACATATAGATGTATGTATGTGCACAATCATACGCGTCAGGTGTAGAAAATCATAACCTCTCTATCTCTCTCATCACACACTCTCTCTTTCTATATATATAGTAGATGAAGTGGTGGTGGTGGTGGTGGTGACGATATACCGGAAGTGCAACTTTGAAAAGAAGTCAATTTTAAATTATTTATTTTTACGAAATTATTTTTGTTTACGAAATTGAGTAGATAAATTATGTAATATTCATCCTTTCATCCTTACGGGGTCGATAAAATAAAGTACCAGTAATGTACTGGGTAATTACTGGCCTTGTGTCAAAAGTAGAAACAATTATTTATTCAAAGTAATCCAACTTATTTTACAAACGGAATAAAAAAAATAAACCGTACGCAATCTCGCAGACCTTCCTTTATTATAGTTTAGATACTCGGAAAAGTACGAATGTCACAACACCTCATTCCTAACAACATAAATGAAGCACACACCTGTATGTACATCAAACAATTGTCAACCAAGGGTCTTCTACAACAAAGTCTATCTAAAAATAATATCGTACTGTTTTAAAATAGAAAGTCATATTCTTACAAATAGAAATGATGGGATGGTAAGAACTGGCCTGACACATCTTCTTCTTCTTCTTCTTCTTCTTCTTCTTCTTCTTCTTCTTCTTCTTCTTCTTCTTCTTCTTCTTCTTCTTCTTCTTCTTCTTCTTCTTCTCCTTCTTCTTCTACTTCTTCTTCTTCTTCTTCATCTTCTTCTTCTTCATCTTCTTCATCTTCTTCTTCTTCTTCTTCTTCTTCTTCTTCTTCTTCTTCATCTTCTTCTTCTTCTACTTCTTCTTCTTCTTCATCTTCTTCTTATTATTCTTATTCTTCTTCTTCTTCATCTTCTTCTTCTTCTTCTTCTTCTTCTTCTTCTTCTTCTTCTTCATCTTCTTCATCTTCTTCTTCTTCTACTTCTTCTTCTTCTTCATCTTCTTATTATTATTCTTATTCTTCTTCTTCTTCATCTTCTTCTTCTTCTTCTTCTTCTTCTTCTTCTTCATCTTCTTCTTATTCTTCTTCTTATTATTATTATTATTATTATTATTATTATTATTATTATTATTATTATTATTCATCTTCTTCATCTTCTTCTTCTTCATCTTCTTCTTCATCTTCTTCTTCTTCTTCTTCTTCTTCTTCATCTTCATCTTCTTCTTCATCTTCTTCTTCTTCATCTTCTTCTTCATCTTCTTCTTCTTCTTCTTCTTCTTCTTCTTCTTCTTCTTCTTCTTCTACTACTTCTTCTTCTTCTACTTCTTCTTCTTCTTCATCTTCATCTTCTTCTTCTACTTCTTCTTCTTCTTCTTCTTCATCTTCTTCTTCTTCTTCTTCTTCTTCTACTACTTCTTCTTCTTCTACTTCTTCTTCTTCTTCATCTTCATCTTCTTCTTCATCTTCTTCTTCTTCTTCATCTTCTTCTTCTTCTACTTCTTCTTCTTCTTCATCTTCTTCTTCTTCTTCTTCTTCTTCTTCTTCTTCTTCTTCTTCTTCTACTTCTTCTCCCACTTATTCCTGAAAGGGTCGTCGAAGCAGTCCTCCAACACTCCTTCCAGGGGTGGGTCCTGTCAGAAGCAACCCTCTCCAACTGATCCGGCTGGATCCCCAAGTGAGACCAGCTAAGCTCGTGGATGTTACCCAACCATCATGCTCAATATCAACCCCTTGGTCTCCTCTTGGTTGATTTTATCCGTAAAAATCTGTCCATCGATTCTTCCCTGATACATTCTCACCACATGCCTCACTCTAAATTTATTAACAACAATCGCCTCCATTGATATTTTAATCAGATAAAATATTATCATATATTTACATTAATGTTGATGAATGGAAAAAAGAAGAGTATTCGATACCGCCGGGTAGTGTATACATTATTATTTATTATGCAAGATACAGTAAACTTCCATACAGAGACCCTTGCTTTCCTGTTAAGAAGGAAAGTCTGCCAACATTCATCACTCAGTGTCAGCGGAAATAAAAAAAAAAAAAAAACCAGACTAACTAACGTTGGCAATGCTACTCTCTCAATAAAAACCCAGGCTATCGATATGGTATTCTGATTCTACCTTACATAATAAATAATATATATTTGCTATATTTTTCCGTGTTTAAATGTAATTTTTTTTAAATTTTAAATCAAGCCAAGTAACCATATAAACACATCTTTGCCTTTACCGTCGGCATTCTTGTCGTCTTTTGGAAATTAATCAATAGGTTGTTTCAAATTCATTTGGTGCCAAAAGCATCGAATCTATTCAAATTCGAATTTTGATATAATTTTCTTTAATCTTTTTTTTTCCTTCACTTCCTTGTAGTTTTTTTTTTTCTTGTTTTATTTTTTATTCACTCATTTAGGATTTTTTTCCTTCCATTCAGTTTGTGATAATTTGTGAAATCGAACGAAAAAAAAGTTTTTTTTTTTTCTTTTTATGAAAATCGAATAGTTAATTTCTATTGACAATTTACCCCTAATTAACTCTACAAATACTTAATTACCGTGTGAGGCTGAGTATTTTACCTCACCTGTTGAATCTATGAAAACTGAAATCTGCCACTTTGGAATTGAATATTTGTCTGTCAATTCAGGTCACATGTGTGGATGTATGTTGGTGATAGGGTGTGTTAATAGCAATGGTTATGTATACATGTATTTGTGTGTGTGTTTATGTGTTGACGCATATGCATATATATATATAACGAAGGAAGTGTGGTAGGGAACCAGGTGGACCATAACACACCAGAATACTCGATACTTAGGGTAGTAGAGTTCAGATCTAACTGTCGAAATGGCCGGAGCTCAGCCATCGGGGTCCTGACTCTTTTCCTATATATATATATATAAAATAATTAAGTCAAATAGGTAAAATTTGGCTTCGTTTATTATAAATTATAGATACACTGCTATATATATTTCGGTGACAGCCATCATTGGCTGTGACCTCTTCAGGCAGTCCGAATTGGTGTGGTAGAGACAGGTACACATGTTGTTGAAGTATGTTTTACTCCGTCAATACTCCGATATGTCCAGCTCTTGGTTGCGTTGTTATTTCTCTGAGGATATGATTCCACGAAACGGAGCCAAATTTTGCCTATTTGACTTAATTATTTTACATTACTCCGGAGTAAACAAACCAACCTGCGTCGAGTGCTCTATTCTGCATACAAAGGTATCAGTAAACAACCAACATACATATATATATATATATATATATATATATATATATATATATATATATATATATATGTATATATATATATATATATATATATGTATATATATATATATATATGTATATATATATATATATATATATGTATGTATATATATATATATATATATATATATATATATATATATATATATATATATATATATATATATATATATATATATGTATATATATATATATATATGTATGTATATATATATATATATATATATATATATATATATATATATATATATATATATATATATATATATATATATATATATATAAGAATTAAAATACTAGAGTGTGTTGGAGTTAAACACCCTCTTCATATTATAGAAATGAC
>OZ024746.1:10624432-10626932 GCA_964016885.1 Eledone cirrhosa | reverse complement strand
AGCACACATCTGTGCTATCGTCTGGTGTTGTGAAGCGCTATCGTCTGGTCGTTGCCGGTCAGTGTCACTCGCCACTAAACTCAGTATTCAAAGAAATGAGTTAGGTGCCGTATATCCTCTTGAATCAATCATAGAGATGGACACATGCCTCACAGCAACGGATCAATATGCTGCAATAGTCGAACGAGGACTTTAAAGTTCGATCTTTGTCAACACTTCATCACAGCCGCAAGACATCGGATGACTCAAGTCAGGTTGTCTATGAAGTAGATAGGAATGAAATTAAATATACGGCATTTTATGTAGGATTTCACAGATATAAAGGAGATTATGGCAGATGTTCACTAAATTGATAGGGCAAAGGTTTGAGTAAAGAAAACGAAAGCAATCCCGGTGTCCAATTTCAATCACTCAATACAAACAGAATGGGGAAAAACGTATACGAGCTTGGCGATTCTAATCGATTTTGTAGAGAAAACAAAGGAATGTTAAAACCTGCTATGTACAAATGTGTTCCAGTATTGTTTTGGTTTGTCAGGGAGTACTGACACCAGAATTGAAAGCAGCATACTGAAAATCAACAATCCCAAAATCTTATGAGGATTTAGCATTCAATTTGATCACGTCATTGGATGTAACAAGATTGATATTCTGGTTATCAATAAAAAAACAAATAAGTGCTTATAATCGATATTGTTTATTTGAGACAACATTTCCCACCGGGAAGTTCAGAAACTTAATAAGAACTCAGAACTTTGCGCTCTTAAGGATATGAAGAAAACTTTTGATATCAATAAAATTCGGAAAAGTAGATTCACATCTCAAACAGATTCGTTTCTACCTCAAACAAGTTCACGAAAAAACAAGTACTAATACTATATTTTAAAAATTGGCATTGCTTGAAAGTGCTGATATTCTCAGAAAGGTATTTTTTCTCTGAAGTCTATAGAACTGATGACAAGTGACTATATTTTGATTTTCCAGCAGTCAATACCTACTACACAGGACATTAAAAAAATAACAACAACAACAACAACAACAACAACAACAACAACAACAACAACAACAACAATAATTATAATAATAATGCAAAATGACAACAGAAAAAGTGGTATAGACGTACATGAGAAAAGATGTCAGAGAATGAGAAAGCAACCATACCGAGGGTGAGATCAAAGCCAAGCTACAGAATAATATAGTCAAAGACCACATAGACATTCCAACGGTCATACTCAAAAAGTTTCTGGTAACTGTGATGATTCTGGGAGTCGTAAGCAATAAGAAGGATGCCATGCCTCCTCACTTCTTTCCTCGGGGCTTAAGGATCAATGTTGTTGTCAATAAAGATGTGTTGGAGAGGGCCTTCAGGTCTTGAGAACATGATCAAAAGAAGACCGTACACCTACCAACAGTACTCAGTGGCGTCTAATAAGGCCAGGATGACCTAAAAATGGTTGAGTTACATTTTCCACAATCTTGTCAACCCCAAAATATGACCTCTTAGCTCTCCAGACCTGTATCTGTTGGACATATTCGAGAGAGAAGTCAGTCAAAGCCCCCATAACACTCTAAAATCTCTGAAGACCGCCATAACTAGTACAGTGTCCAAAATAGATAAAGATCATCTGATTCGGGCATGTCAACTTTTCAGACCTCGTACTGAAGTAGTTATCGATATTAGCAACGAATTCATTGAGTAGATACGTGAGGAAGAGTCTCAATATTAGTCATACTAATTCTTTCTCAAATAAAGCTTTTCTTTCATGACTTAAAGCGTATTTTACTAAATTCATGAACTGAGCAACCCTGTATATATAAAATTACGCACTCATGCACACATATGATAGTACAATAAAAAGACTGCCATTCGACATATATATATATATATATATATATATATATATATATATATATATATAAGTGGTTACACAACAGTTAGTTCACCATATCGAGAACAATTGTTTATCGCGGATTCTAGTCCTGTAGAAGCCATTTATATATATATATATATATATATAGGATTGAAAGATGTGGTGGGTCCGTCAACTTCTTATTAATATATATATATATATATATATATATATATATATATATATATATATATATATATATATATATTCCTATTTCCATCATACTTTCATTTTCTTTTTCAGTATCTTTAAAACCTCTGTTATTTTATTTACTCTCTCTCTCTCTCTCTCTCTCTATATATATATATATATATATATATATATATATATATATATATATATATAAACATATCCTTCCTCTCCCTATTTCTTTTTCTCTATTTGTCTTTGTTGTTGTATCTTTCTCTTACTCTTTCTGTTTATATATTAAGTGAGATTGATATCTGTATATATGTGTGCGTAGGAAGACATATAAATGGTTAAATTCCTATATATATATCCCTCCTGATTTTCACTGTGTTTCTGTCTATCTTTTTCATTATCTCCTTCTTTCTCTCTATCCCAATAGTTTCCCAGCAAACAATAACTCG
>OZ024746.1:10596932-10611932 GCA_964016885.1 Eledone cirrhosa | reverse complement strand
ATAATCGTCTAAAATAAATATATGTAGTACTCCAGCATGGCCGCAGTGAAATGTTTGAAACGAGGGTATATTTATTTGTTTCTAATAGCTGAGGATAATGACTATCGCTACTCTGAGTTTCAAGTGCAATATCACCTGATATTTCAGGTGATGTTACACTGAATTCATATCTCTAGTTGGATGAAGACATGTCCGATGAAGACATGTCCATTGGTGAAGACAGGTCCGATGAAGACAGGTCCATTGGTGAAGACAGGTCCGATGAAAGACTGCATCGTGTCATAGTAGTTAGTGTTAGTATCCACAGTAAAAAATCTTTGTATTTAGTCTATTATTTTTTTATACCCAGTTCCAGCTTGATATTTCCTTGTTGATTTTAGATTACGAAAAAGATAGCTTTTATCACAAGAGAAATAGTAATTATAATAAATATGGTATAGTAATATATGACAAGCCAGCAGCAGATGTATTCAAAATCTCAGCCCACAGAACCGATGTTATCAAGCAAGATAATGGTAGTGGAAGGTTTTGTTACATTCATTCAAGTCTAGTGTTATTATTAACAGATAAACTAGTTGTCAGCTATTTGTGTTTTGCAGCTACTATGTCTGAGAGAGAACTTGGTAGTCGGTTTATTTTTAACTGGAATTAGATGACATTTCCTGGGTTTGAAACTTTTGATAATTTTCCAGAATAAATCCATACTGGTTACGACAGTGGGAGATCAGATCTGGGATATTGTGTTCGGGGATCTGGGTCTCTGTTTTAGGATTTGAGGGATGAGTTTCACCAAGTTTAGATGCCTAAGACATGATACATACCATAATGACGACGCTCCTGCGTCTCGATCGGAAGTTGGGAGCTCAATGGTGGAGGGGAGGAGGTATCTATTTACAATCAGATGGTCTAGGTAAGTGAGAGTACTTCCATCATAAACATTGTGCCAGTGATGAGAGAAGGGCCATCGATCTTACAGCTAGTAGCTGGACACATTATCAACTCTGTTATTACCAGATCTTTTCCATTTTATCTAGAAAGTTCCTTTAAATATCCGTGGCTGATTTATTTGAAACTATAGAACTTCCTGGCGATTTTCAGGAAATGTCATCTAATTCTGCTTCTTTCCGTTTTGCTACGCTTTGTTCACATTGTTTTTGATTGATCTTAAGATAGCTTCTATCTCTTGATTGTAATACCAATAATATGTCTCTTTTACTTAAATGTTACATGACATTCTGTCAATATATTCTTAAGATATTTCTCTATGTTAAAAAGCGGACCATCTGTTTTATTGGAAATGTTCCATATTCTACAATTTTGTTTTGCATTGACGGCAATTTCGCTAATAGAGTTCTATAGGAACCTTTAAGAGCTTTGGTGGTACCTGGTATAACATGTTGAAGTAATATTGATAAATATTGGTTTTAATACTAACTAACGTGTTACTGCAGTCTTTCAGACTCGCAACAATATGGTATTACCGATAATTACTGGTTCTACAGTATAATTACTGCTACTACAGTATAATTATTGGTACTACACTATAATTACTGGTACTACACTATAATTACTGCTACTACAGTATAATTACTGGTACTACACTATAATTACTGGTACTACACTATAATTACTGCTACTACATTATAATTACTGGTACTACACTATAATTACTGCTACTACAGTATAATTACTGGTACTACAGTATAATTACTGGTATTACAGTATAATTACTGGTACTACAGTATAATTACTGCTACTACAGTATAATAATATACCGTACAAAATGAAACGTAATGGCCCATGGAGTAACATAGGGAATTATTTGTTCACTTTCTGAGAAAAGAGCAAACATCATACTTCATTCATCAACTCGTCACTGACTTAGCTGTTCAAAACAACAACCAAACCTTCTGTGAGTGTGTGAAGATATAAATTAGGAAATTAAACCTCAATAGTTATGTCCCTTTACGATCTGAGTTCAAACCCCGCCGAGGTTGACTTTGCCTTTCATCCTTACGATAAAATAAAGTACCAGTAATACACTGTGATAATTGCTGGCCTTGTGCCAAAAGTAGAAACAATTATCATTCTTTAGTGTACACACTATACTTTAGATTATTAGTAATATTTTACTGAAATACTAACGTAGAAGTTCAATTATTACAAACGCAGTGCAACATGATTACTAAATATCGCAATGTGAGAACCTATTTAATGTTTAATCAGCAACGCTTCATAGTTTTAAAACATTAAAATGATATTCTAAATACTAAATAAGCTCCCATATATTGAATTATTATTGTAAGAGAGCAATCATAATCAATAAAAGGAAAGTACTTCACTACAATATCTATACACACCTCGAAATTCAAAAGGTGTTTCTATACAATCGTTTGACCTCCTAGAAATAGCACACAAATCTTTCCTAAATATTTATATATATATATATATATATATATAAGTTTATCCCGGGTTCAATCGGGGGTAACCACAGTAAGTAAGGTACTCGATACAAAGCAGAGTATAAATATTTAATATAGAAAGGCTTCTACAGGACTAGAACTGTTTCATTCGGGAGAAATCATCAGGGCTTCCTGATGATTTCTCCCGATGATTTCTCCTGTAGAAGCCTTTCTATATTAAATATTTATACTCTGCCTTGTATATATATACAATCCAATCTAGGGCCTTCTCACTCCTGCTGCGGGAACCCCTTCCTGATTGACCTCCACAACCTTCTGTTTGGTTTTGGTCAAGTCTTCAGCCTTACCAACCCACTTGGCCAATTGCGGGTTGGTGAGGCTATTTAATCCGTAAGTCGGGTGAATATCCGTTGACTCAGAGGAATTCATCCACTCTTTTTACAACTCCTGTTTTGGGTACTGCTGAGGCTCCACTGACCTTCTTTCATTTCTCACACTTAGTACAGACGTACTAAGTGTGAGAAATGAAATTTCATTTTTTCCATTTATCGTTTTCTGTACGCCCGGCCGACTAACTCACTCGATAAGGAAAGTATATACTTTCAAACGTTCAATTGACTGACAGGAAAGTATACGGTGCATATATATATATATATATATATATAGACTGCGTGCGGGGGGGGGGGGGGAGATAACTGCGAAAGGTGAAACAATTGTTCTCGGTATGGTGAACTAACTGTTGTGTAACCACTTATATATATATATATATATATATATATAGTTAAGAACTCAGAGTAGTCTCTTACAATTAAATATCTAAGAAAAAAGCTTTTCCGAGCCGTCCAATATATATATACATATATATATACACATATACAGTGAGTGTGTTCTGTTATTAATTCTGGCAATATTACACAAATATGACCCTCCCCAAGTGTAACCATATATATATATATATATATATATATATATATATATATATATATATATATACATATACATACATACATACGTATATATACATATATACATATATATATATATATACATAAATACATATGTGCATACATACATACATATATACATACATATATACATACATGGTGGCTGCCAACTCGTTTTCGAGTACGGCCACTACTTTATATCTATGTAGCAGAACCCCTACTGATGCGCTGAACGAGTGTGACTTTTTAGTCCAGCCAGCGACTTGAAAACTCTGGTACAAACACTACACTTGTGACAATTATTGACACATAGTGCTAGGCCCATGGTACCATGTGACGACAAGTGCAGAGAGATCTCCAGATATGAAGCAATGCCTGTTGTGCCGTGAAGCTTTTATAGTGAGCAAAGGCACTGCACAAAGCCAGTCCCACTATCTTAACCAAGATGATATTTACCAAAAAGAAGAACAAGTCAACATCATTGGATACCATCAGGGTTGCAGGTGTTATATCAGAGTTTTCTTCTCCTAGAATTCTGCCTTAACCAATGCTAAGGGGTCATCTCTCCCGGTGATTTTGGATGGCCATTGACTCTTAAGAGCTCCTTTGCCCTTTGACAGGTTTTGTTTTTAGTCCTGCAGGATGTCCAAAGTCACCATCCTCAACAAGAAACCTTGGTGGGGTTGCCAGTTTAGACGCCAACACATACACACATACATACATACACACACACATACATACACACATACACACACACATACATACACACATACACACATAAATACATACACACATACATACATACATACATACATACATACATACATACATACATACATACATACATACATACATACATACATACATACATGTGCATATATATGTGCGTGAGAGAGAGAGAATGTGGGTATATGTATGCGTATAATCAAGATATCTTTCTATATAACTTTATGTAATACATATAGAGTGTACAATACTCTAAAACAGAGCCAAAATAACTATTCTAATATATATATATATATATATACAATTGTATACAATGATATATACGTTCTAAAAACAAATGCATTCTGCTTAGATTCTCAAGATTAATACTGCGGTGACAAATTATACATATATTGGTCGAATTGGCGCCATTGGTAACCTATGTGAGGAATCTATATTTATAGAATGTGAGAAATCTGTTGTTGCAGCAGAGCCTCATTATTGTTCTTGCTACAATTCCATACCAGCAATCATTGCATGTTGTGTATTAGCTATCACTAACTATATATCTTCTTCTAACGATTGTGAACTCTCTATAACGCTCAGGTGAGACCCACGACAGAGTTCTCTCCCCTCGCCCCACATATTCACACACGTATCCCTGACGTTGCTGTTGCTACCACACACACGCACACTTACACATGACACAAACATACATATACATACATACCCATATACACACATGCGCATACACAGACGACACAAACATACATATACATACACACGCATAAACACACACGCGCACCATCACATTCGACACAAACATACATATACATGTACACACATATACACACACACGCACACTCACACATGACACAAACATACATATACATACACACACATATACACACACACGCACACTTACACATGACACAAACATACATATACATACACTCACATATACACACAAACACACACTCACGCACACTCACACATGACACAAACATATATATACATACACACACATATGCATATGCACACACACACGCACAATCACACACGACACAAACATACATATACATACACACGCATATACACACACGCGTGCATACACACACGACACAAACATACAACATATACATACTCACGCGCGCATGCACGCTCGACACAAACATACATTTACATACACACACATAAACACACACACGTACACTCACACATAACACAAACATACATATACATACACACACATAAACGCACACACACGCACAAACACACACACACGAACATCCAAGACAACATCCAAAGAAAGGCTATTTAACATATCGCTATGATGTCCCTCACAAACCACTTCTCCACAGATGAGCTCTATACTCTCTCTCTTTCACTCTGTCTCTCTCTCTCTCTCTATCTACATTAGCTTCTGTTCCTCGGAGCTGACTGGTTCGGCGCCACTTTCTCTCAAGCACACTTTTCCCCGCAGTATTTCCTGTCTCCAACAGCGTTTTTCTACAATTACCTCCAGTCTATTCAACTGTTCACAGAAGACTCAAATAACCTGTAAAGACCACAAGCCCAATCCTTTACCCCAAACCTAAACAATAGAATTTATTTTTTAAATACCTTGATTGAAAAATACCTGCGCCCAACCAAATTTATTTTTCCACGCAATAAATAACATGAAGTGAATATACAAATATCAGTTCTACTTTACAGAAACTTTTCTTGGCCATATACGTTTTATATCTAATATCTTTTTTTTATTTTTATTATAATTTTCTCATATTTGTCAATGTATATGTCATTTTCCTGATACAATCACACATACACACAGTGACGCACACGTTCACACACAATGACGCACACGTTCACACATACACACCCACATCATTCTATCTATCTATCTATCTATCTATATATATATATATATATATATATATAGAGAGAGAGAGAGAGAGAGAGAGAGAGAGAGAGAGAAGGTAATGCATGACAGTGTAAACAATCCAGGGGAAAAGAACTCAATACAATGAAGTAGAATATGATAACGTTCATTTTAAACTGAATCTTCTCAACTCGGAGTTTCACCTTTTACCGTTTCTCAGGCAAATGAAAACAAAATAAAGAAAGAAATCAAGCGCTGCTAAATTTATATCCAATGTAAAACCAACTGAATAAGTATACACGTTAACAATATATAACGTTTTGCGGGGGGTGGAGCGTGGAACAATATTATTTAAGGCACTCTAATGTTCATTCGTTAGGTATTTTGAAATATTTCAACAAAAAATTCTGATTTGTTAATAAAATGTTCAATGTAAAATGCACGTTAACAAATGTAAACCTTTTGAGTTATTTGAAGCGTGTAACATTACAGTAGAAGGTTGCCCGGCGTTCAACCATTAGACGTTTTTAAATATTTCAACAATTTCGATTTATAGTAAAAATAAGATATTTGTTCTGAATGGGAGAGTTTATGATAGAATTCCTATGGAACTATATATTGATTTTCACTGGAAATATAAACATCAGAGCCATCGTTACCCTGAATATGTGGTTTGGCATACTGTAATATCCTCAAAATATTTTTATAGTTTCTTATAATGTTGTCTTAAAAACCAGATGTACTTCGATAACTTTCTATGAAAAGAACTTTGGGGATTTCTAAAAGTATGATGATGTTGATGATGTTTTAACTTAAAACGATTTTAAGTCAATGTGATATAATCTGTTGTGCACCATAAACTGTCGATTTCGAAAACCATAAAATATTTATTTTGCTATTTACGGGGCTAAACCAATTGCACGATGGAAATAATTGGTAGTAGACAGCTGTTTAAAATTTTAACTACTAATATTTCATATTTTTGTAAAAAAATATACGTACAACTTAAATTTAGTTTAACATTATTCTTATAAAAAAAATTTAATATTTATGATTTTTCAGAAAATATATATCTAAATAGTTAAAGAAATGTTGAGCAATAATTGTATTCACATTAAGCTTGGTTTAAGTACATTTTCCGTTTTCTGAGAATTAATATTATTATTATTCATATAAAATCTTATGCTTAAAGTTACTGTATTTTAATGCTTCTTCTTCCTAATGGAGGGGGGAACACTTTGTTGAAGGAAATTATAAAAACCGAAACACTAGATAATTTTATACTAACATTTTCCTCTAAATTATTTATAATGGAAATCGTGTATTTTGAAGCAACATTCATGTACTGTGACTTTTCATTTGACTTCCTATAAAGAAAGTATTTCTTGATTTTAAAATTTAAGATGACACCTAAAAATTAACTGCGCGTACTTTTACATCAATAATAGGTTTTACGGGTACGTTTTTGAATAACCAAAACGATTTTTTTTTTCTGAAACGATCTAGCTGTAGAGCATTCATTCATATTATATTTACTAAGAAAACTCACCAACATATTATAACCACACAGTAAATCATTAATTTATTACGTAATAAATATAAAATATAAAAGCGAGTAAGTGCACGCATTTCCGAAGCATCTAGGATACCCATTCCTACATGAAAAGAATTAGTATCATTCTTCATTTTTCTATTGATAGTTATAGAAAACACAAGTATCTCTTTGCATGCTAGTATTAGTATCACTGATGGAAATATATTTTGGGACAAAAGCCAGTGCCTTTTTTTAGCTAATCTATTGAACAAATCTCAATAAATGTGTATATATATATATGCATGGATACACGCATACGTACGTACATACATACGTACATACATACATGGTGGCTGCCAACTCGTTTTCAAGTACGGCCACTACTTTATATCCATGTGTGAGAACCCCT
Source organism: Eledone cirrhosa (assembly GCA_964016885.1). NCBI lineage: Eukaryota > Metazoa > Mollusca > Cephalopoda > Octopoda > Eledonidae > Eledone > Eledone cirrhosa. Next base: position 10,604,035 of record OZ024746.1, on the reverse strand, counting down.
ACCGATGCGCTGAACGAGTGTGACTTTTCAGTCCAGCCAGCGACTTGAAAACTCTGGTACAAACACTACACTTGGGACAATTATACATACATACATACATACATACATACATACATACATACATACATACATACATACATACATACATACATACATACATGTATAAATTATATACTGTTTTCTTAGTAAATGTATAAATTATATACTGGGTGCCTTAACCTGTTCTTACAGTATCACTGTGCTACCAACAACATCATAACACCTGAGCAAGCTGGTGGAAAGAGGGAGGTGTAGGGTTGCATAGATCACCTACTAACTAATAAAATGATTCAAGAAAAAACAACAAAGAATCGCAGAAACATGACTGTGGAAAAAGGTGTGCATGGATACTTGAGACGTAAAACACAGACCATAGAGGGGATAAACCACTCAAAAAGCCTGGCATGGAGTTCCGACAAGTTTATGACATCACACCTTGAGGGATATCTCTATGCAATACAGGAACAAGAACTCCCTACCAAATATCTGCTGCACAAAAGGGGAGGGCCATCAGCTGACAATAAATGTAGGCTATGTAAAACAAAGATCGAGGATGTAAGCCACATAGTTGCCAGCTGCGAAAGAATGTCATCTCGCTACTACCTCCCCATGAGACACAATGGGATAGCTAGAACCATCTGGAACGCACTTCGGAAAACAAAATTAACAACAAACGAGGAAGAATATATTGAGACAGATGGCACTAAGGAATACTGGCGGAACCTGAAAATAAAAACTGCCACCAAATTAAAGCACAACCAGCGTGATATTGTTGTTTGGGACAACACATTGAAAACGTGTTCTGTTGTGGAGATCAGCTGCCCACTTTATGTAAACGTTGTCAGAAAAATACAGGAGAAGGAGGACATCTGCGGACCATTGATGAGGAGTTTACAAATCCAGTATCCAAGATACACCTTTAGCTTCATACCCATCATTATTGGAGCTACGGGTTATATACCAACCCGCTTGGACCAAAGTATGACTGAACTTGGATTTGCGGACAAAGAGCGCAGCTCCCTAATTCATAGTCTACAAATGGCTGCGATAGCTGGCACCTTCAAAATTTGCAAAACATTCTTGCGATTCAAGGGATGACAATTTCTTTTCTTTTACAACCTTGCCACCAGGAAGGTGGCCGGTCAAAAAAATATACTCGAAATTAAGAGAAAGAGATAACATACATACATACATACATACATACATACATACATACATACATACATACATACATACATACAATTACAAGTGAAATTTTTCAACCAAAAAGATAATAGATTTAATCAAATACAAATCTCCTTGTAGCAATACTCATCCCAAAACATTAGTTTTAATCTTATATCTAGCTCAAAAATCATCTATAATGTTATGTCAGCCATTTTCTGGGTTATTGTTGTTGTTGTTTAACCTAAAGTTAACCTTAATTAAAGCAAATCGATTATCAAAGCAATCCATCCGTGGCCATCTCATATTTTTTTCTTTTATGCATATGTACAACATGCAATATTATTCAATTCATCTCTCTTGAATCTGTACAGTATTATTAAAAGTAGATTTGGCTGCCACATCTAACTGGTTTAGTGATTAGCTAGAGTTTCTCTCGTTGGTCCTTATACTAAAAAGTAGGGTATACTGTGATAAAGATAAAAAAGATAGTTGAAACGAATCAGCTCCTTTAATGACAGCATTTATGTGATATGTTATGGTTCCCTGTTGTTTTCTGTGGGTGAATTAACAACAGAGAGCGCGAATTAAAAAACATGAATTATGTGTCTACATTGGTGGATGCAGTGATCTTGATGACTAGGTTGCGGTGCTTATGTGGCAGAATGGGAAACGAACCATTGCTCTCTCTCTCTGATGGTACACTATCGATTTGACCATATCTTAAGGATAAGAGATGACAGACAGATAAAAAAAAAAGGCAACAATTTTAAATGACGGCAGAAATTAAATATTTGAAAACATTTTATTGGCCGGAAGGAGGAGTTAGATTTATAAAAGAGATATCCAATGTTAGTGTTCCGATATTTCTATAAATCCTTTGTTTGTAGGCTTATTAAAATCTGATATTAATTTTTACGACTGACAGGCATTATGTGTTTTTGATTGAAAAGGAACGGAAAGAAATTATAAAGTATTTAAAGACATCTGTTGGCTGATGATGAAGTTCTATTTTGACTAATTATTTGAGTTACTAGGCCATCTCAGGGCTCATCTTAAATAACTATTGAAAACTTTAGCGCTGAACACACAATTTAGCATCAGAGTTAATTTTCAGCTAATATTAATCCTTTGCATTTTTGTTTTGGCTGGGGCGGGGGGGGGGGGGGTCTTTTCCTTTCTTTTCTTTTTTTCCAATAAATCAGCAAAGTTTTTCTGCATTGCAGATGCAATATATTTTATGCAAAATATTCAAATCTGATTGAAGTTTTTTTTAATCTTAAAATATTTTATTCAATTAAATTTGAAATCACGTAAAAAATCGTAGAAAATATCATGAATGGAAATATTTCTTTGGTTTCTAGAGAACTCATGCTGGAGATAAAATATTTATTTATTTATCTATTTCACGTATTGTTGGTAGTAAGTTCAATAACTGATTGATTCGATTGAATTCTAAATACTTCTCTATGTTTAATTGTTGTTATTGAAGCTGTTTAACCCCCAGAGGCCTTGATCGAGTAGATCTAGGATCACAGGTGTTTCAGTCATGACCTTCCCATCATTATCAGATATAGTATAGCTGGGTCTACATTCTTTCATTTATTAAGATTTCGGTGAATATTTGGCTGCTGTTGTTGTTGTTTGTATCAGTATAGAGGCTCCCTGGCTTGCTCATAGTTGTGAAAGGGATACACTCAAGCTAACGTGAAACACTTGAAATTTAGTGAACTGTTTCTGTATTTAACAGCAAGTTGTTCCTATCTTGCTGGACGTACTACCACAAGAAGAACAACAACAATTATATGGTGAAAATTAGGAAAACGTTAATTAACATATTTACACCGTTCAACCTTAGTAAATATGAACTTGAGAAATAATACATTACCTAGATGTACACATAAATACTTTCTATATAATATTGAGTAAAGCATGGCCTAATGGTTAAGGAGTTTGCTTCTCAATCATTAGGTCTCGCATTCGATCACACTACGTGGTACTTTGGGAAGCCTCAGGTCGACGCGAGACTTGCGAGTAAAATTGAGTAGGCAGAAACTACTTGAAAACCTGTCACATGGACAGTACCTGTAATTCGATGGGTCATCCTGTACCTATAATTTGATGGGCAATCCTTGTCAAACACTGTGTTACACTGAATCTCCTTGGAAAATCATGTTAAAGGTACGCGTGTCTGTGGAATGCGAAGCCATTTACACGTTAATTTCAGAAACCGGCAATTTTATTGATCGACCAACTGGAATACCCATCGTCGTAACAGGCGGAAATCTATTTCTATTTATTTCTGTATATATCATACACTAAATGAAGATGCAATTTATATAAATATAGACTCAAATCGTATACCGGTGATCTCTGAAATATCGCCGGCAATATAAGTTTGTACATCTTTAACTTACCTTAAGATAAGAACGTATTCTATGACTGTCTCATACTTTTATAGCGCAATGAGAATATCTAGCTTTAGCAATAAGATAAATTACATTAAACCTTCCCAAAGTAGACTCATCAAATGCCAGAAGAGAAATTTTATGTTTCTGACTAGAAATGCAGCAAGATGCTTCTTAACTCTGATAATAAAAAAAATAGTCCCTATGCAACTCATAGATATCACTAAATCTGTATTGTGACTTCAATCAATGTAAACTATAGCTATCTAAGTAAAATAGTGCCCCAGATATTTAGCCACAATAAAATAGAAAAGTCACGCTGTTACCCCTACGACAATGCAACTATACGAACACAGGCAGTTGTCTTCTCAATAATATATGCCTCAAGAACGAGCTGAGTACAAGACAGATGTTTCAGGCGCGAATGAATGGGAAATAATTCGCATTAAACTTACCAGGTTTAAACAGCATATGTAGTCGTTCAAGGACAACAATCACCAAAATTCAACCTCATTGTCAAATATATATCGTACAGTTGAGATGATCAAGGGATTAAAGTCCCTCCAACCAAGTAGAATATAGCCAAAAATACATACAAGGGTGTAGCAGCAAACAACATTTTAGTGGTTGTAAAGTCCATAATTTTGACTCTACCTAGCTTAGCAATATTTAAATGGAAAATAGAAAAACTTCTCTTGTTTGCATAGTAGGAAAGTTACAAGTTTTTCAGCATATTTTTGTCCACAGATATATTCCCTTCCAAACCTGTTAAATACCCAAACCTGTCCGACCATTCATAACATATTCTTTCCGCTTCTCTATATTCCCCTAAGTCCTTCACATCTTACGACAACCTGCTCCTCACTCTTCCTGCTTTCTTTTCCTTTTCTTCTCTTCGTTCCTTTCTTTCCTTTCTTCTTTCCTCTCTTCCACTTTTCTTTCCTTTCATTATATCTTTCTCTTCCACCTCCTTCTCGTTTCTGATTATTTCTTCTCACACCCCATCAATTTTCTTTCTTCCGTTTATAGATGACGGTTTAGTTTATGTAGAAGTGGTTTTTCTAATTGAAATTTTATTCTGACGCACTCTAAGGTGTCATCACAAGCTGAACTATGTACACTCATGGACTGATGTAAATATTATATGTTAAAACTCTTGCAGCTGATAAATAGAACATGAACAAAGCTGAACTACATCTACTTGAAATTTAATTGGACTTTTCAATCTGCTTTAGGGACTTCTATCGTAATTATAAACATTTCTTTGGTTAATAGACTGAGGACTTATTTATTAGCCTAACTTGGTTTCAAAATCATCATGACACCTATCCTTTAAAGTTCAGCTGAATGGGATCTTATGTATCCTACAACATTGTCTTTGTACCTCCACAAATGATGACTATAACCATATGCTGGGTTGCAACGGCTCATTCATTACGCGTTCATCTATCATTACAAACCAAACCATGTCTAATACCTACATGGACTAAGGATGAGAGTATAAAGCATATATCATATGAACCTTTTACTTAACCAATGTTTTAGTTTTTATCATCTATGTATGTTTTGTTTGGTTTTGTTTGGTTTGGTTTGATTTTGTCGCATTTTGAGTTTTGTACTTGTACCTAGCTAGATGATGGAAGTTAGGCTCTATATTATGAATAAATTACGAATTTATATGAATATTGGCTGAAATCGTATATGTAAAAGCTGTTTTGAACTTTATTTCAATATTGTAGAGTTGAACAGAAAGTCGTATCAAATATCGCAAGACATTCTGTTCAACTCTAACGATTCAACAACATCGCTGTCAGATGTCTATTTTTGTATGGACGTAAAAAGCTTCCTATTTAAAACCATTGATACTTACTTTTTCTCTATTTTTCATTTGATTCTTCCACGCCTGTCCCCTCAGCATCTGTTTACAGTTTGTTAGCACTGTTCCTTACAGATAATGATACAAGGCTTATAAATAGCAAACACATTATCAACACATCCAACATTTATCTCCTGTATCTGACCATCAATTCTTTAATATATTTGGAATATTTCAAATAATTTCAAATTATTTCTATCCAATATGATGATTATATAATATTCATAAACTCGTGAAAGCTTTTTTTTTCTATTTATTTTATTCAAATTATAATTTTATTTTCTTTAATCTATAAAAATTTCAAGCTTGTTTCAGCTAATTTTTTTTTTGTTTTGTTTTGTTTTGTTTTGTTTTGTTTTGTTTTGTTTTATTTTTGTTTTGTTTTTGTTTTTACTCTTGGAAAATTGTAAAATTAACGTAGTTTCTATAGTGACTACACGGAGGGTTTTTATCCGAATTTCCGAATGACCTTTCAAACGATTTTCCCATATCTAATGTGACATTTTCAATTTGCAGATTATTTCTTACAATAATTCCTTCTTTTCATCCTACTTAATCTAAACATATGTGTATATCATATATATATATGTGTGTGTGTGTTTCTTTATGTATGTGTGTGAGTTTCTTTATGTATGTGTGTGTTTCTTTATGTATGTGTGTGCGTGTGTGAGTCTTTGTCTGTATGTGTATACATATATTTATAAATATGTATATGGATATTGTGAACGCACATGACTTACTGGTTATGGTGTTTGGGTCACATGCATAAGTAGTAGTAGTAGTAGTAGTAGTAGTAGTAGTAGTAGTAGTAGTAGTAGTAGTAGTAGTAGTAGTAGTAGTAGTAGTAGTAGTAGTAGCAGCAGCAGCAGCAGCAACAGCAGCAGCAGTAGTAGTAGTAGTAGTAGTAGCAGCAGCAGTAGTAGTAGTAGTAGTAGTAGTAGTAGTAGTAGTAGTAGTAGTAGTAGTAGTAGTAGTAGTAGTCAGAGCAACAAACCTATGTATAGTTATGGAGCACTAAAATCTCATAGACTAAGAAAACAGAAAGAGGCTGGGAGATAGGAAATAATTTAAGCCAAAGAATAATAAATAAAAACAATCAATAGCTGGAAGATTAGACGACACACAGACAGTTACCATAGCAACTCAAATAGTCTGTTAATAAAATGGAACTTATTAGTATTAGTAGAGTTTAACTATTATTAGTGTTTTTGCCGCTGTTTTCTTCTTCGGGGTCTCATTAGACCAATGAGCGTTAATCGAGAAGAAAATATGAAAAGATGAGATATGTTTAAAAACAGTTTTGGTGGGTGGGGATTGTATTTTTGAAGTGATTAGATGTGATATTAGTAATGGAAAGCTAATTACTTATGAGAGTAAAAATAAGTTTTTAGAAAACTAGTAATTGTGTTTATGTATATATATATATATGCATATACATACATATGTATATATATATATATATATATATATATATATATATATATAACCATTATGTTTCCAACCAAACAGTGAGTGTGTTCTGTTATTAATTCTGGCAATATTATTACAATATGACCCTCCCCATATATATATATATATATATATATATATATATATATATATATATATATATATAT
>OZ024746.1:10574432-10591932 GCA_964016885.1 Eledone cirrhosa | reverse complement strand
CTTCTTCTTCTTCTTCTTCTTCTTCTTCTTCTTCACCTTCTTCTTCTTCACCTTCTTCTTCTTCTTCTTCTTCTTCTTCTTCTTCTTCTTCTTCTTCTTCTTCTTCTTCTTCTTCTTCTTCACCTTCTTCTTCTTCACCTTCTTCACCTTCTTCTTCACCTTCTTCTTCTTCTTCTGCTTCTTCACCTTCTTCTTCACATTTTTCTTCTTCTTCTTCTTCTTCTTCTTCTTCTTCTTCTTCTTCTTCTTCTTCTTCTTCTTCTTCTTCTTCTTCTTCTTCTTCTTCTTCTTCTTCTTCTTCACCTTCTTCTTCACCTTCTTCTTCACCTTCTTCTTCACCTTCTTCTTTTTCACCTTCTTCTTCTCTCATCCTTGTTAACATAATTGGTTAACCTCCCTCAAATACTCAACATATCGCCATAGCTGTATAATTGGGTAACCTACCTCAAATACTCAACATATCGCCATAGCTGTATAATTGGTTAACCTCCCTCAAATACTCAACATATCGCCATAGCTGTATAATTGGTTAACCTCCCTCAAATACTCAACATATCGCCATAGCTGTATAATTGGTTAACCTCCCTCAAATACTCAACATATCGCCATAGCTGTATAATTGGTTAACCTCCCTCAAATACTCAACATATCGCCATAGCTGTATCATTGGTTAACCTCCCTCAAATACTCAACATATCGCCATAGCTGTATAATTGGTTAACCTCCCTCAAATACTCAATATACTCATCATATCGCCATTCCTGTTTCGTTGCAGACGAAGAAGCAACGTTTACCCACCCAGATATTAAATTGTAACTCTTGTCAAGGCAGCGAAATATTCTACGAGGGTATGCTGAAAAGTTCATAGGCTAACTATGAAAGAGTAATGATAGAGCTGTGAAATTTTGCTTGGATTTTGTGGGGGTCATATCCTTCATTTTAACACCATTTACAGCCCCTTCAGTATATTGCAGAATCTAAACATAAGAAATGTTGTTGTTTCAGAAAATATATAATAATACTTCAAGGACGTATTTTCATCCTGTAAACTCCGAAAATGAACCGACTTCCTTGGAGCTGTGATTTGATATGGAGGCCTCAACCAGGAATTAAAACCAAGTTGATGTCTCCTTTTATATCTGGGGGCTTTTCTCACAAAATTAATTATGCATTAATATGTTACTTTTGCGGCTATTTGTCTTCATTTGTAGAATTTCTGTTTTCTTGTATTCATACATTTAAATTGCTTATAAACATTTACCGCCAACTTCTTCACTGTTATTATCTATTGTCATTTTTTTCTATTTTTCAGGGACTTCGTCTATCGAAAAGAGAAGCCGAGGTAATCAAGAATTTGAATACTGAAAGTATTGGTCGACGAGTGAAGAAAGGGGGCCAGAATGACGGTCCAATGGTCAAACAAGCCAACGGCTTGAGTAATTCCCGAGAAAGTCTTTTGATGTATGCGAAGCATATGTATGAAACACGCAATGGTTTGATAAACCCACAGAAAAATGTCGAGAAACAGAAAAAAGACAAACCAGAACCTCTTCTTATCAGAAGCAAAAGACGTAATCTTGAGCAACCTGAATCTACTAACCATCTTCTTGCAAGAGAGAAGCGTTTGAGCTCACGAGATCATTCTAAGAACCCAGGACACCACCACAATTCTCACAGCAAAAATATTCAACATAGAATGAAAGGTAACGGAAATTCTCATAATGATGAGTTAAAGATAGCAAAAGAATCTCTTTCTGACATCGAGCAAAAACATTCTAAGCTGGCAATCTACAAGAAAAAAGGAGACATGTCACGTAGAGTGGGCGGTAAAAAAAATGAACACAAAGGAAAACGAGAGGATAAAAGACATCACAACAACGACCACCACAAGAAAATGAAGGCCTTTAAGAAAATAAACAAGAAGAAACATGATGACCACAAGGCAGAGCACCATAACAAAAGTGGGCACACCCATGGCAAGGCGAAGAACTTCAACAAATGGAAGAACCATGAAAACAAGTCCGCTTTTCATAAGAACAAAAACAACAAGAAACATCTTTCTCACAAGAATCAAGATCTTACGATAGTTAAGAGGAAAGACATTAAATTCTGATAGATATGGTGTAGTAATTGCTTCCAAAGTTTGGATCAGTACTTTGTGTGAATTTCCACAAATAGCCACTTTTTTTCAACGTCCATTTGTACTTATATATATTTCCTATTCGCTCACAGCTTGCCACCAACTGGTTTCTCCTATATTGTCCCCTGCACGCTGTTGTACTTTGCAGTTTTTATGAAATCTGGTTTCACATGAACACTCAATTACTTTTTTCTAAACTACGAAGAAATTCAGAAATTCATTTTACAAAGAAAAAATTATAATAATTTACCTACCAGTTTTTAACATGAAAGGGGCTAAAATGATCTTTTTGTCTCTCTCTTTTCTTTTACTGTTTTTCTGCTAATTTGATAAGTTTTTCAACGCTCAGTAACGTGCTGCGCCTTGTGGTTGTCTGCATGTTTGTATCGTGGTCAGGTAGTACCACACTGTCATTTTCTCATCACCCCTCGCTCGCTTTCGTCTCTCCTGACAGTTCTGAAGTTAATTCGTCACTAAATTCCTTATTCTGGTAATATAACCATTAAGACTATACGAAATATTCCTGCATGCAAGTAAACATTTAGACACAAGTACACACATAGGAACACGTATATATATATATATATATATATATATATATATACAAAAAAAAGATTTTATACATATACAACTGTATATCTATATATATATTATAATATATATATATATATATATATATATATATATATATATATATATATATATATATATATATATATATATATATACACATATATATACATATGTGTGTACATATATGTATATATATGTGTGTGTGTGTATGTATATATAGACATTCAAAAATATGTAAGACTGTGGGAAAGAACTTCATGATTGTTGAAATAAAAACGGAATCCTTGATTACTAACTAATGCTTTTAATGACTATTAACAGTGCAAGCAATATTTGGTGTGATGTTAGTCACAGTTGTATAAATCAGTTGACACTCAACCGTTTGTAGTGGAAATTTGTGTATTAAAGTTTTTGACGGGAATAAAGTCTGTTACCCTCATATTTAGCGCATGTTGTTCTTTTAGAAAAGGTGATGCTTCATGTTTCTTTCTTTTACTGGATATCAGCTCGGTGTCTGAAAATATTTGTGTATATACGATTTATTTATTAGTAATATATTCAGACCTGCCAACCTCTAAAAACCTAAACGGGGAGTACCATGAAAAAAAAGTGACCCAAAACGCAGAGAAATGAGGCAAAATGGGAAGATTATACATTATGAAAGCTATACCTATTTTCACAAGAGAATACGTCTTTGATCCACCCCAAAGTTGATGGGAGATCTCCCTGTCCGACGGGGTGAGTTGACAGGTCTGTAGTTGATATACATGCATAAATTCTAGAATTATTCTTGTTAATGTTGAACTTGCTTATTCTATCAGCCACAGATTTACAAACTTACCAGTAAGTCCACCAACTATTAACTTAAAAATCAATATATTATTATTATTTTTTGTCAATTATTTTGTGTTAAATTTCTGTTTCGATGTAGTGGATGTGGCTTATCTTCCTTCCAAACTTGATCTCCCAGACGCGGAGATCTCCCACTCACCCCAAAGTGGGTGGGAGATCTCCGCGTCTGGGAGAGTTGACAGGTCTGTATATTTGTAAAATAAAATCCATATTTGTAGTTAATGTGTCAAATTGCTAATAGGCCAGTCTATATTTAAAACGTTTCTTACTACCAGATTCCTAATGGTGAGTGTTGTGTAAATATGTTTAAAATTCTAGTTGACACGTACATGTATTTAGCAGAGTATTTTATACTCATGCATAACCCAAACGTTTCATAGCCTATTGATTCTACTGAAAAAACTATGCTGTGGTAACAATTTTGATATTACGACCATTTCAGGAAACTATTTGTGAAGGCGCGTGGCTGAGTAGTTAGAAAATTAGATTCACAATTGTGAGGTTGGGCGATCGATTCCCGATCCGGGCGATACTTTATGTCCTTGAGAAGGACTCTTTATTTTACGTTGTTCCTTCTTTCATATGTTGCGACCGGAGATAGTATCAGCAATTGGAAAGACCAATGGAAACATTGTGTCCTCTCTGATGAATTCTACCCCACTCGGTAAGTGAGGTCAGGAATGTTATCGATCACTACAAGTGATAGGCTATAAGCCCCTATACATATCTGATGATGAGGACATCCTGAAGGGTCGAAAATCGATTCAAGATATTTTTCAATTCATAGAGAAGTATGTAAACTTTAACATGTCCATGTGTTTATATACTCAATTTGTAAATTTATCTACACATTTAAACAATCTCTGTTACCTCTATACATCGGCCGTATATACATGTATATATACATATATATATATATATATATATATATATATAAGGGTGGCCCTTAGCAATAGGTAATTTTCCGAAAGTTAAAATTTTCTTCCAATCAACAAAAACACAGGGTGTGTAAAATTTCAGCTCAATCGGACAACTGTTAGGCGACCCTCAAACGCCTTGAAGTTGGAACATAGTATACGCAAGGATTAATTCTGCTCAATAGCGGTATACTGTTTCCTATCTCGACCATTTTCTTTTTTCTTCTTGGAAAAATTTATGTGGACACATCCAGGCAACCCCAGCAAATATTTGAAAACATTTTGAATCAAATTTACCAATAGTTAATTTGAAAAATTCATGAAATAACATGAAAAACTTAAGAAATATTTTTATTTACAACAATAATTTCTATAGAATCCAAAACATAATGTGAACACTGAACACTGAATATTGCATAAGAGAGGATTTAGTGGCAGTTGGATATGTTTTACGATTTTCGGTAACGATCTGTAAAACAAATTGTTTCTCAGTTTCATCTTTTGTGAGAATGTTATTGTAATCCTGAGTGAGTTTGACACTTTTGTAACATCCTTCCATGTTGATCATCCTTCCATGTCGAGGTGCTGATAGAAAATCTCGTGAAGAAAGTTTTTGTACCAGGAGTTACAAAAGACGAAAACTCGTTGTTTGTAAACGAAGAAAAGTCATTTTGGTGCAGAATCTACCTCTTCGGTTGATTTTTTTTCTTCTTCCTCTTCTTCACCTTTGTCTGCTTCCAACATAACTTGAGCAATATTTGCCTTGCTCTCCTTTTCTAATTGATCTCCTTGCTCTTCTTTTCTCATTGCTCTTCTTGCTCTCCTTGCTCCCATTTTTTCATTGCTCTCCTTGCTCTCCTTTTCTCATTGCTCTCCTTGCTCTCCTTTTCTCATTGCTCTCCTTGCTCTCCTTGCTCTCATTTTTCATTGCTCTCCTTTTATCCTTGCTCTCCTTGCTCTCCTTTTCTCATTGCTCTCCTTTTCTCCTTCCTCTCCTTGCTGTCCTTTTCTCATTGTTCTTCTTTTCTCCTTGCTCTCCTTTTATCCTTGATCTCCTATTATCCTTGCTCTTCTTGCTCTCCTTTTCTCATTGCTCTCATTGCTCTCCTTTTCTCCTTACTCTCTTTTTCTCCTTGCTCTCCCTTTCTCCTTGTATCTATGTACTTGTTTATATACAAATACAATGAGAAAGGGGAGCAAGGAGAAATATGAAAGCAAGGATAGTAAAGAGAGTATATATATATATATATATATATATATGTGTGTGTGTGTATATTACTCAATACCGAGTACTCATTTCTCTCAGCTGTCAACCACATACGGATATATGTCTATTAGGGTCGCCCTTAGCAATAGGTAATTTTCCGAAAGTTAAAATTTTGCTGCTCCCCCAGCGAAAAATAGGTGTTTGCCCTACACCAGCGCTCAGTCCACAGCTTTGCGTGTTGCCTTCTCCATTATATTTATTGTCACTTATCCTTCTAATACCAAGAATAAGTCTGAACAAGTTTTTAATTTAAGAGAAAATTATATAAGAGATAAAAACATTTTATCTGAGAAAATGACTTTCCGTGCGCAAACTTCAAAATTTCACGCTCGATGAGGGTCGCTTGAGCTAAAGTTATGCACAGATTGGTTTGTTGTTAAATAGAACAAGATAGGGTGGTGGGAGTTAAACTTTTGGAAAGTTGAAAACTAAGTTGAAAAATATGTGTGTGTATATATGTATATATGTATATATGTATGTATGTAAAAATATATATACGCATGTGCGTATGGGATTCACTTATTGATATGTTGAATACTATTTCTCTCTCTCTCTCTCTCTCTCTCTCTCTCTCTCTCTCTCTCTCTCTCTCTCTCTCTCTCTCTCTCTCTCTCTCTCTCTCTCTCTCTCTCTTCTCCATTTACGTATATATGTTTGTGTGTGAAAAACAGTTGAACTGTATTCCATTAAAATATATTTACACAAACACAGGCTTATACGCCTGCTTGCTAGCACATAATACTATCTTGCACGCACATATTTAATTAATCCTTCCCTAAGGACCAATGTAAATTGAATAATTTGAGTTGCCCTGGTTTCCAAAGGTGTTAAAAACAGTTGTAATGTGAATGGGGATGCATAATGAGTGAAATGAGTTGATATAATTAATATATTGTTCCGATAAATAAGCTTTCTAATTATTGCATTGTTTTTTTTTTATTATTATTATTATTATTATTATTATTATTATTATTATTATTATTATTATTATTATTATTATTATTATTATTATTATTATTATTATTATTATTATTATCAAATCCCGCCGAGGTTAACTTTGCCTTTCATCCTTCCGGGGTCGATAAAATAAAGTACCAGTAATGCACTGGGTAATTTCTGGCCTTGTGCCAAAAGTAGAAACAATTATTATCATTAATATTATTATTATTATTATTATTATTATTATTATTATTATTATTCCCTTTTCTATTTAATCTCTTTCTGTTTCATTAAATATTAGAAGCTATTCGTTGTCGCTGTTATATCAAAAACACAGTCAAAATGGCTGACGCCTTGAATATTGTGTTTACAGGCCAGCAAAACTCATGAAAGGGAGGGTGTATATTAATTTAACGTAAACCTCAGATTAATATCATAGCACGTGTGCTTCTTCTTTATGTTTTCATTTGCAATGGATGATAAGTGACCAATATACAGGCACGTGTGCACAATAAGTGAGTAGACATATTGAAACCTACATGTATGAGAACGTATGTGGTCTACAGCAGAGGTCCCCAACCATCGGTTCGTGGATCATTAGCAAAGAGATAATTAACTAGTTTAAAATTTTATAGTAAATAAATTGAACATTGAACTTTAATTTTAAAAGATTTGTTTAACTATTCAATATTCATATACTTTAATAAATTGCTCTATTTATCGAAATACAATTAAATAATATATATGTACAACTCCCGGTCCACGGAAAGATTTTCCGGCATGAAACCGGTCCGTGGTATAAAAAAGGTTGGAGACCACTGCTATAGACGATGTGGTTCCTCATACAATAGAAATATTGTCCAGATGTTAAACATATCAAGAAACACTTGACCACGATAGCTTTCTCTGTCAAAAACCATCTTGATAAATACGGTAACCGAGACATTGAAGTCATGGCTTTGTTTTATTTGTCATCCTTTACCCCAATACCACTTTTATATATATATTTCTATCCACATTCTACCAGCTCTTTCAAGTTCTTATCACTTATTATCGTATTAACGCCTGAAGAAAGGTCAATATTTTGATGACTCATGTTTTCTGGAAGTATGGTCAAATTTAGACCTTGAAACAAATAAATAATATAATATAATACATATATATATATATATATATATATATATATATATATATATATATATATATAGTATTAAGGGTACTATTTATGGTTATGTATGTAATAAAACCTTTAATGGTAATATATTATATATACAAACCTTAAATAGTGAAAGATAGTCATTAATTACTATCCTATTACCAGTAAGATAAATAGCTCAATGTAATAACATCAGTTGTTTTACAGAGCAGTTATATAGAGATTACAATAATCAAAGTTCAGTTTAAGTCATTTATTTGCTTACAATTGTTTCCTCCAAACCGAGGTTTGGATTCTTCGGAGCAACTATTTACTGATCTATAACATACTTGACCTCCTTTTCAACCCAAGAGACACATAAAACATATGCGCATATTGATCAACAGTGGGGTGACACTCATCAAATGATATAGCATGGCAATTTACATGTAAAGGTTACAGGATAACAATAAAAACAAAAATAAAAATAAAAGCAAGAATGAAAATAAAGATAAACATGAAGCGTTGGCAGTCTATGAAGATAAAGCAAGAGGAAAGCTTAGAGTAGTCAGTGCATGAAACAATCTCACGTGTAGCATGCACGCGTGTCTTATTTATATATGATTAGAGTGCGTCAGAATGATATTTGCAGGGTCAGGCAGTTGAAGCAGGCAATCGATCTTATTATGTGGGCTGAATTATTAAGTCATTTATTCTCAAACATCTGTATGATATACAGTCTCGGATGCAGGGAAACACCAAAATATCAGAAACTTTCAACATACTATAAACCTTATATATATATTTTATAGATCAGTAAATAGTTGCTCCGAAGAATCCAAACCTCGGTTTGGAGGAAACAATTGTAAGCAAATAAATGACTTAAACTGAACTTTGATTATTGTAATCTATATATATATATATATATATATATATATATATATATAACTGTTTCTACTTTTGGCACAAGGCCAGCAATTATTCCAGTATATTACTGGTACTTTATTTTATCGACCCCGTAAGGATGAAAGGCAAAGTTAACCTCGGCGGGATTTGAACTCAGATCGTAAAGGGACGTAACTATGCTGGAAAGCATGTCCGACACTCTACCGATACTGCCAACTCACAACGAAGGAATTGTGGTAGGACCATAATGCACCAAAGTACTCAATACTTAGGGTAGTAGAGTGGGTCATACTTGTTCCTATATATATATATATATATATAGGAACAAGTATGTTCCTATATATATATATGTATGTATGTATGTATGTATATAGATATAGCTATAGATATGTATATATATGTATGTATATATATATACATATATATATATATATATATATATATATATATATATATATATATATATATATATATATATAATACACATATCCACACACATTCACTCTATATCCGTATGCATGTATGTATGTATGTATGTATGTGTGTATGTATGTGTGTATGTATGAATGTGTAATTTCAAGTTTTACGCGAATAAATATTTGATTTTTCTCGAATTTTCTGCTCCCGTGCTAGATTCCGATGATTTCGGCAATGACGGCGCGTTGAAAATGACTAATGTATTTATATTGAATACTTTACGCCTGCCGATGAACGTGATGCGTGTATATATGATATATAATATATACTATTATATACACATTTCCGCTAGAAATGTGAATCCATAACGAGAGGCTGGATATATAGTATATACATGTATATTTTAATTTGTGCTTCCTTTCATTCATGCCTCACGCGCCACTCCGTTTAAATTAGATATATGTGTGTGTGTGAGAGAGAGAGAAAGTTTGTGTTATGTGTGTAGGTGTGTGTGTATTTGAAGGAGACATTTATTTAGACATTGATTCAGAACGAAAGACGATAACCAGACACTAATATAGCGTGTGAGCTCGAAAGAAGGAAAGAAAGAAAGAAAGAAAGAAAGAAAGAAAGAAAGAAAGAAAGAAGAGTAAAGGAGAGTGGGAGTTTGATTTGGTGAAATTCGAGAAAACCATTTGGTTAGGATCTGACTGAAATAAAAGACAAGGAACAAGTGTTTAAAAATTCAAAGAAAGATTTGAAAATGGAGTGACAGACGACTGATATATATATATATATATATATATATATATATATATATATATATATATATATATATATATATATATATATATATATACACACACACACAAAGCAGCGGGGATGGCAAATAGATTTTTGCTTGAAAGAGCACGAGATAACTGAAAAATGTGTGCATGAGTGAAGATATTTTGAATGTGAAAGAAATACTGACAGAATTGAAGAGATGTAAAGATAATCATACAAAAGAAGACATAGAATGATTAAGAGGATTGAGGTTAATTAAGGTGAGTTGAAGAATAATCACGTTAAAAAACTTCATACACCAACGAAGGAAAGGAGATTAGACAGAGATGGAAATAAGAAAAGATGGGAAAGAGAAAGAAGAATAAAATATTAGTTTAATTTAAAACAATATTTGTTTTGGTGATTATGGCTTCCTAAGCTATGGAGATTTAGCACTTCGTCTGAATCATCAAACAAGGTTGAACGAATTTTTAGAATTTTTTCTTATTCGTTATGATACTATTTTTTAAATGTTTAATTTTAAGCTGGAAAATCTTATATATAAAATAGAATTTTCTACTGTATAATAAATATACTATATAGAGGCTATAGAAAACAGCTTTGATTATTTTATATATGATACTTCTTGTTTCTTCTTTAAATTAAAATTCCTAGATCCGAGTAAAACATCCAGAGATCTGACAGTGAACAATCTACATTAAATTGACCATATTTCACCATAAAACCCTATAACCTGATTCATTTATCGGCTCTCAATTGACACAGCTCAAAACTTACACCAATGGCAGGCATAAGAAATACTTCGAGTTACATTTAAAGACTTACTTTTAGCTACAGCTGTCTAGAAATTTCAAGTTAAAGGGTAGCCACCCGCCAAAAATTCTTAACTAATTGATATCTCTATCTTAGTTGGAGAAAGCTTAGCTATTTTCAACGAAAATTATTCATTCAAAGTTAATTTACAGGTTTAGAGGAAGAAAAAAGGTTTTGTTTGCCGGAAAGGAACAATTGTGGGTTTACGAAAGTCTATTAGATCTTATCTGCATTTGTTCCTATGTTAGAAATCATTATTATTAAAGGGCGGTGAATTGGCAGTATCGGTAGAGGGTCGGACGCCATGCTTTGACGCATAGAGTTACGGCCCTTGCCATTCTGAGTTCAAATCGCGCCGAGGTTAACTTTGCCTTTCATCCTTACGGGGTCGACAAAATAAAGTACCAGTAATACACTGGGTAATTGCTGGCCTTGTGCCAAAAGTAGAAACAATTATTATTAAAGGTGGTGGATTGGCAGTATCAGTAGAGGGTCGGACGCCATGCTTTGCAGCACAGTTACGTCCCTTTACGGACGGAGTTCAAATCCCGTCGAGGATAACTTTGCCTTTCATCCTTACGGGGTCGATAAAATAAGTACCAGTAATGTACTGGGTAATTTCTGGCCTTGTGCCAAAAGTAGAAACAATTATTATTAAAGGTGGTGGAAGGCAGAACCATTAGAGTGCAACAGACTATACAAGTAAAGTTGGTCTAATAGTCTCTTCTTTCTAATTCTGAATACAATTCTTGCTGGGATCCATGAGAATATAACAAGCAGTACTTACTCAAAGATCTATTCTTGCTGGGATCCATGAGAATATAACAAGCAGTACTTACTCAAAGAACTATTCTTGCTGGGATCTATGAGAATATAACAAGCAGTACTTACTCAAAGGTCTATTCTTGCTGGGATCCATGAGAATATAACAAGCAGTACTTACTCAAAGACCTATTCTTGCTGGGATCCATGAGAATATAACAAGCAGTACTTACTCAAAGGTCTATTCTTGCTGGGATCCATGAGAATATAACAAGCAGTACTTACTCAAAGAACTATTCTTGCTGGGATCCATGAGAATATAACAAGCAGTACTTACTCAAAGAACTATTCTTGCTGGGATCCATGAGAATATAACAAGCAGTACTTACTCAAAGAACTATTCTTGCTGGGATCCATGAGAATATAACAAGCAGTACTTACTCAAAGATCTATTCTTGCTGGGATCCATGAGAATATAACAAGCAGTACTTACTCAAAGAAGTATTCTTGCTGGGATCCATGAGAATATAACAAGCAGTACTTACTCAAAGAACTATTCTTGCTGGGATCCATGAGAATATAACAAGCAGTACTTACTCAAAGAACTATTCTTGCTGGGATCCATGAGAATATAACAAGCAGTACTTACTCAAAGATCTATTCTTGCTGGGATCCATGAGAATATAACAAGCAGTACTTACTCAAAGAACTATTCTTGCTGGGATCCATGAGAATATAACAAGCAGTACTTACTCAAAGGTCTATTCTTGCTGGGATCCATGAGAATATAACAAGCAGTACTTACTCAAAGACCTATTCTTGCTGGGATCCATGAGAATATAACAAGCAGTACTTACTCAAAGATCTATTCTTGCTGGGATCCATGAGAATATAACAAGCAGTACTTACTCAAAGACCTATTCTTGCTGGGATCCATGAGAATATAACAAGCAGTACTTACTCAAAGATCTATTCTTGCTGGGATCCATGAGAATATAACAAGCAGTACTTACTCAAAGACCTATTCTTGCTGGGATCCATGAGAATATAACAAGCAGTACTTACTCAAAGAACTATTCTTGCTGGGATCCATGAGAATATAACAAGCAGTACTTACTCAAAGGTCTATTCTTGCTGGGATCCATGAGAATATAACAAGCAGTACTTACTCAAAGATCTATTCTTGCTGGGATCCATGAGAATATAACAAGCAGTACATACTCAAAGGTCTATTCTTGCTGGGATCCATGAGAATATAACAAGCAGTACTTACTCAAAGATCTATTCTTGCTGGGATCCATGAGAATATAACAAGCAGTACATACTCAAAGGTCTATTCTTGCTGGGATCCATGAAAATATAACAAGCAGTACTTACTCAAAGGTCTATTCTAACCATCTGAGCCTTCTTTCCTTGACCAATCAACTTCGTACCTAAGAAAAGGATCCTTATTACTAGACGAGATTAACAACCACGTGATCAATAACAGAATCAATTATAATAGCTCCATTTTCTTTAATATGTCTGTATTGTATTGTATGGTCCCATAACTCCTAAGGGTGTCGTCACCGTGCTGTATTGATATACGGCATTTCTAGGGCATTGTGTTTAAAACTGGTGAAGCCTATCTCCTCTCCAGGTCTCACTACAGCAGATTTCTTCCAGAGAAGGATAGAAACTGAGAGAATGGAAGTGAAAAAGAGATATAGAGGAAGAATCGACCCCCAGTACTTGACTGGTATTTTTTATCGACCTTGAACGGATGAACGACAAAGTTAACCTTGGGGGATGCGAACTTAGAGAGTAGAGAGACAGAATAAATATCGCAAAGCATTGTATCCGACGCTCTAACGATTCTGCCAATTTAGCCAAGAAATTAAATATTTTAAAGGAAAAACATCCATAAATATAAATATTTAAAAAATATGAATTTAGTTGAACTACGATAAATGAAGTTATATATTTATCTGTCACTCATACATGACTTGTTGCTTCATGAACGGAATAACTAATATACTGTTTTTTTCATGTCTCTTCACCAGACTGTAAGGAAACGATATGTGTGAATTATATACATATATATACATATATATATATATATATATATATATATGGGGGAGGGGGTATGAGCGTATGTGTGAGGGTTTGTTTTATATATATATATATATATAAATATATATATTACACTACCACTACTACTATAAAATCAAATTTCTGAAGGCAGTTATATATGTATGTATAAAATAGAGAAGCAAAGTTGATGAGCAGTAATAACCTGTAGTTTAGTTATACCCATATATATTCAATATATGTTTGAATAAATGAATAAATAAATGTGTATATATATATATATGTATGTATATATATATATATATATATATATATATACATATATATATATATACATATATATATATATATGTAGGAACGAGTAGGACTCCGACGGCTGAGCTCAATCCGTTTCGACGGCTAATTCTGGACGCGTCCAGAATTAGCCGTCGAAACGGCTTGAGCTCAGCCGCCGGGGTCCTACTCGTTCCTATTACCCACTCTACTACCCTAAGTATTGAGTACTTTGGTGCGTTATGGTCCACCTGGTTCCTTACCACATTTCCTTCGTTATATATATATATATATATATATATATATATGGCACTCCGTTGGTTACGACGAGTGTTCCAGTTGATCCGATTAACGGAACTGCCTGCTCGTGAAATTAACGTGCAAGTGTCTGAGCGTTCCACAAACACGCATACCCATAACATAGTTCTCAGGGAGATTCAGTGTGACACCGAACGTAACAAGGCTGGCCTGTAGAAACAGGTACAACTCATTTTTTGCCAGCTGAGTGGACTGGAACAACGTGAAAATAAAGTGTCTTGCTCAAGGACAAAACGCGCTCCCAGAAATGGAACTCATGACCTTACGGTTGTGAGCCTAATACCTTAACCACAAAGCCACCCGCCTATATAAAACACTCCCACCCGCCTATATAAAACACTGCTAATGCAATATAAAAACATTTTCAATATAACACACATGGTTTTTTTGGATTTTTTTTTTTTTTTCAATTAAAATTTTCTTTGTACAGTTCAATATTAAAGAAAAAAGCTTTTATTTTTTAATATCGATTTAGTTTGTGTTGTTAAATCTGCTATGGGGTTCTATAATAGCCGATTGTCTAGTTATTACCAATTCTATATTTATTACCAACATTTTGGTGAGTTTTGAGAAACATGAAGATAAGATTTTTCTCAAAACAAATCCCCAAAATACATCAAATATAAACCTAATTTAAAAGATATTTCTATTATATTTAAAATGAAAAAATAAAACAAAAAATAATTTAGAAATTACGTATGTTGATAGATAAGCTTCGGTCGTTTTATTTGTGAGTTTACAATTTTAGTTTTGCATATAGTAGCTACGCCAGGTAAATACACACACACGCACACACATGCACATACACACACTCACTCACTCACTCACATACACACTCACGCACGTGAAAACACAAACACACGTATGCATACTCATGTATCTATGTATATATACATACACACACACACACATTAATCTGTTATTTTAATATATATATATATATATATATATATATATATATATATATATATATATATATTAAAATAACAGATTAATGTTTAAGCAAAGAATCGCTGCTTTCACCCTTAACGGGATCTTCTATATATTCATCCTTATCGAGCTCTCTTTGTTTGGATTTTAGTCTTCACATTTATTATTATTGTTATTATTATTATATATATATATATATATATATATATATATATATATATATATATATATATATATATATAATTGAAAGGTATAGAAAGTATTGTAGCAAGAAGCCAACAGTATTCCATAATATATAATATATATAATATATATATATATATATATATATATATATATATATATATATATATATATATATATATATATATATATATATATTTGTGTGTATGTGTGTATCTTCTTTTGACACTGATGTGTAATAGGGGAATAAGTCCATGCTGGTTACTTTGCGGTAGAAGTCGCTGTTGACTATAGACTCCCCAGCAATGCCAGAAGAAGATACATTATACGAAATGAAGTTACTGGCCTACAAAACAGACACAGTGACACCACGAATGAAATCACCTACACCTACACTGAATCGTATTGGAAACCAATGATTATCCAATATCTTTCACCAACAAACTTTAGTTCCTCGAACCCAGAAAATGGAACAGTTCCTCAAACACTTACTTCTTAATATTACCACCAGTATCAGTAGAGAGTCGGACTCCATGCTTTGCAGCAAAGAGTTACGGCCCTTTATGGTCTGAGTTCAAATCCCGCCGAGGTTAACTTTGCTTTTCATCCTTACGGGGTCTATAAAATAAAGTACCAGTAATACACTGAGATAATTGCTGGCTTTGTGCCAAAGGTAGAAACAAATATTACCACACCTCAGTGAAAGAACTCCCAGCAACATCCGTAAAGAAGATCTCGATATACAATTGGCCCAATTGGGATCTCCCCGGCGGAGATGCCTTCCCACGAGACAACCACACATTCACACTGGTCAACTGTCTCATCCACAATGTAAGTAAATGTTTGCATTCCTATTGTTCCGGATTCAGTGCAATCAATGCGACACAATTCGATCACTCTACATTCGAATAAAATAACACAACCTCTTTATTGGTCCGGAAACACATCACTAGATACGACAATAGGGACAAGAGCCTAACCATATTACTACTGTTATATAGCCGGTGGATTGGCAGTATCGGTAGAGGGTCGAACGCCATGCTTTGACGCATAGAGTTACGGCCCTTGCCATTCTGAGTTCAAATCCCGCCGAGGTTAACTTTGCCTTTCATCCTTACGGGGTCGATAAAATAAAGTACCAGTAATACACTGGGTAATTACTGGCCTTGTGCCAAAAGTAGAAAAAATTATTACTGTTATATTATATTATATTTATATTTTATATGTGTATGCGTGTATGTGGGAGAAAACGAGAGGGAGAGGGGGAGATAAAGAGAGAGACTTAATTCTTTGTTATGGATCAAAACATCCACAATTCAAGTCAATACATTTGGAATGTAAGATACATTGACTTTATGAAAAACAGCGTCCCAAAGTCTTACGGGCTTCAGATTCGTTTCACTATTTTCACGATACTTCAGAGATATATAACTATTAAATATTATATTATTTTGCCTTTCATCCTTACGGGGTCGATAAAATAAAGTACCAGTAATGTACTGGGTAATTGCTGGCCTTGTGCCAAAAGTAGAAACAATTATATTATTTATACTCAAAGACAAAAGAAAGAACAAAGGTGAGCAATAAGTAAAAAGGAAGTAAGAGAGGGAGAGCAAAAATGGTTAGAATATGGGGAAGGGGAAGAGTGAAGTTGGAGATGAAATTAAAAAAAAAAAGAAAAAGAACAAATGGGTGATTGTGTAAAAATAAAGTCCATTAAGATCACCTCTTGGCGGCTTCATTTTAGCCATCCAAAAACACAAAAACTGTTAACTTCATTTTATATTTATCATTTATTTCTCGATGTGAAAATTTTCGCAGCACTGTTTGTGTCCTAATCACCTGCTCAGTTCCACTAAGATTATTCTTCCACGATGTAATTGCTTTAGTTTCAACACACGTTTTAGATCAAGCTCTTGCCAAACACCACCGAAATCTATTAAGATTGTTTATATAGTTATTTATAAATCTTATTTATAGATCTTGACTAATCAAATTTAGCTACTATTTAGATACACAAATTCAGCAATCTTTAAGTGGCATTTTTATGTTAGATATAAAAAGTAGACAGAATTTAATGTTGAATTAAGAATATTCATAATTATGGTGGAGATTTAATTAGTATTCAATTAAGAAAAAGACGCTACTCATAGTTTAATTCAAAAAGCAAAGGTATTTTAAAACTCTAAATAATAATATGGAAGACTGACTTTGCAATG
>OZ024746.1:10566932-10569432 GCA_964016885.1 Eledone cirrhosa | reverse complement strand
AGTCTATATTGTATAGTGGTTTGTATAGGTGTTTTGTAGTACATGTTGATAGTCTATATTGTATAGTGGTTTATATAGGTGTTTTGTAGTACATGTTGTTAGTCTATATTGTATAGTGGTTTATATAGGTGTTTTGTAGTACATGTTGATAGTCTATATTGTATAGTGGTTTGTATAGGTGTTTTGTAGTACATGTTGATAGTCTATATTGTATAGTGGTTTATATAGGTGTTTTGTAGTAGATGTTGATAGTCTATATTGTATAGTGGTTTATATAGGTGTTTTGTAGTAGATGTTGATAGTCTATATTGTATAGTGGTTTGTATAGGTGTTTTGTAGTAGATGTTGATAGTCTATATTGTATAGTGGTTTATATAGGTGTTTTGTAGTACATGTTGATAGTCTATATTGTATAGTGGTTTATATAGGTGTTTTGTAGTACATGTTGATAGTCTATATTGTATAGTGGTTTGTATAGGTGTTTTGTAGTAGATGTTGATAGTCTATATTGTATAGTGGTTTGTATAGGTGTTTTGTAGTAGATGTTGATAGTCTATATTGTATAGTGGTTTATATAGGTGTTTTGTAGTACATGTTGATAGTCTATATTGTATAGTGGTTTGTATAGGTGTTTTGTAGTACATGTTGATAGTCTATATTGTATAGTGGTTTATATAGGTGTTTTGTAGTACATGTTGTTAGTCTATATTGTATAGTGGTTTATATAGGTGTTTTGTAGTACATGTTGTTAGTCTATATTGTATAGTGGTTTGTATAGGTGTTTTGTAGTACATGTTGATAGTCTATATTGTATAGTGGTTTATATAGGTGTTTTGTAGTACATGTTGTTAGTCTATATTGTATAGTGGTTTATATAGGTGTTTTGTAGTACATGTTGATAGTCTATATTGTATAGTGGTTTGTATAGGTGTTTTGTAGTACATGTTGATAGTCTATATTGTATAGTGGTTTATATAGGTGTTTTGTAGTACATGTTGTTAGTCTATATTGTATAGTGGTTTGTATAGGTGTTTTGTAGTACATGTTGATAGTTTATATTGTATAGTGGTTTATATAGGTGTTTTGTAGTACATGTTGTTAGTCTATATTGTATAGTGGTTTGTATAGGTGTTTTGTAGTAGATGTTGTTAGTCTATATTGTATAGTGGTTTGTATAGGTGTTTTGTAGTACATGTTGATAGTCTATATTGTATAGTGGTTTATATAGGTGTTTTGTAGTACATGTTGATAGTTTATATTGTATAGTGGTTTGTATAGGTGTTTTGTAGTACATGTTGATAGTCTATATTGTATAGTGGTTTGTATAGGTATTTTGTAGTACATGTTGATAGTCTATATTGTATAGTGGTTTGTATAGGTGTTTTGTAGTACATGTTGTTAGTCTATATTGTATAGTGGTTTATATAGGTGTTTTGTAGTACATGTTGATAGTCTATATTGTATAGTGGTTTGTATAGGTTTTTTGTAGTACATGTTGATAGTCTATATTGTATAGTGGTTTGTATAGGTGTTTTGTAGTACATGTTGATAGTCTATATTGTATAGTGGTTTGTATAGGTGTTTTGTAGTACATGTTGATAGTCTATATTGTATAGTGGTTTGTATAGGTGTTTTGTAGTACATGTTGTTAGTCTATATTGTATAGTGGTTTGTATAGGTGTGTTTGTAGTACATGTTGTTAGTCTATATTGTATAGTGGTTTGTATAGGTGTTTTGTAGTACATGTTGATAGTTTATATTGTATAGTGGTTTGTATAGGTGTTTTGTAGTACATGTTGTTAGTCTATATTGTATAGTGGTTTGTATAGGTTTTTTGTAGTACATGTTGTTAGTCTATATTGTATAGTGGTTTGTATAGGTGTTTTGTAGTACATGTTGTTAGTCTATATTGTATAGTGGTTTGTAGGTGTTTGTAGTACATGTTGATAGTCTATATTGTATAGTGGTTTGTATAGGTGTTTTGTAGTACATGTTGATAGTCTATATTGTATAGTGGTTTGTATAGGTGTTTTGTAGTACATGTTGATAGTCTATATTGTATAGTGGTTTGTATAGGTGTTTTGTAGTAGATGTTGATAGTCTATATTGTATAGTGGTTTGTATAGGTTTTTTGTAGTACATGTTGTTAGTCTATATTGTATAGTGGTTTGTATAGGTGTTTTGTAGTACATGTTGATAGTCTATATTGTATAGTGGTTTTTATAGGTGTTTTGTAGTACATGTTGATAGTCTATATTGTATAGTGGTTTTTATAGGTGTTTTGTAGTACATGTTGATAGTTTATATTGTATAGTGGTTTGTATAGGTTTTTTTTGTAGTACATGTTGATAGTCTATATTGTATAGTGGTTTTTATAGGTGTTTTGTAGTACATGTTGATAGTCTATATTGTATAGTGGTTTGTATAGGTGTTTTGTAGTACATGTTGATAGTCTATATTGTATAGTGGTTTGCATAGGTTTTTTGTAGTACATGCAGTT
>OZ024746.1:10546932-10561932 GCA_964016885.1 Eledone cirrhosa | reverse complement strand
ATCGGGACTTTGAAGAAAAAATAGGTATATTTTTGTCTATTATTTCCTCATATTTTGTAATTTTATATATATATATATATGTGTGTGTGTGTGAAGCCCCAGCTTGGCCTCAGCCGGATAGCTGGAATAGGTAAAAGAATATATATATATATATATATATATATACTGTTACACACACACCACACACATACATACACACACACACACATATATATATATATATATATATATATATATATATATATATATATATATATACGTGCATACCTTCATGGTTGTTTACATACGTTTACATACGTTCGTAAAACATACGCACAGACATACACACACGCGCACGTACGCACACACACACACACACATACACACACACACAAAGGCGGCTGAATTATGTGTCAGAATTGCAGGAGTTAGTACAGTAAAGCGCCATCTTCAGCGTCAGTCATCAGAAGGGAGGCGTGTGTAAAAGTCAAATTTACTATCTTAAATTCGGTATTGGTGCTAACCCTCACCTATGGTCATGGATCTTGGGGAATGACTGAAAGAATACAATCAAGAATTCATGTCGCCGACGGGTCTTTGGGTAAGGTTACTCTACAGAATGTGGTGGAATTCTAACCTACTGCCTTCTAATTCCTACCTGTACCAACACGCCGTCACACACCTACCTGGTAATATCATATTGGACAAGCTATACTATTTCAAGTGATCCTGATTACACCGATCGTTATTGATCAATATCGGCTAACCGAAAAGCTAATATCGGATTGATTTACACGAAATTAGCAAACTATCAGAGGGAATATACATACCTACACATATATATGCTGTCTTCAGAAATTTATTTCTGAAGACAGCATATATATGTGTAGGTATGTATATTCCCTCTGATAGTTTGTAAAATGTTTACATAGATCTATATGATATACATACCAACACACACATATATATCCTAGAAACGATCGTAAAATGATGAATTTTTTAATATAAGGAACTGTTTCTTTGTTTTTATTCATTATTTTTATTATTTATCTTGACTCTGTTTTCCTGTGTTTCTCATCGAAAAAATGTTGAATACATCTTCTCTGTTCATGATATTTGGATTACATTGAGTTCTTCATACGGATTGAACACTACCGTATATTTTGGTAGATTTATCTATATATACATATATATATATATATATAAGTATGTATACGTACATACATATATGTGTACAGACGTACAGTAGTATGTATATATATATATACATACATGCACACATATATATATATATGTACGTAGGGGTTTACCGAACATTTATTATAATGTTCGGTTTGTTTGTAAACAAACAGCCCGAATTACGCCGTACAATGCTTGGCAACCATCGTCGCCCTTTTGTTCAACACTGACACAGGAACGATGTACTAGTTTCAAGCTTATTAGCTATCGTCAGCATCGTATACCTTTCTGTCAGATGATTCAACGTTTGAAAGTATATACTTTCCTTATGCATATTAACGGCTGAGCAGCCTAATTTACATATCGAGTGAGTTAGTCGGCTGGGCAACCGAAAACGATAAATGGAAAAGAATGAAACGAAATTTCATTTCTCACTCTTAGTACGGCTGATACCTAAATATAAGTATGTATACGTATATATATATATATATATACAGACGTACAGTAGTGTGTATATATATATACATACATGCACACATATATATATATGTGTAACGTATGGGTTTACCGAACATTTATTATAATGTTCGGTTTGTTTGTAAACAAACCGAACATTTTCCACACATATATATATATACATTTTCCACATATATATATATATATATACAGATAAATCCACCAATTAATATTTATATATATATATATATATATATATAACCATAATATATAAATATATATATGCGCGTGTGTGTGTGTGTATCAAGAGTATATATTGACTTAAAAACTCACAATAGTCCCCTGTAATTAAAATACCTCCCGGAAAGAGTTTTCCGAGCCGTATAATATAATATAATAAAGAGAGAAAAACACAGATATATACATATATGCGTTCAAATCACAAGAGACGTATGCCGCCAGGGTATATATATATATATATATATATATATATGTATGTATGCATGTATACATACATACATACATACATACATACATGTATGTATGTTTAAGTGTGTTCATATAAATATATACATGCATGTATGTATTTTTGCATATATGTATGTATGAATATATGCATGTATGTATGCTTGTATGTTTGTATATATGTATGTATATATATATATATATGTGTGTGTGTGTGTGTGTGTGTGTACGCTAGCAGTAGAGGCATAGGAAAGAATACGATGCAGTAATTTATTACTTTAATTTGATAGGCCAGAACCAATCTGGTAAATTCTAATAGTTTCCTCGCGTAGAAGCCACACAGATTTTCAGATTGCCGTACTGGAATAAACTTCAAAACACAATATTAGCAGATAACAGCACGAGTGTCGTTTTAATCTCGTCTTGTCACAAACATTTCTAACTCTCTTGAGATCAAGTTTGGAAGGAAGATAAGCCACATCCACTACATCGAAACAGAAATTTAACACAAAATAATTGACAAAAAATAATAATAATATATTGATTTTTAAGTTAATAGTTGGTGGACTTACTGGTAAGTTTGTAAATCTGTGGCTGATAGAGTAAGCAAGTTCAACATTAACAAGAATAATTCTAGAATTTATGCATGTATATCAACTACAGACCTGTCAACTCACCCCGTCGGACAGGGAGATCTCCCACCAACTTTGGGGTGGATCAGAGATGTATTCTCTTGTGAAAATGGGTATAGCTTTCATAATGTAAAATCTCCCCAATTTTCCTCATTTCTCCCCATTTGGGGGCACTTTTTTTCATGGTACTTTTTTTTTGTTTTTTTGTTTTGTTTTAGTAATAGCCATCGAAACGGTTTGAGCTCTGCCGTCGGGGTCATACTTTCACCTATTACCCACTCTACTACCCTAAGTATTGAGTACTCTGGTGCGTTATGGTTCATCTGGTTCCTATATATATACATATATATATATATACATATACATATATATATATATATATATATATATATATATATATATATATATATATATAACGGAGGAGTTGTGGTAAGGAACCAGATGGACCATAACGCATATATATATATATATATATGTATATATATATATATATATATATATATATATATAGAGAGAGAGAGAGAGAGAGAGAGAGAGAGAGAGTGAGAGAGAGAGAGAGTGTGTGTGTGAGAGAAAGAAGAGGGATATAAAGAGAGAAGGAGGCATATTCACACATATACATGGACACATATGTGAGCTTGTGTGCATGTATATGTGTGTGGGAGCGTATGTTTGCGTGCTTCTTCTTTATACGTGTGTGTGTGTGTGTGTGTGTGTGTGTGTGTGTGTGTGTGTGTGTGTGTGTTGTGGGTGAGGGCAGTGAGACAACATGCTATCACGACCAACAATACGAGCAAGCATGCATCAAATATCCCAATATTTCCTTCAGACTCCAGTCGATCAGTTTTTTTCTTCTTCCATTTGTGAAGTTAAATGGCGGACAGATATCAATGACTGGCGTTACACCGGAACAGCGTTCTCTTCACTTTGCATGTTGTGCTTTTTCACACTACTGCTACTACTGCTGCTGCTGTTGTTGTTGCTACTGCTGCTGCTGCTGCTGCTGCTGCTGCTGCTGCTGCTGTTTCTAATGCTGCTGCTACTATTACTGCTGTTGCTGCTACTACTACTACTACTACTGCTGCTGCTGCTGCTGCTGCTGCTACTACTACTACTACTGCTGCTGCTACTGCTGCTGCTGGTGCTGCTGCTACTACTACTATTGCTGCTGCTGCTACTACTACTGCTACTACTACTACTACTGCTGCTGCTACTACTACTACTACTGCTACTACTACTACTACTGCTGCTGCTACTACTACTGCTACTACTACTACTACTACTGCTGCTACTACTATTACTACTACTACTGCTGCTGCTACTACTTCTGCTGCTGCTACTACTGCTGCTGCTGCTGCTGCTACTACTACTACTACTGCTGCTGCTACTACTACTACTACTACTGCTGCTGCTACTACTTCTGCTGCTGCTGCTACTACTGCTGCTGCTGCTGCTGCTGCTACTACTACTACTGCTGCTGCTACTACTACTACTACTACTGCTGCTACTACTACTACAACTAGTGCTGCTACTACCGCGCTGTTGGTGCTGCTGCTGCTGCTGCTGCTACTATTATTGCTACTGCTGCTGCAACTGCTGCGACTACTACTACGACTACTACAACTACTGTTGCTGCAATTCTACTGCTGCTGCTGCTGCTGCTGTAGCTGTTTCTACTGCTGATGCTGCTGCTATTTCGCGCTTCAATGGAGTAGTTGACTTCTGAAAATAGCTGGCTCCCTTGTGGCAGTTGTTGGCATCAAAGTAGCTGATTAAAGTCTTGAATTAATTATAGAAAATCATTACAGCAAAAAATTGCACTGCCTCTATTGGTTTTTTTTTGTCGTAGAAGAAAATTATAATTTTCATTAAAGGAGTTTTACTACTATGAAAAACCCAACTCTGCTGAAATTGTCCTGAAAAGAGAATTTTCAAATAAAAATATCATAAGAATATTTTTTTTTATTTTATGTCAACTATATTTTCGGTCGTTGTCGAGACCTCAGGCGTCCCCGGATCCCCTACAACCGAGCTCTTCCGTAAAATTGTAATGTCAGCAGGCCATCTGAGGAAGGAGCTCCGTGAGTTGGGGTGGCTATTGCAACAGATGTTGCTGGCCATTGTCCGTTGAAATGCCTTTACAGTTTTGTCCCCTGGGCACAGCCAAAACACCGACTTAGATATATTAACTCTCACTTTGAAGGATATTTTTTTGCAATCCAAGAACAGGAAATATCTACAAAATATCTCATTCACAAAAGAGATAGAGATGCAGGCAAAATATTTAGATGTGACAACAGATGAAGATTCTGTGGAATTAACATCGAAGATGTCACCAATGTCATAACCAGCTGTCCAAAGATATCATTACGGTACTATCTACCTATGAGGTATGATGTAGTGGCCAAAAACTATATAATGAAATCCGTAGAAAGGATAGCCATGAGTTTAAACGTATAAAAGTTACAGCAATGTGGACGACACACATACATAATATGAAAGGGTACTGGTGAAATGTTCCAGTAAAAACTCTAATAAAAAACAAGTATATTAGACCAGATATAATAATATGGGGCAGGTAAAAGAAAGCATGCATAGTAGTGGAAGAAGTTAGCTGCCCAGCAGATGTCAATACAATGCTAAAGATTAGCAAAAAAAGAGAACATTTATGCTGAACTAAGAGGAATCTGCAGATACTCCACTGTGACTATACTTTTAGATTTGTACCTGTGATTATTGAGGCACTGGGATATGTTAGTAACTGCCTCAGAATAAATCTTGAGAATAAGAAAGGACACGGCTAGTTACGAAGTTGCAAGTACAGACAATTAATGAAACTGTAGAAATATGTAAAACATTTCAGAAATTAAGTTTGTAATAACTGTATATATACATGTATAGATATAGAAACATATGGACATGAACACATATAACTCAAAACATACAAATCCACACATACATATACACCTATACCTGCACACACATACATACACACAAATACACACACACACTCATACGTACATATTTAACTAGTTGATGTCTAAATTATAATGGAATTATTATCTGTTAGAAACTGACTCTGTGTGTGTGTGTGTGTGTGTGTGTGTGTGTATGTGTGTGTGTGTGTGTGTGTGTGTGTGTGTGTGTGTGTGTGTGTGTGTGTGTGTGTGTGTGTGTGTGTGTGTGTGTGTTATGCTATGTGTGTTATGCTATGTGTGTTATGCTATGTGTGTTATGCTATGTGTGTTATGCTATGTGTGTATAATTGAATGAAAGTACATATATGTATGTATCACACAGACGAACTCATAAATCCTGTAACTTAGGTAAACCAAAAATATCTTATAATTCTCCACAGCCGAAACATTCCCGCTTGGCCGATCAATAGACAAGCAAATTTCCTTTGACCGCACCTTTCCCAATAATATCTATTACTTATAATTTTACAAACACCCTGAAAATACAACCATCTAATCCCTATTTGAGCACCCATCCCCCTAACAGGAACCAACAACACAAACAACTAGATATAAAAAACAACTTTATCATTTCTTAATATACAACTGTACGCACACAACTGAAATAATTTAGAGCAAAGAATGACAAAAATACTTCTCTTATACTGTTCTCCCATCCATAACATAACACAGGGGAGATAATTGTAGTAAATACCGGGATCTGACTAACCACTTACTTTTCATGTCGGTCGCCATTGAGGCCTCGTGTGTCCTCGGTCTACCTGAAGTGCTGTTTTCCTCTGCAAATTCATGATGAGTGCATCCCGCGTCTGCAGAATGAAACCCGTGAGGTAGTGTGGCTGGTGCAGCGAGTGTCACTGGCTGTTCTCCTCAGAAATGGTTTCACCATTTTCTCCGTGGATGCAACTGAGACATACCACATAGACTAAGATGTAGAGTTTGCTGCTATCTCCCCCACCTCCATTACTATTTAATTTTTTTTTTCTTTTCCGTTTTTTTTTTTTTTCTATTTAATTATTTTATGTATTTTCATTTCCATAGAGAAAGTTTTTCGAGAAAATCAGAAGAAGGGAGTAAAAGTCAAGTAGGGGTAGAAATGATGATAATGATAATATACATATAGATAGATAGATAGATAGATAGATATGTTTCTTTATTAGCCACAGGGGCACAAAAGAAGGGGACAAATACAAAGGGGGAAGTTTACATACAATAAAAACGTGTAAAATGTTATCACAAATGCAATTTAAAAAGTTAGTCGATTTTTCCCAATAGGGGGAGACAGTTTATATGGGTAACACATACCCCCGAAAAAAATGTGCAACCCTCATCTCCAGGAGTACGAAGAGTTTGTACTCCCCTCCTCTCCTCCTCCTTTTCCTCAACCTACAGGCTGATATAGAGAGAAGGCCCATTCACTCGGGCCATTCTCGCCACATTCACCCACCTTTCATAAAACTTGCTGGGGTACAGCACCTCTCTCTCCATTCTGATTCTTCTTCCAAAGTGGTATTTGAAAAAAAGAATCAGTTGTTGACCGGAGAGAAAGGTGTGGTGGTGTGGTGGTGGTGGTGGTGGTGGTGGTGGTGTGGTGGTGTGGTGGTCGTGGTGTGGTGGTGGTGGTGGTGGTGGTGGTGGTTTGGTGTGGTGGTGGTGTGGTGGTGGTGGTGTGGTGGTGCTGGTGGTGGTGGTGGTGGTGGTTTGGTGTGGTGTGGTGTGATGGTGGTGGTGGTGTGGGGGGGATATGTGGTGTGGTGGTGTGGTGGTGGTAGTGGTGGTGGTTATGGTGGTGGAGTGGTGGTGGTGTGGTGGTGTGGTGGTGAAGTGGTGGTGGTGGTGGTGGTGGTGTGGTGGTGCTGGTGGTGGTGGTGGTGTGGTGGTGTGGTGGTGGTGGTGGTGGTGGTGGTGGTGGTGTAGTGGTGGTGGTGGTTATGGTGGTGGTGTGGTGGTGGTGGTGGTGGTGGTGTAGTGGTGGTGGTGGTTATGGTGGTGGTGTGGTGGTGGTGGTGGTGTGGTGGTGCTGGTGGTGGTGGTGTGGTGGTGGTGGTGGTGTGGTGGTGCTGGTGGTGGTGGTGTGGTGTGGTGTGGTGTGGTGTGGTGTGGTGGCGGTGGTGGTGTGGTGTGGTGGTGGTTTGAACTTATGCTACTTTTACTGGCTTTAGTTTCACTTATATTTTATTTTCCTATAGTTACTAAATGCTATATTGTCTCTTAGGTTAGGATAGCTTAACCGTAGTTTTGTTTATTATTCTATGGCACCAGCTTTTTCTCTGGAATATCGAGAAACAGGTTAAGTATGGTGGAGGACGACACCTGCACACCGTATGAAAAGTTATATGTGTGTGTGTGTGTGTGTGTGTGTGTGTGTGTGTGTGTGTGTGTGTGTGTGTGTGTGTGTGTGTGTGTGTGTGTGTGTGTGTGTGTGTGTGTGTTGTTTAAAACAGCCACAGAAGTGACAACAATAACTACAATAAAAGTTCCCGCTATAATAAAAACACACACACATACACGCGCAACCGCATCATTCTAGTTATGGAGGCTTTTATTAATAAATAAACTTCTGGAAGTTATGTTGAAAATATATCATTATTTTTGCTATCTAACAAGTAATAACAAACATCCAGATATTACTGACTGAACGAAATACTTGTTAGAGCAAAGACCAAACCTCGTTAATGATAATCCTGGAAAGTTATACGTTACATATCGATTTGTGTGTGAACAGATGACTGTCTCTCTAGAGATATGTTTATATAACTAATTGCTGTCTGTATTAATGGAGATAGAGTAAAAAGAAAAATTTACTCCTGAGTATTTTCCATCCGCCATTTCATCTAAGCCTGTCGCTGTAAGATAACTAGTTCCATTGTGTCTCCTCTGAGACGACATTTTTAAGAAATCTGTAAGTCTTGACATTTTGGAAATGATTTACGTCAGTTATATATAAAATATAAAAGTCAACTACACACACATACACACACAGGTATACACACACACAGACACACAGAGGTACACATACACACATAGGTATGCACACATACACACAGAGGTACACACACACACACATACACACAGAGGTACACACACACACACACATACACACAGAGGTACACACACACACATACACACAGACGTATACACACACACAGACACATACACATACACACAGAGGTACACACACACACACATACACACAGAGGTACACACACACACACACATACACACACAGGTATACACACACACAGACACATACACATACACACAGAGGTACACACACACACATACACACAGAGGTACACACACACATACACACAGAGGTATGCACACATACATACACATACACACAGAGGTACACACACATACACACAGAGGTATGCACATACACACACATACACACAGAGGTACACACACATATATACAGAGGTACACACACACACATACACACAGAGGTATGCACACATACACACAGAGGTATACACACACACACACACATACACACAGAGGTATGCACACACACATACACATACACACAAAGGTATGCACACACACACACATACACACAGAGGTATGCACACACACACACATACATACATACAGAGGTATGCACACACACACACCCAAAACATACATACAAACATACATACACACATACATGCATACATACACACATACATACATACATACATACATACATACATACATACATACATACATGGTGGCTGCCAACTCGTTTTCGAGTACGGCCACTACTTTATATCCATGTAGGAGAACCCCTACCGATGCGCTGAACGAGTGTGACTTTTTAGTCCAGCCAGTGACTTGAAAACTCTGGTACAAACACTACACTTGTGACAATTATTGACACATAGTGCTGGGCCCATGGTACCATGTGAGGACAAGTGCAGAGAGATCTCCAGATATAAAGCAATGCCTGTGTCGTGAAGCTTTTATAGTGAGCAAAGGCACTGCACAAAGCCAGTCCCACTCTCTTAACCAAGATGATATTTACCAAAAAGAAGAACAAGTCAACATCATTGGATACCATCAGGGTTGCAGGTGTTATATCAGAGTTTTCCTTCTCCTAGAATTCTGCCTTGACAAAGGCTAAGGGGTCATCTCTCCCGGTGATTTTGGATGGCCATTGACTCTTAAGAGCTCCTTTGCCCTTTGACAGGTTTTGTTTTTAGTCCTGCAGGATGTCCAAAGTCACCCTCCTCACCAAGAAACCTTGGTGGGGTTGCTAGCTTAGTCGCCAACGACCCGACCATGGGACAGGTTGTACTGGAATACATGTTACCAGTAGCACCAACTGGTGACCTGACATACATACATACATACATACATACATACATACATACATACATACATACATACATACATACATACATACATGGATATGTATATATATATATGTGTGTGTGTGTACGTGTGTGTGTGTGTACGTAAGTCTGTGTGTGTGTGTGTGTGTGTGTGTGCGCGCAGTGTGTGAAAGAGAGAGAACATCAAAGAACACATACACTTGATAAAGCACCAGCACTACACTAACATAAACTAGTATGTTCCTTTACCCCAGTGCATTACTGGTACTTTATTTTATCGACCCCGTAAGGATGAAAGGCAAAGCTATCCTCGGCGGGATTTGAAATCAGAACGAGTAAACCCTTTGGCATTTACAATATTCTATATGTACTATTGTATTTTAATGGTCAAGGCTTTACTTCACATAATTATCTCACATAATATTGAATCTGTGAGATTTTGATGTTATTTATTTTGAGAGCGATAATTTAACATCAGTATGAGTGGCCAGTTACAGCCGGTTTGAACAGAAAGAGGTGAGAGAATTCTGGCCGGATATGGCCGGTTTAAATGCTAAAAAGTTAAAGAGAACTCTTATGAGATGCAGACTTGTAAGAGGTCTGCTAAACCTATGCAAGTGGGAGTTGCAACAACAACATAGTGAATTTCTTTCTTTCTGATTTTGAACTTTTTATAAAGCAAATAAAATTATGTACTTTGTTCAAAGACAACACAATGGTTGTTGTATGTTTTAAACTTAGGACTATGTGAAATATTAAGTCCCATTACATTGTGTTTCCAAATAGGAAAGTTTGAACAGCAAGAGGTGAGAGAATTCTGGCCGGATATGGCTGGTTTAAATGCTAAAGGGTTAAAGTGAAATATAAGGAAGTCAAATAAAATGACGTAATACTTGTTTAAAACGGTATATGGTTTACATAATGATGTTGTTTAGGTAGGTGGAGGGATGATTGTGTTGGTCTTGTGCCTAACCCAGAAACCATTATGAATTGGCTTTACGATAACCATCTCTCTCTCACAGAATCTGGTATCAAGTGATCTTGCCACTAGATTTTTTATATTCTACATAATGTTTTGAGTTGAAAATTTAGAAAGTTGCCGTCAGATGTAGTGATATTTTGCCAAGATCGATATCTATGAAGTAATATCGATCTTATCATCATGGATATATATATATATAATATATATAAATACATGTGTGTGTGTGCATGCGTATACGTATGTATGACTTATATGCACTATATATATATATATATATATATATATATATATATATATATACGTATATCATGGATATATATATATATATACCATGGATATATATATATATATATATCATATATATATATATATATATATATATATATCATGGATATATATATATATATATATATATATATATATATATATATCCATGATATATATATATATATATATATATATATATATATATATATATATATATATATATATATATATATATATATATATGATATATATATATATATATATATATATATATATATATATATATATATATATATATATATATATATATCCATGGTATATATATATATATATCCATAATATACGTATATATATATATATATATATAGTGCATATAAGTCATACATACGTATATGCATGCACACACACACATGTGTTTATATATATTATATGTGAGAGAGAGAGAGACAGAGAGAGAGAGAGCAAACATACATTTGCATATTTACATAATAATTACACCCAAATGTATACACCCAGCCTGGTGTATCAACACTATAGTGTATTTATCTCTTTAAACCATTTCCGTCACAAAGAAAACCAACAATTGCTTTCTAACAAAGAATTTCTCATCTTATTACATCGCATCTCATAATTTTATCAGTTTCAAATGTAACATATATTTTTTTACATTGGACGTGATGCCAGCGCTTCGCAATAAACTAACTGTTGAAGGGACTTCAGTAAGGGCGAGAATTTGATCTCAGAAGGAAAAGAGCCATGAGAGAGCTACCACAATATTCACTGCGCTGACCTAGAATCCCCTTCGCAATGATAGAAAACGAAGTTGACTTCATCGAGATATGAATTTACAACACAGAGAGCCTGTACAAATTCCACAAATTATTTTATCTGACGCTGTAATGACTGTGCCATTTCTATGCCTATACCTTACCTACAAGATGTGTTCGTTTGTGCTTATGTTGGAATTTATTTAACACAAGACTGAACTGACTCTGATAATTCTAAAGAACACTCCTTTTCTAAAGAATTTTAATACAACTATATCAATAAAGATATACAAAAAATGGTAAAACTGCATAAATTGATTTAATATCTAATTGAGCTTGCATACACTTTCACTGCATCCAATATATTTGTCAACATTTTTGGTAAAGAAGCCATTTTG
This sequence comes from Eledone cirrhosa, assembly GCA_964016885.1. Lineage (NCBI taxonomy): Eukaryota > Metazoa > Mollusca > Cephalopoda > Octopoda > Eledonidae > Eledone > Eledone cirrhosa. The sequence continues at coordinate 10,549,510 of OZ024746.1, read as the reverse complement.
GTAATTGTGCGCTTGAAATCCTATTTGAAATACACTAAGCATTAATAATGAAATGATGGGCGTTGCTACACGTGTGTGTAATTGTTGAGTACGTGGTATTATCTGTGAATACTATAGATATAGAGTAATATCTGTGAGTGACGTATATCTAGGAACGACCAGATCTTATCAAAGTGTATGTGCATTTGATCTGTGATAGCATGAATACCTTTATGCATAATTTAGGAACACCTGGTTTGTGTCTGCTAACGTTTGTGAGAAGGTGTGTGAAATATATATACATATATTTTTTTTTAGGAACGATCGACTTTCGTCAAATCGGACCGAGGAAACAATGTTTCCGTTGGTCTTTCCAATTGCTAGTACTATCTATCGGTCGCAACTCCAGGTAGAAGGAGCAACGTGAAATAAAGTGTCTTGCTCAAGGACATAACGCATCGCCTGGTCCAGGAATCGAACTCACAACCTCACGATTGCGAATCCAATTCTCTAACCACTCAGCCACACGCCTTCACATATATCTATATATATATATATATAGTAATAATAATAAATTTGAAGACTAAAATCCAAAGAGGGCTCGATAAGGAAAATATATATCGAATATATAAGAACCGTAGAGCAAATATTTATTAAAATAACAGATTAAAGTTTAAGCAAAGAATCGCTGCTTTCACCCTTAACGGGATCTTCTGAAATCAAATTCTGAGATCAAATTCTCGCCCTTACTGAAGTTTCAGAAGATCCCGTTAAGGGTGAAAGCAACGATTCTTTGCTTAAACTTTAATCTGTTATTTTACTAAATACATATATATATATATATGTATATGAAGGAATGAATGGACGTATACATGTATATGTAAACTTATATATATACATACATAAAAGCATATGTATGTATATTACACACACACACACACACACACACACACACACATATATATATATAGAGAGAGAGGGGGGGGGGAGATAGCGTGAGTGTTGTATATGGAAACATACAATATCTCTACATATACATAGTCTCACTGTAGGTATTTTAAGCTGTGATAATATCACAGCTTCCTACTACTAAGTATGTAAGCGTCATTATTGATGGATTAACAACCCCTTAAATACATCTATTTAGCATTCTTACAGGATTACTGAGGCAGCTGTGGTAGGAAATCAGCTTAAAATATAAACAGCGAGACTCCGTATGTATATTATATATAAACAGCGAGACTCCGTATGTATATTACACATAAACAGCGAGACTCCGTATGTATATTACACATAAACAGCGAGACTCCGTATGTATATTACACATAAACAGCGAGACTCCGTATGTATATTACACATAAACAGCGAGACTCCGTATGTATATTACACATAAACAGCGAGACTCCGTATGTATATTACATATAAACAGCGAGACTCCGTATGTATATTACATATAAACAGCGAGACTCCGTATGTATATTACATATAAACAGCGAGACTCCGTATGTATATTACACATAAACAGCGAGACTCCGTATGTATATTACACATAAACAGCGAGACTCCGTATGTATATTACATATAAACAGCGAGACTCCGTATATATATTACATATAAACAGCGAGACTCCGTATGTATATTACACATAAACAGCGAGACTCCGTATGTATATTACACATAAACAGCGAGACTCCGTATGTATATTACATATAAACAGCGAGACTCCGTATGTATATTACATATAGACAGCGAGACTCCGTATGTATATTACACATAAACAGCGAGACTCCGTATGTATATTACATATAAACAGCGAGACTCCGTATGTATATTACATATAAACAGCGAGACTCCGTATGTATATTACATACAAACAGCGAGACTCCGTATGTATATTACATATAAACAGCGAGACTCCGTATGTATATTACATATAAACAGCGAGACTCCGTATGTATGTTACATATAAACAGCGAGACTCCGTATGTATATTACATATAGACAGCGAGACTCCGTATGTATATTACACATAAACAGCGAGACTCCGTATGTATATTACATATAAACAGCGAGACTCCGTATGTATATTACATACAAACAGCGAGACTCCGTATGTATATTACACATAAACAGCGAGACTCCGTATGTATATTACATATAAACAGCGAGACTCCGTATGTATATTACATATAAACAGCGAGACTCCGTATGTATATTACATATAGACAGCGAGACTCCGTATGTATATTACATATAAACATATCGTATATGCTTCCATATTCGCCTCAAATTTGAATCATGCTATGATAGTTCTACTGCTAGTATATATATATATATATATATATATATATACATATATATATATATATATATATATATAAAATAGGTATATTGTGTCTATTATTCCTTCTTATTTTATAATATTTTACATAGCTCTGATATTGTGTCAATTTAATTATTTCGATTATCTTGTCTCTCATAATCATAGAACAACACTCGTTAAGGTTGACAACATACAATCTCACATACTTGTGAAAAATATATGTTTATATATACATGTATATGTATGTATACACATATATCTGTATACCTCTCATAT
>OZ024746.1:10524432-10541932 GCA_964016885.1 Eledone cirrhosa | reverse complement strand
CGTCGAAACCGACGTAAGACCACTAATTTAATCGACTCCAGAAAGACAAAAAGCAATGTGACCTCGACTAGATTTGAACACGGAACATAAAGAGACTCAACTAAACACAGACAAGGACCTAAATAATTGTTTCTACTTTTGGGCACAAGGCCAGCAATTATCCCAGTGCATTACTGGTACTTTATGTTATCGACCCCGTAAGGATGAAAGGCAAAGTTAACCTCGACGGGATTTGAACTCAGACCGTAAAGGGACGTAACTATGCTAGAAGGCATGGCGTCCAACCCTCTATCGATACTGATGTTCGTTATTAAAAGCTATGTTCAACTGTATTATCAACAGAATTAAGTGTAACAAAAAAGAAGTGAAAGGAAATAAAGATATGGCGTCTGTTAAAGTTGTTTGTTCCATATAACTTATCTTGATTGAACTGGTATTTAAACAAGAAAAATATTGAAAGACGTTAGCACACCTACTGGACAAAAAAGACACTAAACACACACACTCATACACACACATACTCATACACACACACTCATACACCACACACTCATACACACATACACATTCATATACACATACACTCACTCATATACAGATATACACACTCACACACTCACTCATACACACACATACATACACCCACACACACGCACAGACACACACAAACACTCACACACACACACATAAACCACAAAATAACCCTCCCAGAAAAACAATCAAAAATACACAACAACAGAAGAAAACCAGCTAATTAGTTATAGTAATTAAATTGATGTTAATTTATTATTATTTTGCAAATAAAAAAATAGAAAGAAATAGAAAGTATCAAATAGATATTTAATTAATTATTATTTAGATTAAATTTCATTTGAAAAACTTTAATGCATCATTTCTTCAAAGGATAAGTGAAGAGATGGGATTTAGATTCGAACTTTTCTTTACTGATGTGGCAGAAATAATAGTATGCCATATACGAGGTGGAGGAGTTCCTGGCTTGATCGCTGCTACAGAGACCTGGCTGAAGGACCACCTTTTTACAGGGCTTAGAAAAACTGAAGGATCGCTGTAAGGACTGATGTTCAGTAGTTGTTTTATGGAAAGACATCCACTGTTAGGTGAATATCTTGTTTGGCTAGGAGGTATATCACAATAATGTTCTAATAATACTTTCCTTCTCCCCCTCCCCATAGAAAGGACGAAGAAAAAGAAGAGGAAGAAGAGGAAGAAGAAGAACGAGGAGAAAAGAAGCAGAAGAACAACAAGAAGAAATATACCCTGTCACAAATTAGTGTATAAATTTTTAAATCTTTAAAAAAGTCTATTTTGATTGAAATCCATTAATAGCTATTTTGACTGGAAAAAGAGACTAACTCGATGAAATAGTATAAGAAAAAAACCAAAAGCAAACAACATAAAATATCAGTTAATTAGATATAAAAAAAACTACATTGAATTGTCGGGCATTACATACAGTTACACGAACACGAACAAGTTGTTAGCTTAATTGGTAATTTCGATTATATTTCGTTTGCAAAAAATTTTATCGAAACTCACAACCAAACCAAACAAAATTCTATCCAAATTCCAATTCTGTTAACAGCCATTATAACAACAAAAATAACAACAATTTATATGAAGTAATATGGCTTTCAAATATTGATTGGTATATAACCAAATGTTTATAGGGAGCTGATGTTGTAGATTTAATCGACCAAAATACTTGACTAATACTATTTTATCGATCGTAAAAGGATAACTATAAAAGTTAAGACGCCGTTAGGATTTGTGTTTAATATGTAAAAGCGATAAAAATTGACTTACAGATCAGAACTGTAATCTACAATAAAGTTAACATGATTAGAATGAGTATTCAGTACCACGGTAGAAATTCATATTTGTTATCTGAGTCCTGTTACTCTGGAGTTTCACCTGCGTATTCATATTGACCTGAGTGATATTTCTGGTTTCCTCCCACACGTATTATTGTGTTGCGACTTTCACATAATTCATGCAAAAAATATTTAAACCATGTCTCAAAAGAAAAGGAAATATCCTCATCGTTAATTACTAGAGTATCTGAAGATGGGATTCATGAAACAACATCCGATGTATTTACTGTTTCAGAAGTTATGAAACCTGACCAATTGCGAGAACAACTTGTTACAGCAAAAGAGAAGTCCATTCAATTTTTTCGAGAACTGTATAAAATATTTTAAAGCCTGTCTACAATAATTGCATCATATAAGAAACAAAATCCAAAATTCTACAACTTATCGTATATCAGAGTTAATTGGAAGTAAAAACCACAACGTAGGAGACACATTGATAATATCTTCTAAAAAAAACATTATCTCAACAATAACGTATCTAGAAACAAAGCATGGCCCCTTAGCGATAAGAATATAAAGCGACATATTGTCAAAATGGCTGTAAACGTTGGAAATCCACCATTATCTATGCAGTTGGATGAGTCTATTATCGGAGATGATAAGGCTTTGATGAAAACAGCACCAGAATTTGCTAGTCAATTTAAATCGTATTACAGATTTTTAAAAAAAAAGGGATTATCAATAACTGGTCGGTGAGGATATCAGAAAGCCGGTAGACTCCGGTAGACTCCGGTAGACTCCGGTAGACTCCGGTAGACTCCGGTAGACTCCGGTAGACTCCGGTAGACTCCGGTAGAATTATGTAAAGAATGACAACTCGAACAAAACAAAGTAGTGTTTTTTATCCAATATATATTCCTGGATTAGGACCCTCTTTCCAAATGCAAAACAAAAACGAACGATACGTTCTTCCTTGCCTGGTCTAATGTTTACTGCTGTGAAATGATACTTTACAAAGAATAATACACACTAGAAGAATATTGCTGTACCTTCAATAATAGGTGGCTACAAGGGTTTTATTGCATATTTGAAGGGAGGGGTGTGAAAAGGTTTGTGCATTTATTGTGTGGTACATCGACATGTGAATATAAACCTTCATTAAGTATAATAATTGTTTCTACTTTAGGCACAAGGCCAGCAACTTACCCAGTGCATTACTGGTACTTTATTTTATCGACCCCGTAAGGATGAAAGGCAAAGTTAACCTCGGTGGGATTTGAACTCAGAATGGCAAGGGGCGTAACTCTATGCGTCAAAGCATGGCGTCCGACCCTCTACCGATACTGCCAAATCCACCGTATAATAATTATGACTATAAATCCAATCAAATTGAATGCTAATGATAGGATATTTCGACAGATGTACCAGGATAACAATAATTTCATTGATTACTGAGGCACACATAAATTTGTCGGCTTTTAAAAGGTCGATGTTTCAATTGTTTTGTCGAATTATGTGAGAGTGCCAAAGGGTTTACTGAAAGCGAAAAGGAATTTGGTCTCTAACAACAATTAAAAATAATAAAGTATGATGTGTTTTATTTGGCATGTGTTTTCACAAAGATTAATTAAATTAATCATCAGTTTCAGGGAGTCAATACAACAGATATAAGTTGTAAAGATATAAAGTTGTTATTCATATAAAAACCTTGATAATTCCATTGTAATATACTGAAGTCGCGTGGCTTTGTGGTTAGGGTATTCAGCTCACGATTGTAAGGTCATAAGTTTGACTCCTGGCGGTGTGTTGTGTCCTTGAACAAGACACTTTATTTCACGTTGCTCCAGTCCAAACAGCTGGCAAAAAGGGGTTGTACCTGTAATTCTACAGACCAGCCTTGTCACACACTGTGTCACGCTGAGTCTCCCTGAGAACTACGTTAATGGTACGCGTATCTGTGGAATGCTCAGCTACTTGCACGTTAATTTCACGAACAAGCTGTTCTGTTGATCGTATCAACAAGATTACTCGTCGTCGTAACTGACGGAGGGCCACTAAACTACTGAAGATAGAATTTCTTTAGTTTGTGGAATTATCATGAATGAAAGATCATGTCGAGTAAAAGATTCGGTAGTCACCTCAAACCAACTTACGTTAGTTTGGTGATATGTTGAAGTTGGGGATATTAGATTGGATGGTGAACCCTTCTAAAGCTGCAGGGGCTGATGTTACATGTCAGGAAGTATTTTTAGAACTTAAATATTATGAAGAAAACAAATCTAATTTCAACAGTGGTGGATACTAAAATTTATGGCAAAATAAAAATGTTTGCTTTATATCCAGCTATGTGGAAGATGTTCTACAATTTACCCATTACCTTTCTTCATATCTTGTGGAATCATATCCTCACCAGAGAAATTGTCTGGAAATCTCTGAAACAGGAGACCGTTCACTTCAATTGAGAAAAAAATTACACACTCTATATAAAACAAATTACTTGTATTACCTCAGATACATTGTGTAAAAGAAGGAGATAAATGAATTATCTTCAATTTAATGAAATACTTCTGTCTGATACTAAGAAACTAAGTATTGTTCATTTGGTTCAATTTTTTTGTCAGGAATAAACGAAAGTACGAACATTTTCCTCTCACGAAAGTTACAAAAGTGAAAGCTAAGTATAAAAAGGTTGATGAATACTGGTATAGACATTATCGCGTCTCTTCGATCACTGACAGTAGGATCGCCTCCTTAACCGGATATTTTCTACAAGAGACATTAACAGATCGAAAGAGATTCCGACAGAGAAGTCATAGCATTTCCAGGACAATAGATGAGAACTATGAATAATAGTTTCTGATTTAGACACAAGGCCAACAACTTTGAGGGAGGGAAAACTCGATTAAATCGACCCCAGGGCGTTGCTGGTACTTTATTTGATCGACCTTGTAAGGGATGAAAGGCAAAGCTAACCTCGGCGGGATTTGAACTTAGAACGTAAAGGGCCGCAACTATATGCTGCAAAGCATGTTGCCCGACGCTCTACTGATTGTGCCAATCCACCGCCCCAAAAATAATGGTTTCTAATTTAGAAAAAAAGGCCAACAATTTTGGGGAGAGAAAAGTCGATTAAATCGACCCCAGGGCGTTGCTGGTACTTTATTTTATCGACCCTGTAAGGATGAGAGGTAAAGCTAAGCTCGACAGGATTTCAGCTCAGACCGTAAAGAGCCGTAACACTCTGCCGCAAAGCATTTTGTCCGACACTCTGCCGACACTGTTAATCCATTGTCATGATAATAATAGCAGAATTATAAATAATGGCAGACGTTTTAAGATGTCAGGAAGATAAATGGCAATTGAATGTCGATAAAAACTTATATGAGTCGCTGAGTCAGTATTTTAGTGTCTGTGTGTTTGTATCTGTGTGAGTGTATCTGTGTGAGTGTGTGTGTTTGTGTCTCGGTCAGTGTGTGTTTGGGTCTGTGTGAGTGTGTGTGTTTGTGTGTGTGTGAGTGTGTGTGTTTGTGTCTGTGTGAGTGAGTATTTTAGTGTCTATGTGAGTGTGTGTGTTTGTGTCTGTGAGTGAGTATTTTAGTGTCTGTGTTAGTGTGTGTGTTTGTGTCTGTGTGTTTATTTGCACTTGTGTGTATGAATATGAGTTAGCGTGATATTTGTGTGGGTGCGTGTGTGTGTAAATGTAAGTTAGTGTGTAAATGTGAGTTACTGTGGTGTGATGTGAGTGAATTTGTGCTCGCGTGTGTGTATAAGTGAGTTAGTGTCTCTGTGGGTTTGAGTTAGCTGTGTATGTGTGAGATAATGTGTAATTGTGAGAGTAAGTGTAGACAAATGAGTTAAAGAATGTGTGTGTGTGTGTGTGTGTGTGTGTGTGTGTGTGTGTGTGTGTGTGTGTGTGTGTGAGAGGGAGACGGAGAGAGAGATAGAGAAAGGGAGAGAAAGGGGGCGAGAGGGGGTGAGAGGGAGAGGGGAAGAGAGAAGGGAGAGAGGGCGAGAGGAAGTGAGAGAGAGAGAAGAGGAGGGAGAGAGCAAACTGAAATAAGAAAGAAAGGAGAAAGAGAAAGAATATAACTAGGAGAGATGGGGGTGGGAGAGGAACCAGGAGAAATAGAAGAGTCATTAGAAGGAACAAATATATCACAGATCTTTTTTTTGTGTGAAATAAAAAACGATTTTTCAAATGAAATGACTATCATCGTTAGGAGACTAAACAACACGGACATGGTCCATCGGATATGAATAATGGAAATACATTGAAGAGTTTCGTGCAGGCCTCACATTTCCGCTACAGAAACACGAAAAGATGATATAATTTGAACTAGTCTTTTGAAGGAATGTTCAGACGCTGTTGATAATGTACTTTTAATTAGTCTCTCTCAGATGGTGGAAGAGTCGACAACGTTAACTCAGAATTTACTTCCAGATAATTTTTATTGTGAGTTCAAATCAAACCAACGTTGACTTTTCATCCATCGATTTACTTCATCAATCTTTATTTACTCAGACATGTGATTAGAATGTCCCAGGGAAGAATCGCTGGGCAGATTTTGCGGGCAAAATCAGCCGGCAAGAAACCCAGCTGGTCTTGTTTGGGGATCCAGCCAGATCAGTTGGAGACGGTTGCTTCTGACAGGACCCGCTGGAAGGAGTGTTTGAGGACTCTGCACCCACGACCCTCTCAGGAATAAGTGGGCGAAGAAGAAGAAGTCTTTATTTACCATTCCATTATGTACTGCGTATCTGTGGGTGGTTCCACTAGTATATAAGTTGTCCATGAGAAGAGGGTGCTAGCCACTCACTCAATTTTTTTTTTTTTTTAATTTAGAAAGAGATGCTGTAGATGGTGTCTCTGTACTGTTTGTGGTGCAACGTAACTGATAGGTAAATAAATAGATAAAGAGGGAGGAGGTGAGAGTTAAACAGATAAGAGTCTATTGGTGCGGGACATATGAGAATAGGTGTCAAGTATATCTTGTTTCACACAAGTCATACTGGATAAGGTGATGGTTAATGGCCGTCTCTAGTATATTTGAGATATTGGAAGTGATTATGATAGTTGGCTGGGCTAGAGGGTATTCCTGGTAACGGGGCCACACAGATTTCCAACAATCTGAGTATATCCCTATGGAGAGTGAGAGATTGAATGGTTTGGTGAGGAAAGGGTCTAGTTCTGAGGCACAATGTTAAAGGGTAATATGAGGGGCTTGGTTCAAGACCGGTGGCTTTGTCTGTTTGAAGTGACCGGGGGTACTTTCGTACTTGGCGTGTATATATACAAGAGGATAGGTCTGATGGAATGAAGGGAATAGATTTAAAGGAGATTTATAAAGTATGTGCAGTGTCGAGTTAGATACAAACCGGACAACAAAGGTAGAAAACTGTTCATAGAATCATCCTGATTGTGAGGTCTAGAAGAAAAAGTATATTGCAAAGTTGGTGGAGATACTTTTGCCAAAGACTAGAAGTATCTGATGAAGTTTGAGTGGCGGGGAGGCTTGTATGCTATACAATCCTTGGAGGCATCCTTCGTTGTTCGGCTAGTGCCCTTGCAAGAGTTCCGGGGCTGGCACAACGCTATCCAGTTTTATTTAAGGGAGAGTGAACTTCATCAGCCGTTGTAATCTTCGTTTTATCCCTGAACTATTGAAGAACGGCTGATTGCCTGTATAATTGTTTCTACTTTTGGCACAAGGCCAGCAATTACCCAGTACATTACTGGTACTTTATTTTATCGACCCCGTAAGGATGAAAGGCAAAGTTGACCTCGGCGGGATTGCCTGTATAATATGTTCATTTCTGCTTGTCTACCTAACTGTGTGTGTATGTGTGTGTATGAGAGAGTATATTTATGTGTGTATATGTATGGTGTGTGTCTATGTGTATGTAGGTGTGTGTCTATGTGTATGTAGGCGTGTGTCTATGTGTATGTAAGTGTGTGTCTATATGTAGGTATGTGTCTATGTGTATGTGTATGTAGGTGTGTGTCTATATGTATGTATGTTTGTATGTAGGTGTGTGTCTATGTGTATGTGTATGTAGGTGTGTGTCTATGTGTATGTGTATGTAGGTGTGTGTCTATGTGTATGTGTATGTAGGTATGTGTCTATGTGTATGTCTATGTGTATGTAGGTGTGTGTCTATATGTATGTCTATGTGTATGTAGGTGTGTGTCTATATGTATGTGTATATGTATGTAGGTGTGTGTCTATGTGTATGTAGGTGTGTGTCTATGTGTATGTAGGTATGTGTCTATGTGTATGTAGGTGTGTGTCTATGTGTATGTGTATGTAGGTGTGTGTCTATGTGTATGTAGGTGTGTGTGTATATGTGTATGTGTATGTAGGTGTGTGTCTATTTGTATGTAGGTATGTGTCTATGTGTATGTGTATGTAGGTATGTGTCTATATGTATGTGTATGTAGGTATGTGTCTATGTGTATGTGTATGTGTATGTGTATGTGTATGTGTATGTAGGTATGTGCCTATATTATGTATGTGTATGTAGGTATGTGTCTATATGTATGTGTATGTAGGTATGTGTCTATGTGTATGTGTATGTAGGTATGTGTCTATGTGTATGTGTATGTGTATGTAGGTATGTGTCTATATGTATGTGTATGTGTATGTAGGTATGTGTTATATGTATGTGTATGTGTATGTAGGTATGTGTCTATGTGTATGTGTATGTGTATGTAGGTATGTGTCTATATGTATGTGTATGTAGGTATGTGTCTATATGTATGTGTATGTAGGTATGTGTCTATATGTATGTGTATGTAGGTATGTGTCTATATGTATGTGTATGTAGGCATGTGTCTATATGTATGTGTATGTAGGTATGTGTCTATATGTATGTGTATGTGTATGTAGGTATGTGTCTATATGTATGTATGTGTATTTGTTTGAGGGGGGGGGGCTGTCCGTCTGTTTGTGTCATTGCCTTTCTGCCTCTCTCTTTGTCGTGGAGGACATCCACGTGTCTTTCTATAATATATTAGTTTCATGTTTCGATATGTCTGTGAGTCGTAAGAGTTTATTCAACAGCCAAAGTGAGGCTGCCCCAATATACAGAGAAACGCCTGGAATGTATTTGGAAAAAATATCTATGAGCGGTCAGTTGAATTATATATCTACTTGGCCATCCTGGTTCCCAGTAGAATACTGGTACTTGTTTATACGACTCCTGGAAGATAGCAAAGTTAAGGGAGTAAAACTCCAAACGGAATAAAATGAAAGCTTCCTGTCCAGCGCCATCTTGTTAACTTTAGTCATCTTCATACATGGAATGAAATATTTAAATCAAGAAAACTTCTTCCGTTGAACATATAGTTAGTCCATTATTACCAGAAAATGGAGGTCGATTGAAGATCACTTTTGAATAATATGATCGATAAAAACGTCGGTATTTACAGATTTATCATTAAATTTATGGTAAGAAAATAGCATATGATACGAAAGAGTGCTTCTTCCCCACTTCAACAATTGATCTAGAATGATAACTAATCATACTATTGGTGTAATTGTGAAGAAAATCTAATTAATAACTTTCGCTTGATTATACGAGTCTCGGGGCTGATAATTCCAAGTTTCGACACCATTACTTCAACACTAATAAGTTTCAATGTTCTTTTTACAAAGGCGTGGAAGAATGGCCGTGAGCTGAGTTCACAAATCGAATTCCAATTCTAGTCTAGTGTCCATATATTTTATACACGATATTTTATTATGTATAAAAACCAAAACAATGAAGTTGTGGGTTCAAATGTCTTCTGAGTAGGTCATTATATTCTACATCCACAAGGGCGGTGGATTGGCAGTATCGGTAGAGGGTCGGACGCCATGCTTTGCAGCAAAGAGTTACGGCCCTTTGTGGTCTGAGTTCAAACCCCACCGAGGTTAACTTTGCCTTTCATCCTTACGAGGTCGATAAAATAAAGTACCAGTAATGTACTGGGTAATTGCTGGTCTTGTGCCTAAAGTAGAAACTATTATTATATTCTACATCACTTCACCTCACCCAAAGGTCGATAATCGGTAATCTTGGTGTGTGTGTGTGTGTGTGTGTGTGTGTGTGTGTGTGTGTGTGTGTGTGTGTGTATGTGTGTGTGTGTGTGTGTGCGTGCGCGCGCATACATGTATGGCCCTGTACCTCCTAATAGAGTCGTGGAGGTGCTGTCTTGGGAACTTTTTTTTTTATACCTGGCGGAGTTCATCTTCCCCCTATGTCTCAACACAGCCGATTTCTTCTAGAGAATGAGAGAGAGAGAGAGAGCGAGAGAGAGAGAGAGAGAGAGAGAGAGAGAGAGAGAGAGAGAGAGAGAGAGAGAGCGAGAGAGAGAGAGAGAGAGAGATATATAAACGACTCCAGAACTGGATTAGCACATTTTTATCAATCCCGAGGATGAAAGGCAAAGTTAACCTCGGCGTGATTTGAACTCAGACAGCGCAGATAACCAATCGAATACCGTAAATCATTCTATCCGATCGATATTCACCCACTGATGGATTTCAGGATTCTATGAAAATCAATATAATCTGATTAGAATTAGTTGTGGACTCACAAGGACAAGAAGTATTTTTATTGATTTTTGTTTTACTTTTCTACAGTACCTCTGTATTGATCCATTGATTAACAGATAGACAGATGTTCAGAGTAAGAGAGATTAATGTAAGGATTGAAAGTGAGGGGTGTGAGAGAGAGCTCGATAGATAGGTAAATAGAGAGAGAGAGAGAGAGAGAGAGAGATAAGTAAATAGATAGATAGATAGAGAGGGGGTAAAGCTAGATAGGTAGGTAAATAGATAGCTGGAGAGAGGGGGGGAGAAAGCTAGATAGTGAAATAGATAGCTAGAGAGAGAGAGGGGGAAAGCTAGATAGTGAATATATAGCTAGACAGAGAGGGGGAGGGAGGGAGAAAGCTAGATAGTGAAATAGATAGCTAGAGAGATAGAGGGAAAGCTAGATAGTGAATATATAGCTAGAGAGAGAGGGGGAGGGAGGGAGAAAGCTAGATAGTGAAATAGATAGCTGGAGAGAGAGAGGGGGTGAGAGGGCTAAAGTTAGATAGTGAAATAGATAGCTGGAGAGAGAGAGAGAGAGGGGGGGAGGAGTAAAACTAGATAGTGAAATAGATAGCTAGAGAGAGAGATAGGATAAACATCCCCAGTACGTGTAAGAGAACAGGAACTCTTTGGTGTTTATTCAATTAAAGAGGAAAATGAAGACGTCCAACAGATTTCAGTAAAAGCCAGAAATAACTGAATATCCTTTCATCAATGACCTGGCTTACTTATTGTTTTTCGAAGCCATTATTGTCTTAGCAGGTGTTTCGATAAAAACCGGATATCATCCCATTACTTTTCGCAGTAACGATGAAATAATGACAGGGTGGGGTTGAGGATTCTGAAAATATGGTGCACAAACAGTTTTATTTTCTGAAACAGTATTTCAGGGAAGTAGAGGTAGTTTGCTTTAATAGCACCTTCCTCACTTATGATTTGCATCACATGGAAATGACAGTATTAAAAGCAACAGAGTTAATGATTATGGAATAATAATTGTTTCTATTTTAGGCACAAGGCCAGCAATTACCCAGTACATTACTGGTACTTTATTTTATCGACCCCGTAAGGATGAAAGGCAAATTTAACCTCGGCCGGATTTGAACTCAGATCGTAAAGGGACGTAAATATGCTGGAAAGCATGGCGTCAGACCCCCTACCGATACTGCCAATTTACCGCCTGATTATGGAATAATAATAATGTAAAAAATATCAACGATTGCTATCAAACAATGCAGTTAAATAACGAAGAAAATACCAGCAATTATCCGTGTCAGCAAAATTAACAGTTAGTACTGTGAGCAGAAGTGAATTAAGACCTTTCCAGAAAATTCATTGTCGGAATGGAAAGAAGATTTTCTATAAAAATTATAAAATTATTAAAGCTGTAAGGCAAATCCAACAGAGCAGAGACCATATATAGATGAGCTCTATGTGACAGAGACTGTCACTCACGTATAGGTCTGTTTAGCCACCGGAGACGCTGCTCCAACTGAGTTAACAGCAGGACACTATCCATGGTCAGCCCCGACCGAAGGAGGTCTTAGAAGTAGTAAGGCTAAGAAAAACATTTATAAAAATCACTTATTTCATCGAACCTATTCGGATTCAATAAAATAAGTAACAGTAACATACCGTGTCAATTTTACTCTGCTAGAACACCAAGTGAAAATATTGAAAGCAGAAACAAAATACCACAAGTCATGTTTCTACCGTTTCTGGAAATGCCACCACAACACATTTAAAAGTAATGTATGCGTATGTGTGATCCTGTAACTCCTGATAGAGTCATCGGGGTGCCGTATTGACATACGGCAGTTCTACGGCATTTTAAGCCTGGCGGAGCCCATCCCTCTCCAGGCATGACTACAGCAGATTTCTTCCAGAGAAAGATAGAAAGTGGGAGAGATGAACTGAGAAAGAGATATAGAGGAATAATCGGCCCCAGTACTAAACTGGTATTTTTTTATAGACCTCGAAAGGCAAAATTAACCTCGGCGAGATTTGAATTCCGAGAGCAGAGAGCCGGAACAAATAGCATAAAGCATTCTATTCCACGTTCTAACGACTGCCATTCTATCCAACGTTCTAACGACTGCCATTCTATCCAACGTTCTAACGACTGCCATTCTATCCAACGTTCTAACGACTGCCATTCTATCCAACGTTCTAACGACTGCCATTCTATCTAACGTTCTAACGACTGCCATTAGATCTAACGTTCTAACGACTGCCATTCTATCTAACGTTCTAACGACTGACATTCTATCCAACGTTCTAACGACTGTCATTCTATCTAACGTTCTAACGACTCTGCCAACTCAAAGGTAATGTAGGTAAGCAAAAAAAAAGAGTATAAATAAGAAAAGATTGTTCAGATAAGAAGAAAAGTTATAGAAATCACTGTAAAGATAGATGAGAAAAGAAATATTCTAGTGTGAACATCCTTCTTAAGTATTTTTAACAACAGTAATCTAACATTTCTCATTTTGATAATCATGCTACTACAAATGACTAGGCTTCCAGGACAGCGTTAGTTGAAGCGTTTAATCTAAATATACTATCTGGTCTTTGCTAATTACTTAAAGAAGATTTACTTGTTTAGAAATATCAAGACTTCCTAGTCAAATAGTTGAAAGCCGATTGATTTGAATCGAGATGGATTAAAATTTAGATTCGTTTGATCGACCGAAACCACTTGAGACATCTCAAAAGTAATCTGCTTTGCTTTAAAACTGGAAGCGGAGAGGCTTTCCGTAACATTGCAGAAGTGATGTCTTTAGACATTGTTAAACGAAGTTACTGAAAACGAGATGACCAAGCAGCTGAATCGATAGAAAGGTGAGCGCTTCCTTTCATGTCACCAGCACTTGCAATATATTCCTGCTTAAGCCACTTAACATTCAGATGGTTTGCTTTACTAAGTTGAAAATAAACCCTCCATGGTTGAAGTGTCTCGCCTCGGCGAAGAGTATCAACAACAGCAGCAACAGTAACAACAACAGCAGCAACAGTATCAACAGCAGCAACAGTAACAACAGCAGCAACAGTAACAACAGCAGCAACAGTAACAACAGCAGCAGCAGCAACAGCAACAGTAACAACAACAGCAACAGCAGCAACAGTAACAACAGCAGCAACAGTAAGAACAACAGCAACAGCAACAGCAACAACAACAACAGCAGCAGCAGCACCAACAACAACAACAACAGCAGTAGCAGTAACAGCAGCAACAATAACAGCTGTAATGACACATAAAAATTAATTCCTTTGGTGCTTCACATGCAAAAATATAGTATATGAGTTGTATCATTTGAAAAAATGTATTTGACAGTTGTAAAATGACAGAAACTTTATTTATTTGTCCGATAAGATACTATTATGTCATTGAAAGGGATAAGATACTGTTATACCATTGAAAGGGATAAGATACTGTTATACCATTGAAAGGGGATAAGATACTGTTATACCATTGAAAGGGATAAGATACTGTTATGTCATTGAAAGGGATAAGATACTATTATACCATTGAAAGGGATAAGATACTGTTATGTCATTGAAAGGGATAAGATACTGTTATACCATTGAAAGGGATAAGATACTGTTATACCATTGAAAGGGATAAGATACTGTTATGTCATTGAAAGGGATAAGATACTGTTATACCATTGAAAGGGATAAGATACTGTTATACCATTGAAAGGGATAAGATACTGTTATGTCATTGAAAGGGATAAGATACTGTTATACCATTGAAAGGGATAAGATACTGTTATACCATTGAAAGGGATAAGATACGGTTATGTCATTGAAAGGGATAAGATACTGTTATACCATTGAAAGGGATAAGATACTGTTATGTCATTGAAAGGGATAAGATACTGTTATACCATTGAAAGGGGATAAGATACTGTTATACCATTGAAAGGGATAAGATACTGTTATGTCATTGAAAGGGATAAGATACTATTATACCATTGAAAGGGATAAGATACTGTTATGTCATTGAAAGGGATAAGATACTATTATACCATTGAAAGGGATAAGATACTGTTATGTCATTGAAAGGGATAAGATACTATTATACCATTGAAAGGGATAAGATACTGTTATGTCATTGAAAGGGATAAGATACTATTATACCATTGAAAGGGATAAGATACTGTTATGTCATTGAAAGGGATAAGATACTATTATACCATTGAAAGGGATAAGATACTGTTATGTCATTGAAAGGGATAAGATACTATTATACCATTGAAAGGGATAAGATACTGTTATGTCATTGAAAGGGATAAGATACTATTATACCATTGAAAGGGATAAGATACTGTTATGTCATTGAAAGGGATAAGATACTATTATACCATTGAAAGGGATAAGATACTGTTATGTCATTGAAAGGGATAAGATACTATTATACGATTGAAAGGGATAAGATACTGTTATGTCATTGAAAGGGATAAGATACTGTTATACCATTGAAAGGGGATAAGATACTGTTATACCATTGAAAGGGATAAGATACTGTTATGTCATTGAAAGGGATAAGATACTATTATACCATTGAAAGGGATAAGATACTGTTATGTCATTGAAAGGGATAAGATACTGTTATACCATTGAAAGGGATAAGATACTGTTATACCATTGAAAGGGATAAGATACTGTTATGTCATTGAAAGGGATAAGATACTGTTATACCATTGAAAGGGATAAGATACTGTTATACGATTGAAAGGGATAAGATACGGTTATGTCATTGAAAGGGATAAGATACTGTTATACCATTGAAAGGGATAAGATACTGTTATGTCATTGAAAGGGATAAGATACTGTTATACCATTGAAAGGGATAAGATACTGTTATGTCATTGAAAGGGATAAGATACTGTTATACCATTGAAAGGGATAAGATACTGTTATACCATTGAAAGGGATAAGATACTGTTATACGATTGAAAGGGATAAGATACTGTTATACGATTGAAAGGGATAATATACTGTTATGTCATTGAAAGGGATAAGATACTGTTATGTTATTGAAAGGGATAAGATACTGTTATGTCATTGAAAGGGATAAGATACTGTTATGTCATTGAAAGGGATAAGATACTGTTATGTCATTGAAAGGGATAAGATACTGTTATACCATTGAAAGGGATAAGATACTGTTATACCATTGAAAGGGGATAAGATACTGTTATACCATTGAAAGGGATAAGATACTGTTATGTCATTGAAAGGGATAAGATACTGTTATACCATTGAAAGGGATAAGATACTGTTATACCATTGAAAGGGGATAAGATACTGTTATACCATTGAAAGGGATAAGATACTGTTATGTCATTGAAAGGGATAAGATACTGTTATACCATTGAAAGGGATAAGATACTGTTATACCATTGAAAGGGGATAAGATACTGTTATACCATTGAAAGGGATAAGATACTGTTATGTCATTGAAAGGGATAAGATACTATTATACCATTGAAAGGGATAAGATACTGTTATGTCATTGAAAGGGATAAGATACTGTTATACCATTGAAAGGGATAAGATACTGTTATACCATTGAAAGGGATAAGATACTGTTATGTCATTGAAAGGGATAAGATACTGTTATACCATTGAAAGGGATAAGATACTGTTATACGATTGAAAGGGATAAGATACGGTTATGTCATTGAAAGGGATAAGATACTGTTATACCATTGAAAGGGATAAGATACTGTTATGTCATTGAAAGGGATAAGATACTGTTATACCATTGAAAGGGATAAGATACTGTTATGTCATTGAAAGGGATAAGATACTGTTATACCATTGAAAGGGATAAGATACTGTTATACCATTGAAAGGGATAAGATACTGTTATACGATTGAAAGGGATAAGATACTGTTATACGATTGAAAGGGATAATATACTGTTATGTCATTGAAAGGGATAAGATACTGTTATGTTATTGAAAGGGATAAGATACTGTTATGTCATTGAAAGGGATAAGATACTGTTATGTCATTGAAAGGGATAAGATACTGTTATGTCATTGAAAGGGATAAGATACTGTTATACCATTGAAAGGGATAAGATACTGTTATGTCATTGAAAGGGATAAGATACTGTTATGTCATTGAAAGGGATAAGATACTGTTATGTCATTGAAAGGGATAAGATACTGTTATACCATTGAAAGGGATAAGATACTGTTATGTTATTGAAAGGGATAAGATACTGTTATGTCATTGAAAGGGATAAGATACTGTTATGTCATTGAAAGGGATAAGATACTGTTATACCATTGAAAGGGATAAGATACTGTTATGTCATTGAAAGGGATAAGATACTGTTATACGATTGAAAGGGATAAGATACTGTTATGTCATTGAAAGGGATAAGATACTGTTATACCATTGAAAGGGATAAGATACTGTTATGTCATTGAAAGGGATAAGATACTGTTATACCATTGAAAGGGATAAGATACTGTTATACCATTGAAAGGGATAAGATACTGTTATACCATTGAAAGGGATAAGATACTGTTATGTTATTGAAAGGGATAAGATACTGTTATGTCATTGAAAGGGATAAGATACTGTTATGTCATTGAAAGGGATAAGATACTGTTATACCATTGAAAGGGATAAGATACTGTTATACGATTGAAAGGGATAAGATACTGTTATGTCATTGAAAGGGATAAGATACTGTTATGTCATTGAAAGGGATAAGATACTGTTATGTCATTGAAAGGGATAAGATACTGTTATACCATTGAAAGGGATAAGATACTGTTATACGATTGAAAGGGATAAGATACTGTTATACCATTGAAAGGGATAAGATCCTGTTATACCGTTGAAAGGGATAAGATACTGTTATACGAATGTATCTATGAATATCTGTGCAGGTATGTCAGTCCGCTTTCCTCTCTCTCGCTCTCTTTATATATATATATATATACATGCACACACACTCATATGTATATATATATATATATATATATATATATATATATATATATAGAGAGAGAGAGAGAGAGAGAGAGAGAGAGAGAGAGAGAGAGAGAGAGAGAGAGAGAG
>OZ024746.1:10436932-10519432 GCA_964016885.1 Eledone cirrhosa | reverse complement strand
CCCCTTAGCCTTTGTCAAGGCAGAATTCTAGGAGAAGGAAAACTCTGATATAACACCTGCAACCCTGATGGTATCCAATGATGTTGACTTGTTCTTCTTTTTGGTAAATATCATCTTGGTTAAGAGAGTGGGACTGGCTTTGTGCAATGCCTTTGCTCACTATAAAAGCTTCACGGCACAAGCATTGCTTTATATCTGGAGATCTCTCTGCACTTGTCGTTACATGGTACCATGGGCCCAGCACTATGTGTCAATAATTGTCACAAGTGTAGTGTTTGTGCCAGAGTTTTCAAATCGCTGGCTGGACTAAAAAGTCACTCGTTCAGCGCATCGGTAAGGGTTCTCCTACATGGATATAAAGTAGTGGCCGTACTCGAAAACGAGTTGGCAGCCACCATGTAGTATGTATGTATGTATGCATGTATGTATGTATGTATGTATGTATGTATGTATGTATGTATGTATGTATGTATGTATGTATGTATGTATAGGTATGTACATATGTATATCTCGTTTTATAATTTCACAAATTTTTACCAATAGAAAAAGAGTCGGTTTCTAACATAGACACAAGACTCATTGGAATTTACACAATATCAACTAGGTAGATATGTCTGCATGTCTGCATGCGTAGTATGTATGTATGTATGTATGTATGTATGTATGTATGTATGTATGTATGTATGTATGTATGTATGTATGTATGTATGTATGTGTATGTATGTGCATTACATTTTGTTATAGAATAAGCAGTCACACCTTTTCAGTAGTAGTGGGGAATTCCCTTGTATCCATATAAGGATATATTTGTTATTGGTGTTATGACGTCGGTCTGAAATGTTCTGTTATTCACTATTGCGTGACAAGAAACTTTGTAGTAGTACACCTTGATGTATACTTTTAATAGTAAATATATGTTTTTTCATATATGTATGTGCGTGTGTGTGTGTATATATATATATATTTGCCTTGTTTTTTTCTCTTTTTTTCCTCTTTCTTCCTCTCTCCCCACTACGTTTCCTTTTTTCTTTTCTTTTCCTCCTGGCCTTTTGATCGATAAAAGGCCTTGGGCGCGCCGCTGATCACTTTTGGTGTCCTGTATTGAGCGCCGAAACATCTATGATCTATGATTTATAGCTGAAGGATTTCTTCTCTTGTTTCGTCAATATTACCCTCCTAAACTTTGTTTACAGTAACCACACAGTAACCACAGTAACCACACAGCTTACTTCGTTTCTTGTAATTATATATATGTATTTTTTCTCGCGAGTCAATTCTTTCGTTGCTACGGTCCCCGCGGCTGAATTACCGGTCGCTATCTTCAATTTGCAAAGCCCTTTAAACGTAATTTTATTACTCTAAGGTTTTATACCTTATCGAGTGCTTGGCTGCACTTTCTGATTGCATTCCGATTCACTTACCTAATATCTTCACTTTCCATTTTTTACTTCCCTATTTTCTTCACTAACTGATTACACAAGTCACTTGCGTTTTCCACTTCAGATATATTTTTTATTTTTATTTTTATTTTTATTTTTATTTTTATTTTTATTTTTATTTTTATTTTTATTTTTATTTTTATTTTTATTTTTATTTTTATTTTTATTTTTATTTTTATTTTTATTTTTATTTTTATTTTTATTTTTATTTTTATTTTTATTTTTATTTTTATTTTTATTTTTATTTTTATTTTTATTTTTATTTTTATTTTTATTTTTATTTTTGCGCAGCCAATCTTATAATTTTATATTTGTAAATACTTATCCACAAGTTTTTTACACCCTGTATCTATGTGTCTGAACGCCTTAATGTGTGTATACTTTCTATATATGTACACGAGCGCCTACGTATGTGCGCGCGCGTGCGTGTATATATATATATAAATGTATGTGTATGTGTATGTGTCTTTATATCCGTGTTTTTACATCTAGGTTTTTTGTTTTCTTTCTTTTTTCTTCCTCCCTTTTTTTACATCCTCATTTTTATGCGTGTGCATGCAAACAGGTCAATATGCGTGAGTGTAAGTATGTGTGTGTGTGTGTGTGTGTGTGTGTGTGTGTGTGTGTGTGTGTGTGTGTGTGTGTGTGTGTGTGTGTGTACGTATCGAATGTATGGATGTGTAAGTGTGCGTGTGTATATAAGCATGTATATTTTTGTGTTTCTTTTGTGAGATATACGTGTGTGTGTATGCGTGTACCTTGTTTGTCTTCTTTTATTTAATTTTTTCTTTCTAAATTATTGTTCCATTTTTATAAATATATCGAGATTGATACTTTCCTTTAATTATTACACTCTCTTACCTCTTTTACTTCCACATATAAGTGTACGTGTGTGTAGGTGTGTTTATGCGCGTCTCTTCCTATTCTTATGATGTATCTATTCTGTCTGTAGTTTACAGACACACAGATACATTAGCCCTAAAATATATATTTACGCACACTTTTTCACTATACGTATATATTTGTGCATACACATATATGCACATCTGTGAGCGTATATACATACATATACACACACCTAACTATATTTCTTGAAAGATTTTTATATATTTCATATTGTAATTCATTTGTCTATATATTTTTTTTGCTTTTCTTGATGAGACTTTCCAAGTATTTACCCATGTTTTATATTGCCTCGTCTGACGAACGAAGGAAGACGTTTCTTTCGTATTCGCCTCATTCGGGAAACCTCTGGTAATGAGGTAATTATATTGTATTGATTTTTATACATTTTATACATATATATATATATATACATTTTATACATATATATACATTTTATACATATATATATATATATATATATATATATATATATATATATATATATATATATATAACAAAGGAATTGTGGTAAGGAACCAGATGGACCATAACGCATCAGAGTACTCAATACTTAGGGTAGTAGAGTGGGAAATAGGAAAAAGTATGATCCCGACGGCAGAGCTCAAGCCGTTTCGACGGCTATTTCTGAGTCCAGAAATAGCCGTCGAAACGGCTTGAGCTCTGCCGTCGGGGTCATACTTTTTCCTATATATATATATATATATATATATATATATTTAACGAAGGGTATTAGTAAGTTGTTAGAATGATTATATTAAAAAGGTTTACTTCACTTCAGTCAAAAAGAACAATAAACAAGTTACCACGAGTTGCGAAGGTTGACAATGTTATTTTGTTGTTGGTTCATGAGGCTGGTGTAGTCTGCGACCATAGTGAGAGAGAGAGAGAGAGAGAGAGAGAGAGAGAGAGAGAGAGAGAGAGAGAGAGAGAGTAATGGTCTGTAGTTGACTGTAGACCACTGTGGCCTGTAGATAGCGGTGATCTTTACATAGCTTGTTGCTAGCGTACTGCTCCGATCTCTCTGTGTAAAACGTGGGAATATACAGGCTTTATATACCTGTCGCTTTCTGTCTCCCACCTCGAGAGGATAGCCCACGCATGAACCTATTCACACCTAGAGTTTGGCCTTTAGGAGTCACCCAAGGTTCAAGGCGTGGACAGATTTCGCTATATATATATATATATATATATATATATATACAATTATTATTGCTATTGCTACTCTTGTTCATGTGGTTAATTATTTTTACATACATTTCATTACTGCACTAGGGCTTGATGAACCAACCACAAGGATATGATCCGAACGTGGAAGAGTCGAACTCCCAGTCATCGCCTCCATCTCTCTCGCCCTCCCCATCTCTTCGTATGGTGAGCAAATAGGGTCCCACGTTCTGGCCTCCCCACAGCCCCGGCGGACAAAATGGAGGTGTTTCCCCGGAGGATGGTTAGGGAGATGAAAGAGCCATTCCAACTCGCGAGGCTCACACCTGTGGCTAACCAGCTCAGCGACTATGGTGGTGAATAGGGAGGTAGCCCTAGGGCCGAGGACACCAGAAGTCTCCACTGCCAAGGACACGACCGCGACCCTGTCGGAGAGTGACCGGTACTTGGAGAGTTTGGCCTCCTCAGCCCGACGTGCAGCAGTACCTGGGTTAGTCGCAGACTGCACCAGGTTGCGGCTGGAGAAAGTGTCATTCCAGACGAGGGAAACGGGAAGATGGTCATACCGTCTGGCCTTTTGCCGTCCCCTCGGTCCAGCCCCACCGGTTCGAGCTGGGAGGGGAAGCCTACAGCGCTAAGCCATGCTTTATGACCCCGTTGAGAGCAGCATGGCGTGGAGGGCGGCCGGCATTGGATCCACAGCGACATTTATGTGGCTCGCAGATCCGGAGTTCAAGCCTCAGGGAAACGCCGATACGCGGGCTATCGTTATCCAGCTGCGTGCCAGTGGGGAAGGAGGGCAAGGCATGGAACCAGGCACTACTGTGGGGTTTGAAGGCCTCGCGAAAAAAGGCAAGGCGGTGCTGGTCGAGCTGGCGCGTGAGCCTGTCTGAGGCCAGGCTGCACTGGATGGCATCCCAAATGCTTGGGGGGGGGGACTTGACGTCAGCAGGGGGAGAAGGAGGAGAGACGTCTACTGGGCTAAGTCCCACGTCTCACATGCGGCTTCACTTTCCCTGATCACAGAGGGTTCCATTATGTTTTGACGAGGACGCGGCATGAGGTTACCGATAAAAGAAACGCCGGCAAAGCCAGTCGGAGGCCAAGGCCACCATATCTGACAGGTAAAGTGGTATGTTGCTATCCAATGTCGTCAAAACTGACGTTGCATACTCCCTCGCCACTCCGATAAAAGTGTCGAGGTCAGCGAGAAGAGATGCGGGGCTCTAACCGAATTTCTCTCTTTCTCTTTCCCTTTCTCTCTTTCTCTTTTTCTCTCACTCTTTCTTTCTATTTCCGTTTCTCTCTTTCTCTCATTCTCTCTTTCTCTTTCCCTTTCTCTCTTTCATTCACTCTCTCTTTCTCTTACCCTTTCTCTCACTCTCTCTTTCCCTTTCTCTCACTCTCTTTCTCTCCATTCTTCTCTTCCCTACCCCTTCTCTATCCCTCTCCCTTTCTCTTTGTTTTTCTTTCTCACACACACCTATATATATATCTTAATATTTTATTATTACCTTTCAAAGCATACAAATGGATACATGTAAGTAATTCTATTCTAGATTATTATTGGATTCAAACTTTGCCTTTCATCCTTACGGGGGCGATAAAATAAAGTACCAGTAATACACTGGGTATTTGCTGGCCTTGTGCCAAAAGTAGAAACAATTATTGTATTCAAGTTTCATAGAAATCGAAAATTATAGGTAAAAAAAGGGAAAGTGGAAAGGCAAAGAAAAGTATTTCTAGAAATTCTTTTTCTTTAATCCAACAATATTTTTTTCATTTATGACATCAAATCAATTTAAGTCAAATATTACAGACTTTCATTACTTTACAGGCTTTCATTACTTTCTATCATACCAATTGTATCATATAATAATTCTTTTATATTGATATTTTATAAATGTGTTCTCAAAATATTGCGCGCTATTGAATGTTTTCTTTTTATTCATGGAAATTACTAGAAGTTCTCTGTGATCGGGGGGGGGGGGATATGGGTGTTATTATTTTTATTATTATTAGCTGAGTCCATCGTGAGGATTGCCCCGCCCCCTTCCTTTAGCCTGGAAGGGCAGGGGCAGTTTTTATCTGTCTGGTGGCCATGGCGAAAGAGATAGTATGGTGGACATGTTTGAAAGGGCTGAAGACGAGCACTTACCTCTTCGGTGATGCCCTGATTAACTTTTTCAAATTTCATTTGAAAAGGAAAATCAGAGTAGAGAGGGAAGTGCTCTCTTCCCAGCATTTTTGTTGAAAGATGGGTGAGAGAAGCAAGTATGGCCCGAGTGAATGGGCCTACTCTGAGTATGTGTCTTTAAATTAAAGGTGGAAAACTGGGAGAGGGCACTTGCCCTGGTGGTCAGGGTCACTGTGACCTTTTAATGGGCTTTCTCCACAAATGTCCCTCGGAAGTCTCCCCCCTATTGGGGAATTTTTCATTGTTATTTTTTTATTACATCCTCTGTTTTTTTTACTCGCAGAAATGCCCATTTGTACCGTCCTGTATTGTCCTGTACTGTCCTTAATGTCTACTTTATGTAAACCCTTGTGGTTAATAAAGAAAGCATTATTATTATTATTATTATTATTATTAAATCCCGCCGAGGTTAACTTTGCTTTTCATCCTTCCGGGGTCGATAGAATAAAGTACCAGTAATGCATTGGGTGATTGCTGGCCTTGTGCCATAAGTAGAAACAATTATTATTATTATTGTATACTTTGCTCGTTTATTTTAATTACACTAAACACAATACAATTTCTTACTGAATACTTCTTACAAAACACATTTCCTGTTGATCCCTGTCTCACTTGGTCGTACAGCTATGTATATATAAATATAGATATATGTATGTATGTGTGTGTATATATATATATGTGTGTGTGTGTGTGTGTAAAGTTAATATATTCATTTATTAACATAAATATAAAAAACGAAAAAAATACCATTTGATGAAACATGCTATAATTTCCTATATTGTGTCATTCTTTTTTTTTTTTTTTTTTGTTTTTAATAAGTTCGCGTATTTAATTTGGTGTTGGTGTTGGTGAACCTCCAACAGACTTTACTAGTTTATGGATTACCGATAGAAGCCACAAAACCACGTTCGACATTTGATCTAAAAGTTGGTATACAGGCAGCATTGAACACTGTAGAAATAGTATCGTCAGCTGTAAACGTGACTCTCATAAAAATTGTAAGTAATGAAGAATTTAAAGAGATTTAACTTTCTCATTAATAAACTGGTACTGAAACTGTGTGTGCACGTGTAGGTGTAACCGAGTACTTGCAAGTTTCGGGGGGGGGGGGGTTCTCAATGAAAAGTTTTATTACAGTCGTATAAATTTGGAGTAGAATAAAGTTGCAAATATGTTTTAAATATATACATAAATAGCATAAGAAATACATAAATAACACCAAAAATTGCTCGCAATTCGTTCAGAAGGACAAATATGTCTATAAATTCATAAATAAAATGATAAAGGAAAGAAAAAAGAAAGAAAAAAAGAAGCCTCAGGAAACGGATATATTTTCCTCCCATTTCTCTCTCTCTCTCTCTCTCTCTCTCTGTGTTGAGAAACAGGTCAGAGACCAGCTGCTGCTATCTTCAACTATCTAGCAACCGTAAGATTACAGAAACAGCGTCTATCTACCTAACTGTCGCACAGTCTATATATGTGGGGGGGGGGCTTCTATGCATCTAGCATTATATCGATCTAAATGCATACACACACACACACATATCATCATCATCATCATCGTTTAACGTCCATTTTCTATGCTAGCATGGGTAGGACTTGCTGTTCCGTTATGAGACAGCCAGGCTGGAGGTCCATGTTTTGCTCACACAGAACTGATTTACAGAGTGCGCCTGGTGCATTTTGTTGTGGTTCCAGGATGACTACTTTATGATGTGAATTGGGGACTTGGGTGGGAGAGATGCATGGGCAATTGGGGAGGTAGATATAGGAGTTGGGTGATTATAACGAGGGAGGTGTAAGGGAAGGAAGGTGATGTATACCTAAGCTCCTGCATATGGGAGGGCAGGTCTTCCGTATTACTGCATAGCGCCAGAGATCACGGTCCTGATTCATCGACTTCGAGAGATGTAATTGTGCAAGGTCACCTCATCCCCAAGTCTTCTTAGGCCTGCCCACTCCATGGCTTCCATTAACTCTGAATGCTCTGCACCTTTTTATACAGCTGTCCTCCTTCATAGGCATCACATGTCCATACCAACGCAATCTCCTCTCCTGCTTTGGTATGGACATGTGATGCATATAAAGGATATATATATATGTGTGTGTGTGTGTGTGTGTGTGTGTGTGTGTGTGTGTGTGTGTGTGTGTGTGTGTGTGTGTGTGTGTGTGTGTGTGTGTGTCACCGGTGCTTTGAGAAAGCAACACCAAATATCAACCTGGGATATATCAATGAATCAAAACAACAGAACCCATTTTTATTTCTTCTTCGTGTTTTTCTGTTTTTTTCTGTTCAATTTCTAGCTGTCTGATGAGGTCATAACTGTTGCATAACGGTTATCACCGAAATATATATAACAGCGATTATCAATAAATGAAGTAAATTCTAACTTGTTGACTTGTACCTCATGATTTTAATTATAATCTGGAGTAAACAGACCTACTTGTGCACTTTGTTCAGTGTTCTTCATGCATACAATAGAGTCGGTGATTGACTAATACAGCTCAGTTACAGCATGGTTTCACAGCTCAGTTATAGTGTGGTTTCACAGCTCAGTTATAGCATGGTTTAACAAGTCAGTTATAGCATGGTTTAACAGCTCATATATAGCATGGTTTCACAGCTCAGTTATAGCATGGTTTCACAGCTCAGTTATAACATGGTTTCAATCTAGGTACAACAGTCATAACCTCTATTTTTCATGGGATAATTTCAGCAGGTTTTTTAGTTTTTATTTTAATTTTTGTTTTGTTTTGTTTTGGTGGGTGGGAGTTGTCCAGCCTGTCCAGTAACTCACCATTATTCAAATGCTCATGTGGCCAGTCTGCCTTTGCTATATTACATGTCTGTATGTATGTGTAGGTTTTTAGACTGAAGACATAATACGTAATATATTCTTTTACAGTGTTTACAGATAAGATCTATAAAGAGATGCCATGAATTAAGTAACAAGTTACGCAAAACCCTGAACACTCCTTTGCCTTCAATCTACCTTCCAGAGGACATCACTATCAACCAAACAGATTTATTAAATGTATGTACATGCCATTTTACACTATTAATTCCTTTTCTGAATAGCAATAACATTAAAATCTACAACTATTGATGTATTTTATAGAAGACTTCTTTCAAATCTTCTTTATAGATGGCTCTGTTCAATATAACTGAAACACTCAGTAGATATATTGTTCTGCTGAAGAATCAAAAGGAGAGAGAATACATGCGTCTATGTGATGCTACTATAAGTATAGGAGTGCCGTGCCTTTATCCAGCTGCCTGTGCTCATCTTATACCAGCTTCAGATGCTTTATCCTATTGTTATTTGAGACAAGTAAGTTCATACTTACTTGATCTGAATCTAATGGTAAGCATTGTTATTATAATCTGATGGTTATTTTAATTTACTCTTGTAATGTTATGTAATAACTGATAATTTTAATGATTTTATATGGTTAATCTCAAATGTGTGTTGAATTCACTGTTAGAATTTTCATTTGTTTTCTATATAACTAAATATGCTTAAAACACTTGCTTTGCAACTATTGTTCAGTCCCTTGGGGGTAAAGAATGAGCCACATGGGACAAACAAACAAAAGCATCCAACTTCCTTGTCAGCCACCTCCTGCAAAATGCAATTTTGTGCGTAAAGGGTGAATTGCATAACATTGAGCTTATATTATCATAATCATTTAACATTTGCTTACCCTGCTAGATGGATTGTTATAGACCATGTCAGTACATAATTGGAGCCACTCACAAACCAAGTACATCTCTCAGTTGGGCTTCAGCTGCATTTCACATGTTTATGCACAGTACAGAGTACACTGGATGCATTTTATTGTGGTGCCAGCACTAGGGAGGTCATCATATCTTTGACAAGACTAAGAGTCCTCTCTACCCTTTGTTTGGTAAGTTTTCTATGGTTGGATGCCCTTCTCATCATTAACCACTTCACAGAGTGTACTGGGTGGTTTATTGCGTCATCAACACTGGAGTTTGTTGTGATCTTCATACAGCTGAAAGATCCTCCCAATCCTTTTCAGCATGGTTTCTACAACTGGATGCTCTTTCTCTCACCAACAAGAGCTTCTGTAGCACCAACACTAAAGAGGTTGTGTCATGACTGAAGTATCTACCATTTTTGGTATGGTTTCTACAGCTTTATGTACTTTGTGCATTTTATTGTGGCACCAGCAAAAAGAGGTTGCTGTGTCTATGATGTGACTGAATAATGTTTGAAATGTGCTTCATCGTGGTACAAAAATAGAGAGGTTGTCAAGTCCATGACAGCACCAAAGAGTCCTTTTTACCCTACATTTTTTCAGTTTATCTACTAAACCATCATCATCATCACCATTTAACATTCATTTTTGCACATTATCATGGGTTCGATGAGCTGACCCATTGAGACAAGCTAGATCAGATGACTGCGTCTTGTTCATACAGAACTGATTTTGAAATGGTTTCTACAGCTGGATGCCCTTCCTAAAACTAATCACATTTACAGTGTGTACTGAATGCTTTTTATCTTGGCACACCAAAACAACCACTTTACAGTGTGGACTAGGCGCTTTTTGTTGTGACACATATGTGGCCACTTTATATATTTAATATAGGATAGAATTTATAGCTAGTACTTAGTATGCTGAAGAACAAAAGATAGTGTTGATTTAAAGGTGCTATAATAGTAGTATGTATTACTTTAATAAAATGATATAATCAGAATATTTTAATGAAACACGATATTTGATTTTGAATTTATATTATTTCCAGATTCTTCATACACTTCAGATTAGTTCAACTCCTCATGACAGTGTGGAAGTAGATGACAACCTCTTGGTTCCAAACGGTACTCCCTTCAGCCTTCGTCGATGGTTTACAATAGTTACTTTGGATACTCTTCTGGAGCAAATTAATGTTATCAAGGAGAGACTGCAGACATATATTAATGATTTCTGATTTAGGCACAAGGCCAGCAATTTTGAGGGAAGGGAAAGACAATTAAATCGACCCCAGTGCATGACTGGTACTTTATTTTATCGACCCCATAAGGATGAAAAGCACCTCGGCGAGATTTGAACTCAGATCATACAGGGAGGTAACTCTATGCTTCAAAGCATAGCGTCCGACGCTCTACCGATACTGCCCATATGCAGACATATATTAATAATACCTTATCTATTATACAAAAACTGTAACACATGCTAGAAAGGATATAAGATTGTCTGAGAGAGAGAGAGAGAGAGAGAGAGAAAGAGAGCAGCAGCAGTAGAAGAAGCAGTGTTGAACTTCTTTAATCTCACATTTTAGAAAGATCGTGTCAGTGTGTACATGAGACAGAGAGAGAGTGGTGAGTGATGGTAGGAGTGCAGAATTTTTTTTCTATAGCTATGCTGTAACATGTCTTTATGGAAAGGATGGAAAGGATAAGTATGTGTGTGTGAGAGAGAGAGAGAGAGAGAGAGAGAAAGATGAAGAACTAAAATACTGTTTGTCCTCAAATTGTGTAAATTATTCCATTTTGGTAATCTCAGTCATTTTACAAATTTAACGTACAAGTGGGGTTTCATATCTTCTGTTCATAATCTTCAAACCATTACAAATATAAGCGGCTAAAAAAAAGTTCCTCTGAAGAGAGTGCATAGCTTGAGGACCAGTGAGTCACTCCAAATTGAGAGATCACAGCTCCGATACTATGGACATGTGGTCAGAATATCTCAAGAAAGAATTGCTGGACAGATTTTATGAGCAAAACAAACCAGCAGGAGACCCTGAGAAAGATGATTGGATAACATCCATAAGCTTGGCAGTCTAATTTGGGATCCATCCAGATTGGTTGGAGAAAATTGCCTCTGACAGGACCCACTGGAAGATATGCTTGATAACTCTGCCCCACAACCCTCACAGGAATAGATAGGCAAGCAAAGAAGAAGGGAATATGAATTATCTCCCACTGAGACTTGTATATGAGTGCATACAGTAATTTAGTTACAACCCTTTACATTAAATTATATTGGAAGATTTTAATTGAAATAGGAACCCTTTAAAATGGATGGTTTTGTTTCATACAACTAAATAAGGTTTGGGGTAGGTTGATATCAAAAGGGTTAAAGTAGATTTGACAATGTTATGTCTCAAATGTGAGATGATGCACCTTAGAGACATATTTCAGACTAATCCAACTAATGGCAGCATGAAATAAACAATTGTTAAAATAATATTACATACACATATATATACACACACAAATATAACAACTATTAAAATAATAATTAGTACGTACACATATACACATACATATGCACAGAAATATAAGTCAACACAGAAGAAATAGTGTCTTATATGAGTTTTATTCCAGATGTTCCTGTTCAACAGAAACTGACATTTGGAAAAACATTCTACAAGGCAACAAAACTAGGCTGCAGCATAGACTTTGGTGTAGGAACCCTGTCAATGCACATACAAAGACATATATAAACTATTGCTACTAACAGCAAGAAAAAAAGGTGCAAAACGTTTGATTCAGCCAAAGCCGTTTTAACGACTTATTTTGTACTTAACCAAACAATGAAGAAAATATATTAGCATTTTGTCATGGATTTTTACAATACCAAAATGTAATATGGTTGCTACGGAAACAATAAGACAAATAGCTCTTTTAAAAAATATGCAATGATTTTTTTTTTGTTGTTCTTTTTTCCTTTGCTTCTTAAGTCTTTTTTTTTTGTTTTCCATCCCTCCACCCACAATTATATATATATATATATATATATATATATATATATATATATATATATATATATATATATGTGTGTGTATATATATTAACACACACACACACATATATATACATATATATATATATGCATACATATATATATATACAAACAGACATATATATACACACACACATATATACATATATACACATATACTTACATATATATACATATATATGCACATATATATATATACACACACATATATATACATATACTTACATATATATGCACATATATATATATACACACACACACACACATATATACATATACGTGTATATATATATATATATGCACATATATATATATACATATACACACACACACACACATATATATATATATATATTACATACATACGTACATACACATATATATATACTTTTTTTTTATTATAAGAAATTCCTGTAAATATCATCCCTAAACTTTTAACAGTTACTGTGCATGGGTTTACACTGACAAGAATCATAGAATATAATCAACAACCGTACAAAGTTAAAAGCATCTTGTCAATAAACCATTTCAAAGAGATTCTCTTACAGAATTGACACACAAATCCACCAATAAAAAAGAAATATTTGGATAAGTATCCCATTTTCAGAGAAATATTTTTTAAGTTAAATAATCCAAAAAGATAGTTTGAAACGTGGGTGGTGGAATTTACAAGATATATATGATTTAAAATGCCCTTAACTGAAAAAAGTGTGATTCTGTAGATATATATACTCAAACTTACAAATATACATATAAATGTAAATATATGTATAAATGTGAGATATATATATATATATACACACACACATATATATGAATGTATATGCATATATATATATATATATATATATATATGCACAAATGTGTGTGTGTTTGTGTGTATACACACACACGTATATATATAGCCAATAAATGTATGTGTGTGTGTATATACACACACACACATGTATATATATAGCCAATAAATGTGTGTGTGTGTATATATATATATATTCATACACACACACACACACACACACACATACAAGTATGTATATATATAGCCAATAAATGTATGTGTGTGTGTATATACACACACATGTATATATATATAGCCAATAAATGTGTGTGTGTGTGTGTGTATATATATATACACACACACATACATACAAGTATGTATATATATATAGCCAATAAAGAACAAGTTTATAGAAAAAATTTGGAGTGAAATTTTACAAGTCACTATATCAAAATTTCCTCCAATTATCTTGATAAGTTGGCCAGCAAAAGTCCAATGATATATATATATATAAAAAATCATGTTTAATGTAGAAATGGCTTCTACAGGACTAGAACTGTTTCATTCAAAAGGAATCATCAAGAAAGCCCTTGTGATTGATTTTTTTTTTTTTTTAAATGAAACTGTTCTAGTCCTGTAGAAGCCATTTCTATATTAAACATGATGTTTACACTCTACTAATGTATTGAGTACCTTATATATATATACAATTTGGTTACAAGGTTTGTTCTGGGCAGCATATTTTTAGGCATTGGTAGCTGCATCTTATGATATGGCTGCATGAAGGTCAAAAAAAAAAATACGTTGGCCATGCCCTGGTGACGATAATTATAATTAGCAAATTTATCTTAAAATTTTAACTTTATTTTAGAATTTTGAAAATTAAAAAAAAATTACTGTGGGGAAATCAAATGAAATTTCATCGAAATGTAATCTTTGATAAAAAAAAAAAATAAATAAGAAATAATATTAAAATGTTGATATATAAGGTAAATAAAAGAAATATGAAATGTCTTCTACACTTAATTTCCGATAAAGAATTATTTTTTAAAATTAAATCAATGACGTATTTGCTAAAATAAAATGATGATAATAGTCAGAAAAATATCGAAAATGCATTTTTTTTTTTTTTTGTTTAGCAAAAAGAAAGATTTAGAAAATTATTTCATATTGAATAAAAAAAAAAAAAAAATGTAAACAGACTTCACTTCAGAAAAGTCATTAAAAATGCTTGCCAATAATTTTATAACTTTCCATGGAAGTTCATTATTATTATTATTATTATTGTGATAAATATAAATTAAAAAAAATATAAACTATGAAAGCATTTAAAACAAAATCTAAAAGCAACAAAACTATATAAATAAAATTAACTTTAAAATATAAGAAAATATAGAAAGAAACAAAACAAAGAAAAAATAGAGCAGGGCAACCAATGAGAACTTGCATGCTGTTATTAGCTGCCATTGCCGGTATTTCAATTGGACTCTCATTAAATGTACATGTAACAATTTAATCAGACTTCAATATATCAACAACACAATTTGACAAAGTTGATGATAAAAAGCATAACTATATTTATTAATAGAGGCTGTCAGTTTGTAGTTCAGGGGTTTCTCCAATATTTAAGTCTCTGAGAAACGAAAGAGAATCCAGATCAGTATCTCCAAGAGTATTATTGTAACCTGCTGGAGTGTGAGGTGTGAGAGGCTCAATAAATTTTGGGCCAGCCTCTTCCACCACTGTGCTCGGCTGTATAACTGCAGAGCGATCATACAACCGAGGCCTCAGTGGCCACATCAATCTGGGTGGAGTCTGAGATTCTCCTTGAACATGTTGAATGGTGTAACTACCACACACTTGGTTAGTTTTCATTTCTGAAAAAGATGGTGGTGGTTGTGGTTGTGGTGGTTGTCCAATTTTGGTAACATGCCTCTGTAATTCCAAATCTAAAGAGACAGAGTTTGGATAGTTGGGTTGCATTGTCTGCCTGCTGAGGGTATTTAGATCCCGTTCAACTTCTTTCTCGGGACTTTCATCCAGCATTTTTACAAGATTTAACACTGTAGTAGGGGTTTCTAAATCATCATTGAACTGATGACTAAATCCTGTAGAGAAACGTAATGGCTGGAAGTCTTTGAGACCATTATGTTGGCCAATAGGGCTGGTGCCATTACTTTCTGCAAGTTTATGTAATGGTAACTCCAGCTTGGAAGTATTCATCTTTCTCAAATGATCATCAGTAAGAGGTTGATGCATTGGGGTGATACTATCTAAGCTGTTGGTCACATCAAAACTCCGAATTGAAGCCTGCTGGGATCTCATAGGGGAAGGTTTAATAATATGGTCATTGTCAACAATTTGCCCTGCAAATTCTATAACAGGATAAAATGGTGAGCATGGTTCTCTTTCTTTAATTTTATCTACACCGATAATCTGACGTAATGTCAGAGATTTCCCTTGATTGGCAGCAGAATTTTCTTCATTCTGAAGAATATGCTTGTGCAAATCACCATTTAAAGATTTCTTGTTGTGGCCAATTTGTCCCCAGGAATGTTCAATTGGTGTTACTGATCTACTGTTGTTTGGCATTTCTACGTGGTGATCATCAGTGAGATCAGCTTTTAAATGTAATGTAAAGTCGTCGGTGATATTCGTAGATATCGGAGTGTTTGTACGAGAGCTTTCATTTGAACTTCCTAGTTGTTGCCGTGACAATAGGTATGACGGTACATGCTTAACATTTGGTAGAAGTTGGATCACTTGACCTGTAGCTGTGGAACTTGGTGAGGACGATGGTGGCAACAGAGGATCTTTCATGCAGAAATGATTCCTATCTGTTCGATTGGTTGCATTGCAACGATTATGAGTAAATGTGCCATTACGTCCAGTAATCGGACGTGATACACCTAAATATTTTGATGGAGACATAAAAGCAGGACTACCTAAATAAGGGCTGCTGGGAAACCTTGGAGGTACCATAAACATCCGATGGTCATCTGGGGGATAAAACTGCTGTAAAGGCAGGCAGAGTGGTAGAAAGGAGTTTTGGTAAGGGTTAGGTGGCATGTACATAACTGGCTGACCCTTAGTGAGTTTAGCAGCTTTGGCTAATTGTTTTGATGCCTCTAAATTTTTCCCTTCAGTTGTTCCAACATCAGCAGGTAATGGTGGAGGAGCTGGAATTGGAAGTGGCTGTGTTACAGCAGGTGGCTTCACTTTAGGACGCTGCTGGTTATTTAGAGGTGATGGAGTATGTTGCTGTCGGGAAGATAGCGGCATTGGTGGAGTATTGCGTCCAGTTAAAGACTGTCCAGGTACATTTGGATAACCAGGGTACATGGGATACAAGCCATAGTAAGGTCCTGGATAAAATGGAGCATAAGGGGGATAAAGCTGCAAGAAACAAAAGGAAAAATTATAAACAAAATGTCTCACCGAGGGAAGTATTATAACTATAGTTTTACTTGAATCTATATTTGAAGTAATAATTTAATATCTAGCTAAATTTTAGAAGTTAAGGAGCAAAACACTCGCTTGAGTGGGATGTTTCTTCTCTGAAGACCTTCTGCTGTTCAGCTCTCCTGAGAGTTTCTTACCACTATACTGTTTAATCTCTACATTTATAAACATTGCTAATATATATATATATATATATATATATATATATATATATATTCTCACTATTTGTAACCACTATACCCTCAGGTACACCCTGTAAGGTGGTTGGCAATAGGAAAGGCACAGAAACCATGCCAAAAAGATTAAGAGGACCCTTCAGTTGTGTCAACAGACACAACAACCTCCTTAGCATTGGTGATCTATACAATAAACACACAATACATACAGTGAAGTAGTTGGTGATAGGAAGAGCATCCAGCCATAGAAAGGTTCAGGATGACCCTTCAGATGTGGTAAAGACATGACAGCTTTTCTAACGCTTGTACCATGATAAAATGCATTTGGTAGAACATGGGACCATATATAAGCAAGATACGGATCCCAGGTTTATCTGGGAAGTCATTAGCCTCGTTTTTGTATTGACTTGATCCATGAAGACCCATCTAATCTTTGCTGGCTATTTAGCAGGAAAAGCAGAAATTAAACACTGACGATGGTGGTGATAATGTTTACAGTATTTGAAAGTATTTACAAATATTTAATGTACATATTTACAAAATATATACCTGAGTATATAGTGGGTATAAATAGTGAGAATATATAGACATATATATAATATAGTAATATACCTGAGGGTATCGTGGATACAAATAGTGAGAATATATATATATATATTATATACATATAATATATATACCTGAGGGTATAAGGAGTATAACTAGTGAGAATATATATATATTATATATAATATAGTTTACATACCTGAGGATACAGTGGGTACGAATATCGAGAATAGAAGGGCATAGTGGAGAATGTGGGAACTTTTATTGGCCCATAAGGATTAACCACAGCAGGATCAAAAAAAGGTTCATCATCTAGAAGATGAGAACGTAGTTGACGACTTGGGACAAATTCTGGTGCTAAAGGGTTAAGAACATAGGTCTTCTTTATTTCAGCTCCATCTAACTGACCTCTCAGTTCATTCCAACTCATTCCAATTAAGCTACTATTTTTTGTAGCAGCTTCCAATAAATGTTCCCAGATTTTTCTGTGAAGAAAGAAATAACATTGTAATGCAACTATATATATATATGTTTGTGTGTGTATATATATATGTTTGTGTGTGTGTGTATATATATATATATATATATATATATATATATATATATATATATATATATATATATATATATATATATATATAAATATATATATATATATATTTGAAAAAAAGGAAAAGAATTACTTCACTTGTAGTTCTAAATAATTTGATTTAATTTTATAATATTATATTATTATGAGTTAAAATTAAATCAAATTATTTAGAACTACAAGTGAAGTCATTCTTTTCCTTTTTTTCAAATATACCTAACTGTACCAAGGATCTCACACATTTTCCTATATATATATATATATATATATATATATATATATATATATATATAAAGGACGAGGTGTTAAATCTTCATCACATTTATTGCGGTGTGACACACCTTTCGTGATTGATCAGCTCAAGGATCGATCTGTATCGATCTGGCCTGACTCTGGAATCAACAGCTCATCAGACTAACTGGACGTTACAACCACTAAACTCTCTGTCTGTCTGTGTGTGTATATATATGTATATATATATATATAACACAACTAATATATCACCAAAGTTTAACAATACATTATTCATTTGTTTTACACATGTTTCATTCTTCTCTAAAGGACGTTTTCAATACCTTTGTAGAGAAATCATCAGAATCAATTATATACAACATAGAAAAGGTATTTATTTACTGACTGTGTATCATCATCTCATATAATTTACTGCATGTTTGTATATATTAAAAATAAGAGATCAAAGTTTCAGTTTAACATGTTTTATTCATAATCAAATGCTTTGCAAATGACCAGCTCAAAGCCTTAATTGACTACAATTGGCTTTGGCTTTAGAACCGATTTGCTCAACAGATGCAGTTAAGACCAGATGTATGTGTGTGTATGCGTGAGTACACAAGCATACAAGTGTTAAGTTGAAGAGAGAATAATTTGAAATAGAACATAGGAATAGTTTTATTATAGCAAGCAAGTAAGGGGTTGATATCTAAGTATATGTTAGCAGATACTTAGAAGTGATATCTTTTTACAAAGTTCATTGATAAAAGCAGAACTACTGCATTATCTTATAACCTATATATACTATTGTATTTTCCTGGTAAAGGCTTTACCTCACACAATTATCTCACATAATATCAAATCTACAAGATCTTGATGTTATTTATTTTGAGAACATACCTTAACATCAGTATGAGTGGCCACTTACGGTCGGTTTGAACAAAAAGAAGTGAGGGAATTCTGGCCGGATATGACAGGTTTTAATGCTAAAGGGTTATACTGTTACTTTATAAACATACTACATCATTGAGAAGAGAGAAAAAATGAAGTTTCGTGAAAATATGTTTATCTGCATCTTTGTTTTTCAGTCTTTTAAAAGAAACTATGGAATTAGAGGAGGTAATAAGGTACATAATAATTATATTACCTGCATTTTCCAACAAGACAAAGAGACACTGGATCTCCAATAATAGCAACAAGTGACTGGGCCCGAGTGATTGCAGTGTTCAAGAGTTTGACATTAGACAAAAAACCATAGTCCATAATGTCTTCCAAATTTCCTTCCGTACTACATGTGTGTCTTGTACGCACAGTACTTAGTACTATGACTCTGAACTGTTTGCCTGGATTAAAAGATTATATTTTTATACAAATGAACAATGTTCTGACTGAGAATGAATAGATTTAATTTTATTTATTTAGATTGAAATATCTCTCATAGTGTAAGTAAGGTCGTTAGATAAAGACAACCTTAAATTCTAAAGTTATGTCAAAACAGCTGAGAATTATATAGGGTATGAAAAGCAAACTGAAATGGAAAATGTGATATTTTACAATTCTACTTTCAGATTTTGACATTTCTAATCCAAATAATCGTGTCTAGATTAGACAAAAAGCCAACAATTTTGGAGGGAGGGGAAAACTCAATTATAGAAACCCCATTACTTGACTGGTGGTTTATTTTATCAATCCCCAGAAGAGTGGAAAGTAAAGTAGGCCTTGGTAGGATTTGAATTCAGAATGTAAAGAACCAGAACAAATATGGCAAGGTATTTTATCCACTGCTGTAATGACTGTCAATTCACCACCGATCTAATCCAAATGATAAATAGCAATATTCATTTTGATAATTTCCATACTTGATCAATATTAATAAGTGGAGTAATAAAACTGTTCTCTCTTATATTAACAACATGCTATAAAAGCATTATTTAGAAACAAGAAATAATTAGATAACTCTACCTTGAACATTTACAACTCTTTCAACAGAAACACCAGCTAAATCTCGTTTTCGGAGTTCCGTCCTTATTTTTTGTACCTGAAATTATATTTACTGACTAGTAAAATGTGAAATATAAAACATATATACACAAACACAAATTTAGTTGATTTAATTAGATGTTTGCATGTATTATACCACATTAGTTAACTCTTACTAAAGATGTCCACTTTCATCAATTCTTGCAACATACCAACCCTAATTCTTCAAAATACATAATCAACAAAACCCATCCAATTCCTCCATCCCAGCCTTTTCATTTCTAAGAGTCTCTGTGGTTTATGTGTTATGCTCCACTTCCTTAGATACAGAGCAAATAAAAAGAAACAGCAATGA
The DNA here is from genome assembly GCA_964016885.1 of Eledone cirrhosa. Classification (NCBI taxonomy): domain Eukaryota; kingdom Metazoa; phylum Mollusca; class Cephalopoda; order Octopoda; family Eledonidae; genus Eledone; species Eledone cirrhosa. The sequence goes on along the minus strand of OZ024746.1, from coordinate 10,498,832 downwards.
CTCTAAATCTATGAAATGATTCCAATTAATGGATAAATTATTAATCTCTTATAAAATATCACCAATGTTTTCCAAAAACATCTTTTGCACTAACATTCTCTCAATTAATATTACTCTCCTCACTGCTAGTGATGAGTGACACACTACTTCAGTAGAGTGATGAGTGACACTCAACTACAGTAGAGTGTCACTCATCCCCAACATTACACCCTATTTCTTCACTGCAAAATATCATGAAATATAAAATAAACATATATACTGTTGTTTTGTTTCATTTTTCTTATTTTATTCTAGTTTTCACTCTTGCATTTCTCATTTGCATTGTTCCAGCTTTTCCAAAATAATCATAACCACGTACCTCACAATGCTTCATATAAACTAATATATATATAAAGTTATGGTAACAATAAAAGAGGAAACATAGCAATAAAGACATTTTGAGGATAAGAAAGTTTATTATGCTTTTGTCTATTTTTAACTGTCAGACTTACATTGTGTACCAAGTTGAATAAAGGTCTTATTAGTCATTTACCTTATAATATCTTATCTATCTATCTGTCTCTGAGTGTGTATGTGTGTATATATATATATATATATATATATATATATATATATATATATATAACATAAACACATACATACACACACACACACATATATATATATATATCATCATCATTTTACGTCCGCTCTTCCCTGCTTGCAAGGGCATATATATATATATAACAAACACATACATACACACATATATATGTAAATATATGGTTTGTAAACTTTAAAAAATGATAATCATAAACCAAAATTTAAAAGCCAATGCTACCTAAAAAGTATATATATGAAATTCAAGAAGTTTCAACATCATTTCTTTAGCTAAACTAATAATTGAAAATGAATTAATCTAACTGATGAAACACTGAATAAATACATATGGAGATTGGTATATCTAGTTTTATACTTACTTGGTCACCATAAGGAGTCACTACACCAATACTGTTTTCACCAAATGGTTCCCACTCACTGGGCCAACTTTTCACTAATTCCGTGACTCTCTCTGCCACTTCATAAACCTAGCAATAAAGCAAATTTCACTAAGTTAAAAACAATTTAACACAATTTGATTTTATAAAATTATTATAACATTTCAAATACTCCCTTAACCCTTTAATAACCACATTTCTAATGAAATACACTCTATTTTAATTAATGAAGAATTTTGAGGGGTTTACTAAAATTATTAATTACTTCATTACTAAGATAGTAACTTAATGTAAGGTTCTTATATAAATTGGAAACGTTTAAAATGGGTGGATTTATTTCATAGAACCAGAGTTGGTTTTGGCCAGGTTGGTAACTAAAGGGTTAACCCATTCATCAGTATGAGAGAATTTTTTTTTTATTTTAAAATATTACATCCAGGAATTTATTATTTTCATCAAATGTCAGCAAATGGAAGTTCAACAGCCACAGGATAAATATGTAGTCTACTCTGTTGATACTAACTGTAGCTGAAGACCTCTAACTTGCTGATTCTATCTGGTTAAATATCATCATCATTATTATTTAACGTCCATATTCCACGCCTGCATGGGTTAGAGGGGTCATCATGTTATGAGATAAGTCAAGTCAAGAGACTGCATCTTGCTCATACAGGGCTGTATTTTGACTTAGTTTCTATGGCTGGATGCCTTTCCTAACACCAACTACATTACAGTGTTAACTGGGTGTTTTCTATGATGGCACCAAAACGACCACATTACAGGGTGGACTGAATGCCAAATATTTTTGTAAACGTTGCTCAACACCTAAAAATAACAGACTATCCTAAGTATTAAATATGCTAAAATGTATTAACCCTTTACTATTATATTTTCATGGTAAAGGCTTTATCTCGCATAATTATCCCACATAATATTGAATCTATGAGATTTTGATATTTATTTTGAGAAAGATACCTTAACATCAGTATGAGTGACTGGTTACAGCTGGTTTGAACAGAAAGAGGTGAGAGAATTCTGGCCGGATATAGCCGGTTTAAATGCTAAAGGGTTAGATTGATATAATAAATAACTGTGGAAGTTTTCAAACAACAGTTTGCCACAGATGCCATTATCATTATCATCATTTTATGCTGACATGAGTTGAATGGAAGTATTTTATGGTCAAATTTCATTCATTATGCAAACTTTTTAGATGCCTCTTGTGAACTGCAGGGATACAATGGGAATATTCTAAAAGCTGAGGTTCACACAATTATCCAGTTAATGAATTAATAAATACTTACCTCTGCGATATTAAAAAATCCTGTACTATTTTGGTGCTGTACTTCTTCCCCTTTAGCAGTGAAAAATGTAAATGGCCAGTATTGTGGATGGCGTGATTCCTGCCCCGCCGAAATTAGTTTGTTATCATAGAAAAGACTAGATGTGAAGTTTACAAGTTCAATAGTTGAACGATAGTTTTCATGGAGCATAATTCTACAAGGAGAATCTATAGGATAATCTTCATAAAGTCTTTCAAGCAATGAGCGATGAAAATTCCTCTGCCGAGCATAATCAGCATATATCTCGGGACTCATCTGTATAAATAAAATTTAATTTAATATTAATGATGCTGAAATAAATATCAAATATTATATTTAGCCTATAATATCCTGTAATGATTTAGCAGCAGATAATATCTAAAAACATAGTCTCAAGATACTTGAACTTCTCCATCTGCTTCATGAAACTCCACTCACATGTAGAGTCACTGTAGAGGCTTCATTGAGAGGATGAGTGTCTCAGTCTTCACAGCACTGATTTTCATTCCAACAGTGCAACATTCAGCATCAAACCTATCAAGTGCATGTTGGAGATCCACTTTTGATTAGTTAAATAATACCAGGTCACATGCAAATTCCAGCTGACTGATCCTACACCCACCAGTTGTGATACCACTTCCAACCCGGCTGTGAATGTCAATCCAGTTCATGAAGAGAACAGAAAGTGAGAGTATGCACCCTTGGTGGAGTTCAATTCCCACATTGCATGGTTTCGATTTAGCACCCAATAACTGAACACAAATATTAGGGTATTCATATAGAGATCTATAAAGGGATCTCTTTGTTAAGTTTCCCCAGTAAAGTCTATACTAAGTGTCTGATATGTAGGAAGATTGTTGAGTCGAAGCTAGCTGATGAACAGTGTGGTTTTCACTCCAGACACAGCATAACTAACCTAATAATTTGTTTTTATTTAAAAACAATTATTCCTAGTTAATTTTTTAATGCTCCCTTCATTAAATATGTTATCACTAACAGAACCCTTGGTTTTCATGCAAATGGTATCTTAAATGTTAGAGTTATTTATATAATTCCATGATTTAATAGAGTATTTAGTAATCATCAACAGACAAAAAAAGATTAACAACAAAGTTAACAGGTAACATCTTATTTTTATGTTGGAAGACGATAGTTAATCTACAAATATAGTTATAATTTGAGTCAACAATGGCAGACATATTAGAAAATATTTGTCTATGGATTCATGTTCTTATCAGCATGCAATAATACAATATCTTATACCAAGAAGCCAGTTAATGTTTTAGTTTATAATTTTGAAAGATAGTTTAGAAATTAAATTCATAAGGAATTTGCATTTTGTGAAAGCCTTTAATTTTTTTCCCCTAACAAATAGATCAAATTTCTTTTTCTATTTTTCTTCTATTGAAATAAATAAATAACAAATATGGCTGCTGTTTGTCACTTAAACTTTCAACTTACTTGCATGTGATCCCCAGCCAAAACTACTTTTGTATTCACTCCAGCAAGCCCCAATGGGATAAGACTTTCAGTTTCCATGACTTGAGCAGCTTCATCAAGGAAAATGTGTGTGAAGAAATCTAGAGAAAGTAAACAACCAAATACAAATGTATTTAAACAAATTTTTAAATGTCTGCTTATTTTAATAAGATAAAGAATAATTGTTTCTACTTTTGGCACAAGGCCAGCAATTATCCCAGTGCATTACTGGTGCTTTATTTTATCGACCCCTTAGGGATGAAAGGCAAAGTTAATCCCAGTGGGATTTGAACTCAGACCGTAAAGGGCCGTAACTCTTTGCTGCAAAGCATGGCGTCCGACCCTCTACTGATACTGCCAATTCACCACCAGAACATTAGACTCAAATTTAAAATCAAATACACCTAATTGAAATTTATAATTTTAAAAGTAAGGATAAAACAACAGATATTTAGGATTTAAGAATTTAATCATACCTGGACCCAAATTCAAATCATAAATGGTTCGAGATTGATTAAGTGTTGTTATAATAACTCGATGAGTTTGTAAGTCTTCAACTGTGGGGATTCGGAATGTTGAATCGGGTTGAAGTAATGAATACTTAAGCACTGAGCTATGAACAGTTTGTACCCATCGTTTACGGAAATAGATACGGAGTGGTCGTGCTTCAGGATGTCCACTTGTTACATAAGGGTCGAAAAATTCTTTAATGTATAGATCAGCCGCACTAGATAAAATATTTAATATAAAAATATAAATAATAGTAACTGGTATTGTTAAATAAGCAACTATATAATTTATACTCTTTTTGATTAAGAATCTGCTAATTGAAAAAAAAAATATATGGTAAATAAAAATTGGTGTTAAAAAAAGTAAATCATTAAATATTTCTATTTTATTTTTAGAAAAGATGCCCACAAAATGCATTAAGAAAATGTTTATGTACATATTGATAGTGATAAACACAATCTGAAATATATGTAGAGGATATGTAAAATGGTTGTGTCTTTTGATTTCTAATTGTGCCTTCTACTGAAGTTAAAGCAAGGGTTTAAGAGAGTGGTTTAAGTTTAATATACTGTAACATAACAGTTTACTAAATATATACATATACACCAGGTCCAAACACAAAGGAACCAAACTTCCACTGTCACTGCCTCCGTCCCTCCCTCTCTCCCCATCTCTCACTATTATGAGCAAATGGGGGCCCATGCGCTCTTGAAATAATGTGCAACTGTGTTCTGATTTAGGAGTGGATTAAAGCCATGAGTGGTTACATACATGGGAATGGGCAACAAACACATCAGTGTGTAAGAAAAATAAATTAACAAAATAATATTTTTAAAATCTTAAAAACTCAGAGGTAACTGCTGAATGTTCTCTATCTATTTAATAAATATGGAAATTGGTAATATTTTACCAACATTTTATCTATAAGGAATACAAAACTATGTTATATATTTATTACAATGCAAGTTGGAAAAATAGTTTTTAATGTTACCTATTAGAATGGGTACAGATCAATATTCGGGTTCCTTTCTTCTGAAGGGCAAGTTTGGCAGCTTGGGCAAGTGTGAAGGTCTTTCCTGTTCCATAAGGCCCAAGCAATAATAATGGTGGTAAACGCACACCATTAGAATCTGATATTATTCCTGCAATAGCTTGTCGTTGCTTCTCATTCACCCGAGAATCAAGTAGACCTTCCAAAGAACTGAAATGAAAAAAATTCCAATGAATCCTCACTGGCAGAAATATAATCTTCAAACTACTAAATACTTTATAAATTGGGAGAAAAAAAAAAAATGTCTTTCTTAAATTTTTCATTAAGCAGTACAACATTATTTCTCCAGCATTATTCAACATGTTGGAGTCTGCAGTATGGTTCAATATGGTTCTTATCTACTCTGGAATCTCGAATAATCCATTCCAACCCACCCTCCCACACACATTAAATTTGTTTAGATTTTCTCCAGACACCCCCTCCCCCTGCTTATTAAATTTTGCTAATCTATCTCCAGCAAAATTTTATTTTAAGTAGTAGCAGCATTCCTGTGATAATTTTTCTTTAGACATTAATGACAAAATAATAATATTACAAGAAGTCCCATATGTTATAAAATAAATAGGTTGGGGCCTCAATACGTAAACTAAACGACTAATTCTGTTTTTTCTTTTTTAAAATCTAGGGAGACAACCTAGAAAAATTATCGATTTTTCAACCTCCCCCCACCATATATATATATATATATAAGAAAAAGATAATAAAAAAAGAATGGTTTGAAAAGCGCACCTGGTATATATATAAAGGATCTTTATAACATGTACAAAAATTGATGTTAGCAAAGCTTGCTTTCTCTATGTTGGATTATCAAAACATCTATTAGGTTAACTTGTTTTTCTCATTAAAACTCCTGCTTGCTGATTCTCGACCACATTGGTTTTGGTCATATATATATATATATATATATATATATATATATATATATATATATATAAGCACATGTGGCGTATTATATATTATTACAGTTGCTTATAGTAAATACAATTAAACTTACCTATCAATTTCCCAGGGAACAATTGGAATATGTGTCATATTAGGGAATACAATATCCAGATCAGGCAAGTTATCAATGGCATGATGCATTTCACATTTAGGCAGGCGATTCAACTGAAACTGAACCTGGAATTAAATGCAAACTAATTTTCAAAAGACATAAAAATCAAAAGTGTGATGATGAAGATGACCATTTTACATTTGTTTGCTATGCTGGCATGAGTTGGATGGGTTGTCACATTCTGAGATCAGATGGGCCTGAGTACCCCACCTAGCTTAAACAGTCCATATTTTAACATGGCTTCTACAGTTCGAAGCCCTTCCTACTGCCAACTACTTTACAGAGTGTTCTGGGTACATTTTATTGTGGTACCAACACTACCCCTTTACAGAGTTTACTGAGTACATTTTATTGTGGTACTAACACTACCACTTTACAGAGTGCACTGGGTACATTTTATTGTGGTACTAACACTACCACTTTACAGAGTGTACTGAGTACATTTTATTGTGGTACTAACACTACCATTTTACAGAGTGTACTGGGTACATTTTGTGGTACTAACACTACCACTTTACAGAGTGTACTGAGTACATTTTATTGTGGTACTAACACTACCACTTTACAGAGTGTACTGGGTACATTTTATTGTGGTACTAACACTACCACTTTACAGAGTGTTCTGGGTACATTTTATTGTGGTACTAACACTTTACAGAGTGTACTGGGTACATTTTATTGTGGTACTAACACTACTACTTCAGAGTGTATCTTATATAAAAATATTTTGTTTTGTGGCAAAATCTGAAGTATTTTGAAAATAACTGAATAGGCTAAAACTACCTGTAAACCTGTAAAAAATGCTGCAATAGCTGATCCAGAGAAAGCATAAAATGGAGCCATTGTTTTGTATGTTGTCTTTCATAAGCTTGAGGCAATACAATTTTGAAAGAAATCCAAATTTTGGATTTGATGATTGCAGTGATACTGTGACGGGAAATTACTCAGAAATATTACTATGACATTTGTCACAACTAATACACTGTCTATGTGTATTAATTAATTTGAAACCAACCATTTCATTAGTAAGCTAAAGTTTCAAACATTACTTAATAAAATTATGATGGAAAGTTTTAATATAAATATAAACATTTTAAACTGGGCAGTTGTGTTTCATAAAACCATGGCTGTCATAGGAGAGTTTGTGTGAAAAGAATTACATTTTGTCTAGTACAGCACCCCACTATTCTTTTATTACAATACAATTTTTTCCTTTTAGATTATATATTCTGTCAAATATTGGAGTGTGAAGGTGCACTAGAACACAAATATCCACTGCCTCAGGATTGCACTGTCATAAATGATGAGGGTGATGGTGGTGGTGGTGGTGGTGGTGGTGATGGTGATGATGATGATGATGATGATGATAGAAGTGCCATTTCTACTGCAAATGATCACCATAGAACTGTATTTCTACGATTTGTTGAAAGGTATAAAAACAACTCAAACTCCATATTTTTTTCCCCAATTAGAAAACATCAGTTACCTTAACTTCCTAAAGAATTGTGTAACTAATATGTATAAATTAGTATGTACTGATCAGCCTATATTAACATCATCTTTTGTGGTTTTAATCATATAAGCAAGACAACAAATGATATTAATAGGCAGATAAATGTGTACTAAGTCGATAAACAGATTAACACAATAACTAGAAACAACATTTTTAGTAGTTACTGGAAGAGAAAAAAGTGTAACTTTTTAAACTGAAAAATTTCAAATTTGGTGTTTTACCAATGTAACTACTATCCAGCATACTGAAGTACAATAAGAATGTAGGACTCACAATATTAAGAAAGTAAAATACATTTAAAAAAGAAAAAAAAAACTTGACTCACATGAGCTATTAATTCTTGATCAGCTTTCAGTTGAAGCTCACATACACTTTTGGATGATAAACGGAAAAAGACAAAATCTTTGCCTTTATCTTCTATTATAGCCTCGTAAACCTGTTGAGCAAAGGAATAAATACATAAATATAGAGTAAGAAACGCGTAAATATAAAATATGATGGTGATGATGATGGTGGGAGTGATAGTGGTCAGCATCATCATCATTTAACATCCATTTTACATGCTAACATGGGTTAGACAAGTTGTCAGATCAGGTGACCATGTCTTGTTCATGCAGAACTGCGGTGAAGATAATAATGATGCCAAGATGCAGATTGACAGATTCTGTTTTAATTATTTTCAGGTGTTCTTTAAAGAGTCTTTTATGCCAACTTCCTAATATTTTATAATAATATTACAATACAGATTTCCTCTAAAAGTACAATACTACAAATTTGGAAATGAACCTCAGTACATTGCTGCTATGTTATTTTATTAACACTAGTGGAATAAAATGTAAAGTTGACCATAGTGGGATTTGAACTCAGAATGTAAAGTAATCTGCTTTTCTACTGATTCTTCTAATACATTGCTTTAGATAATTCTCATTGTCTTTACATCTGTTTTTCCATGTTTGTATAGATTAGACAAGTCTGCTCCAGTACAGCATCTATCAACTAATTTTGTGTCATTTGTTGAGATCAGTTTTCACCTCCTGTGCTCATATCTTTCTAGGTATTCCTTTTCCTTGGTTTCCTTCCACTTCTTTTTACCCACCAATCATCATCTATATGCATTACGTGGCCATACCTTACTCTTATGCCCAGTTTTTCTCTCAGCTCATCCATGCTTTGTTATTCATGCACACTAACATTACACATTCAATGGAGCATACTCGATTCATTTTGCTCCATCCTTTGCATATCCTCTTCATTCACTACCTATATTTCACCTCCTATCTTTTAGAATTTAATTCTAGTTAGACATATTTTGAGAAGACCAACTATGTCACTGGCTACTCTTATGAATCACAAAAACATGGTTACAGAGCCTTATTGTGTTAGAATAGCTTTGTGAAAGACATACATCTTCCACGTTAATGTAAGTCTAGCTAGATATAACATTATGTTTGGTAAAACTGTGTACCTTGACATGGATAGGGATCAATGGTGGAAGCTGAACACACATTGTTCAGTGTACAACTTCACTTATGTTGTGGATTGTTTATAGAAACAGAAGAGGTTGTTGACAAAGACATGACATTGGCAGGCCTTGTTAACTAAGACTAAATACACACACCTTCCTTATACACCTACTTGTTATGAATAAGAAATATATCAGACTAAACAATATTTTCTGCTTTGTTTTCAACCATCTAAACATTCAAATTATACATTGAAACATAAACTTACTTTAAAATGTGAAATTAAAAATTAGATTTTTTTTTTTAATGCGTAAATACCTTTTCAATATCATTTTTTTGAGAATTGTTTTCACATATGTTGTGACCAGGTGAAAACCACACTGCATTAGCACTCTGTAAAATCAGTCGACCATGCATTGTATCTTCAGAAAGTTCATTTTCAAGCTTCATCCTTGCAAATAACTGACCATCTGAACTGAATTTTGCTAAACGGAACCCACCAGGAACCAACATGAATCGATTCACAATCTGTAAGTTAACTTTAATGTTGAACCTAAAAAATAAAAAACACAAAATATTCTGAAAGTGTAAAAAAGATATTTAAAACCATACTCAATTCTAAAAATGTTTTATTTTCTTTCAACAATTATATTTGAATAAAGGAATTTAAACTATGATGAAACTTCATAAATATATGACAAAAACCAATGTTAGGTTAATTTAACCCTTTAGCATTTAAACCAGTCGCATTCAGCCAGAATTCTCTTACTTCTTTCTGTTCAAACCGGCTGTAACCGGTTGCTCATACTGATATTAAGGTATTGTTCCCAAAATAAATATCAAAATATCGTAGATTCAATATTATGTGAGGTAAAGAGTTTATCGTGAAAATACAATAGTAAATATTGAGTAATGTAAATGCTAAAGGGTTAAGTGGGTCACCTAGCAATCCATCTGACTGGAAAGCCAAGCTTGTTATTGTTGTTACAGCTCACACCCACATAGGTTTAGCTGGTCTCCTACAAAGTTACATTTCATAAGAAGTTTCTCAGATATTTTAATGATGGGAGTCACACAGTCCTATCATGAAATAACTGCCCCTGGACCAGATACCAGTTTGTTATAGTGTTAACCTCCAGTTGCTGTTGTTGGTACTCATTTCTTATTCAGCTAAGTGGATTAGAGCAATGTGAAATGAAGTGTCTTGTTCAAGAAGACATGCCAGTGAATTCAAGAATCCAAACCACTTAGCCCTATGTCTTCATGTAGAGTCAGCCTAATACATTCTTAACTCTTTCTCTCTCCTTGCTCAACCATTTATCAGTTTTTTTATCCTATTAATTTTTCTTAAATTATACCTCAACAGATATTTCTTGTTTTGAGTTTTATAAAAATATGTCATTTTTGACAATGACAATTAAGACCCTTTAAACAGATAAATTTCTGAATAGTAAAGCTACAAAAATTAATCTAGGTATTAATAATATCCTTTAAGTCTCAACATATCTACTCTGTTTTAAAGCATTGCATCATGTAAATACGAAACTTCTATGTGATGTTCAATATTATTTTTCAGGAAGTATTACTGTAAAAGGCAAATATTGCTCTATTAATATCAACAACTTTGGCATCTTCTCTTAAAATGATGTTTCTTTGAGATATGAAGTGTTTCACATCTTCAATCTGCTGACCTTTCACAGGCAACATTTGTACATGAGAATTCTGGCCAGATACAGCCAGTTTAAATGCTAAAGGGTTAAACCAAGACATTAGACAAAAAATTCATAGTATACAGCCATGGCAAATGATTCCTTATCAATGCAAGGCCACAATTTTGATAAGAGAGAGAGTTTACTGACAAAGAGAAGTAGGACAAAGTCAATCCTAACTAAACTTCAACTCAGGACAGAGAGACAGAGAACTGAAAGACAGTTGGTCTAGCAGTCTACAATATTATGTAACATTGAAATTTAGAAGAAGAAAAAAAACCCAGCTTACCGAGAAATTAAACCAAATTGTGTAAGTTCTTCAAAATACAAGAGGTCATGCATCCATTGCCTGTAATTTTCTCGACAGAAAGCTTGTGATATTACTTCTCGCATTTGTAGTTTATTGGGATCAGGTAGAGGATATTCCTCCAGCAGGAATTCTTCTTTATCAGATAAAGGAAGTGGACTAGAAAAATAATCAACAAATATTCTGATATTAAAGATCAAAATTTAGAGTTATCTTTTCTGAGTTTTTGTTAAAAAATTACTTGTGCAGTGTCAATTAAGACGTGATGTGAAAATCATGTATATATGGGTTTGTAACTCTTAACATCCTATAATGATTTAGCAGAAAATATTTAAAAACACGCTTGTTAATTCAAAGGTTTATAGTATATTTACTACACAGATCATTGTGAAAATTTGCAGTATTATAGTAAAGACTTTAATTTTTAATGTGATACAGTTATGGTGCTGTTTTGTACTTTTTAAGAATATCTTGCTAATACTATTGCAAGCAGTACAGGACATTAAGACTAATATAAATAGCTAATAGTTTCCCAATTAATTTTCAGTTTGATATTTTATAAACAATCTATTCAAACAAGAAGTCAAAGAAATGGTTAATGCTAACTGAAAGTTAAATGATTAAAATGTATGAAATTATAAATTGATCTAAATATTTATAATAATAAATACTAAGCTAGATAAAATAACAATATCAATTAGGAAAAAATATTCCAAGATTTTCAAAGAAATGTTTTTTCTCAATGTAATCGTTATATAGATAGGACATGAAAACATATCAGATTACTAGTTTCAAGGTAATCTAGAAAAATGAGTAAGTTTAAACATACTGTGGCACAAACTTCACCAAATCTATATTGAATTCATTCCATCGGTTTGCATCAAATGACATTAAGTCTTTTGAAAGCTTATCTCCTTCAGGGATAGGAGCAGATTCAACATGCATTTCTTTCGAAAGTAGAGGGTCAGTTCCAAAATCAAAAACAATAATTTGACGAAATGTACCGTAAATATTTGTCTTGAAAACCACCTGTAACAATACAAAAATTATACATATTGAAATAAAAACCATAATTTCAATGTTTAACCCTTTAGCATTTACATTACTCTATATTTACTATTGTATTTTCACAGTAAACACTTCATTTCGCATAATTATCTCACATAATATCGAATCTATGAGATTTCGATATTATTTATTTTGAAAACAATAACCTAATATCAGTATGAGTGGCCAATTATGGCTGGTTTGAGCAGAAAGAGGTGAGAGAATTCTGGCCGAATACAGCCGGTTTAAATGCTAAAGGGTCATTAAGCCTTATATTAATCAAAGCAATCTCACTTCGTTTCTTATTTTAGAGGACACACAAAAGTTATGGACTTTGCTCTCTCTTCAAACATAATAATTGTTTCTACTTTTGGCACAATGGCAGCAATTATCCCAGTGCATTACTGGTACTTTATTTTATCGACCCCGTAAGGATGAAAGGCAAAGTTAACCTCAGTGGGATTAGAACTCAGATCATAAAGGGCCGTAAAACTATGCTGCAAAACATACTACCAATCCACCAGCCTACCGATACTGCCATAATAATGAGAGAAAAAGCCTTAAAAAAATGAATCCCCAATCTATTTCAAATACAATTCATCTCATCTTTTGATTTTGCATGCTTCTGTTTTGATTACTATGAAACTAATTTAATCTACTTTAACCCTTTTCATAACAAAATGTCAGACACGTCTCCTGGTAATATGGTGGAAAACTGTTTGTTTTAAAGGGTTCATATTTAAATTTAAACCTACCATTATAATTTTATATAAGAACTTTTTGCTAAGGTATGTTACAAACATGAGAAAGTTATTAAATCCTTCCAAATTTTTTATTATTTTCATAATTAATTGAAACATGATAGCAAAAGGGTTAACCCATGAGCAGTTACATTACTCTATATATACTATTGTATTTTCACAGAAAAGGCTTTATCTCACATAATATTGAATCTACGAGAGTTTGATATTTATTTTGAGGACAATATGGTAACATCAGTATGAGCGGCCAGTAATGACCAGTCTGAACAGAAAGAGGTGAGAGAATTCTGGCCAGATATGGCTGGTTTAAATGCTAAAGGGTCAAACAGATATGAGCAGTTTTATTTCAATCAGTTGTTGTGCAAAAATGATTATATCTGACAAAGAATTTCTTCTAAAACATGAAATTAGTTAAGATATTTTTTGGCAATAACAAATGATAATGTAAAATTATGTTAAAAAATTAATTATATGCTAGCGCGGAAAATGGACATTAAACGATATTGTAAAACTATAAATCCTTTAAATTAATTTAGTGAACTGTTGAATTCTTTACAATGATTTAATTTTTCAAGTAACTGATTTCAATAAATCAGGAAAATCTTCAAGCCAAACAAATTTAGATTTTTTAAAAAAATGTAGTTAAATACCTTGATTCTATAGACATTCTCTACAGTATTTGGACTTGGTATGTTTTTTGTTTGATATGCTTCATAGTTAACCCATTCCTGACAATGAGTCTCAATATTTTGATGTTTTTGGGCTTTACGTGGACCAATAGAAATGCTGGAAATGCGGAAAAATAGCCGACTATTGTCATCCAACAAGATTACCCTGTGAAGGCATACCTGAAAAAAAACAGAGAAACTCATGAAAATGTAAAAAATAACAATAATGCTGAGTAATGAAAATCGAGTATTAACCTTTTAGTTACCAACCCAGTCGAAACCAGCTCTGGTTCTATGAAATAAAGTCACCAATTTTAAAGGTTTCCCATTTAAATAAAATTCTTCCAACATAATTTTAATATAAGAAACTTACATTAAGTTACTATCTTAATGATGAAATAATAATTTTAGCAAATCCTTCAAAATTCTTCATTAATTAAACAAAATAGAGTGTATTTAATTAGAAATGCAGTCATGTAAGGGTTAATGATGTGTACTTAGAGAAAGATTATTCTCCTAAACCATAAGAAATTGTTTGACAAAGACCAGGACATATTTGGCAGTAACTACTTTTCATTAACCCTTTTGATGCCAACTTGGACAAAACCAGGGTTCATATTTAAATATTCCAACATAATGTTAAACAAAAACCATATGTTAAGTTACTATCTTAGTAATGAAATAATTCATAATTTTAGTAAATCCCTCAGAATTAATTTATATAGAACAGTATTTCATTAGAAATACAATCACGAAAGGGTCCACCTCTGTTTCCCCATAAAACTTAATTATTTCATTAATTCTGATTTTTTGTGGTTACTTAATATTCTGTCTACTAATTCTCCCCAATATTTCATCCTCTACCCCCACACCCACCCCAATATAGTCTTCAAATCCTATATCAAGTCAATGTAAATGTAAAGTCTTGAAATTACTCAAACCCAGTGTATCCTTCTTGTAGTCTCGCAAGCATTTTATCGTTCTAAAACAAGGAATAATAAATTTATTTCTATGTCATATATAGTTGTCACATTAAACGATATATACATTATAAAATAAATTACAAACACATTCTTAAAAAAGTATAAAATAGAATTGTGGCTGTATCACATTAAAAATTCTTTGCTCTAATACTGCAAATTTTCACAAGATACTATAAAACTTTAAATTAACAACCCTGCTTTTAGATATTTTCTGCTAAATGATTATAGAAAGAAATGAAGATATGAATATTTTGGCATAAAGGAAGTAGACAAGAAAATAAAACCATTTCTTACCTTACTAGTAACAGTGAAAGTCCAAGAATTAGTACACTTCTTATTAGACATATTTACTTTCAAATCAGAATTTATGTGTAACTTCACATAATCCAAGTTTGTAACAAGCTGAAAAGATTTTTTTTTAAAAACATTTTTAATTAAATTAAGAAAATGAGGCTAAATATTAAAATAAAGTATCAGTTTAAATTTGATATCACAGACAATAAGTAAACTGTATTTTTGTTAATGGAAAATTTACCAAAATAATCAAACTGCTAAGATGTCTTGAGGAAATGCAGGCTCAGCCTTTATGTATGTATTTAGCTATTTTGATATCAAACTACCTGAATATATCTAAAAATCTTCCTTCATAATTCTATGTAAGTTATGTTCCAAACAACAGCTCGATAATGAGAAAGATAATTATATTAAGGAGGCTTGTGGCTGAGTGGTTAGAGGATTGGATTTGCAATTGTGAGGTTGTGAGTTCGTTTCCTGGACCGGGCGATGCGTTATGTCCTTGAGCAAGACACTTTATTTCACGTTGCTCCTTCTACCTGGAGTTGCAACCGATAGATAGTATTAGCAATTGGAAAGACCAATGGAAACATTGTTTCCTTAGTCCGATTTGACGAAAGTTGATCGTTCCTAATTATATTACTAAATTCCTCCAATTTCTTGATTATTTTCAAAATTATTCTAAAATCATGGGCAGTGTTTCTCTTCAGAAATATAGTAATGAAAGGGTTAAATTTGAATCTAGTCAATTTCAACTGATTGTACAAAGATGGAATATTATCAAAACTTATATTGAGTGGGTACTATTTCTCAAAATATACTAATTTTCAGAGACCTATAAATAAGCAAAGCATTTTTTTTTAAATAAAAAATAGCACTATGATTATATCACATGAAAAATTAAAGCCTTTACTCTAATACTACCAATTTTCAAAACAGCCTGTCCAATAGTGAAGATACTACAAACATTTGAATCAACAGACCTGTTTTTAGATACTTTCTGCTGAATTATAACAATATGTTAATGATAGGAAATTCAAATTATGCCTTTTTCTTCTCATTTACAACAATCTAAACTGCTAATGTATTAAACTAAAACCTAACATAAATTGACTGATTCCAGTTAGCAAAGAACCAGAATCTGTTAATATAATAAAACTGAAGAAAACAAGTTAAAGAGAACAGTGTCATCATCAACATCAACGTTCGCTTGCATACACTGGAGGGGTCCTTCTCAGCACAACATCTCTCCACACACCATGTTTCTTCGTCATCTCCTCTGAGATCCTCAGCAATTTGAGGTCAGCTCTCACCACCTCTGCCCATGTCTTTCTTGGTCTACCTCTACTGCGACTTCCTTCCACTGGCATTTCTTGGCACTTCTTCACCCATCAGTCATCATCCATGCACATCACATGTCCAAACCAATGCAGTCTTCTCTCCTGCACACCACCTTGGATTCCTCTTAAACTCAGATCATAATTGCTGCAATATTTTAACACAGGATCGAGTGACAAATAAAACCAATTCTAGTTTAATGGATCAATAACCAAAGCACCCTAATTTTTTTAGTCATTATTTCTTTTTACAGCAGAGTATGAAGCATTAGGAAGATATTTCAATTGATATTTGAGAATGTTTGTGAACGCATTTTAAAGCCAATTACTTCCCATGAGAAGTCAGCTAGGGAAGGAGTAGCTTCACTGATTTGTTGGTTGATAGGAAGCAGGATTTGAACTCAGAACACACAAAAATGTACCACAAAGCAACCCATCCAACTCTTTACCGTTTCTGCCAATCCACTGTCCCTAAACTGGTACTTTATTTATTGACTCCGAAAAAAATGAAAGACAAAGTTGTGAAGCAAAGGGAGAAATGAAGTGTGCATGTTTCAATGGATGTGCAATATTAATGTGCATGAACAACAAGCATGGATGAGCTGAGAGAAAATTTGAATATAAGAAGAATCAGATGTAGTGTGCAGGAGAGAAAACTATGCTAGTAAGGTCATGTGATGAATATAGATGATGATTGTTGGGTGAAGAAATGCCAAGAAATCTCAGAAGGGAGCTACAGTAGAGGGGACAAGATGTGAGCAGAGGTTGTGAAAGCTGATCTCAAATCACTACATCCCACAGCCGAGTTGATGAAGGAGATGAGTGGAGAGATGCTGTGAAGGGAAAGACTCATCCAACCCATGCAAGTACAGAAAATTGGACGTTAAACAGCAATGATGATGATGATGAAGAAAGTTGCTCTCAGCAGGTTTTGAACTCAAAGTGCAGAGTGCCAGAACAAATACTAACAATACCCTAACAACTCTGCTAATTCGTCACCTTTTAAGACCCCAGACTTAAGCTTTTATAAACTGTTTTGCATTTGATTATACATTGAGAAATAAATGTGCAATAAAATAGGATAGCAAAACTATTATAATGAATTGTTGTTATAGGCTAACATTTGAATAAGAATAGCTGCTATATATAACTTGAAATAGATTAACAATCTTCCCATACATTATTTATAATACAATAAACAACTATTACTACAACTGCTGCCTCTACACTACTGTATAGACAAATATTGCACAACAAATTCTTACCAATGATTCGGGATTTTCTGACAGTAACAACTTCTCAGTCAATTTTTCCATGTAAGAAGTTCCATGTAATTGTTTGTCCCGAGCCTTCTGAAGTGACTGTTTCTTAAATTCAAACCTGTCCTTCCACTCTTGTAATTCTTCCTCGGAATGAGCTTGAGTACAGTTTTCGCTGTAAGAGCATTTACCAGTTTCCAGGAAACTACAAAACAAAAAAGTGACAGAAAACAGTTCAATAAATTATCATTGAATAGATTTTTTTATATTTGACCTCAACTCTTAACATCCTGTAATAATTTTGCAAAATATGTCTAAAAATGGATTTCTTAATTCAAATGTTTATAGTATCTTTACAAGTGGATATAACACTATATTTATAAATATTAGATTAAAGGCTTTAATATTGAATGTGATGCAGTCAATTATGCTAAAAATAATGTTGCATATGCATCAGTGTTGGAGCTCTCCCAAAGCTATTAAAATATCATCGAAGTGATGCAGGAGCTGTGTTAGGTAATCTCTTCCATTATAGAACCCATGTTGGGTGGAGTTCAGCAGATTGTTGTTTTCAATAAAGTGATCTCACCACCCTCTCAAATACCTTAATGATATGAGGTAAATGAGATTTAAAGTGTGTAGGAAATACTCTTATTTCAAGAAACAAAACAAGAAAAAAAATGAATGGGAAAGGGTGATGTTGGTAGAAAGATATGAGAATTTAAAGTATTCTTACCGAATACACATGGTATATTCTTCTGCCCGCAAGCCTCTAGGAGGCGCTCGATACAACCAGTCACAGCTATCATCAGAGGTAATACTTTTTTTATGTTCATCTCCTCTACAGTGAATTTCCAGTTCTGCTTGATTTCGGAATACAAGTTCACAGAAACTACATTCCAAGGTAATATTTTCCCCGCCATTGACTTGTTTTCTATGAACATCACAGAGCCAATGGTTTTCTAAGTCTGATCTCTTTTTAAACTCCAAATCACAAGTTTTACACCAATATCCAAACTCTTCAGAAACATTTCTGGAAGACTGAATGGTATCTATAAAAAAAAAAGAAAAGAAAAGTTAATAAACAATTATAATTATGTCATGAAAAAATCCATTTGGGCTGAAGGAATTGCCCATGCTAGCATAGAAAAATGGACATTAACCCTTTAGCATTTATACCAGCCATATCCAGCCAGAATTCTCTCACCTCTTTCTTTTCAAACTGGCTGTAACTGGCCACTCATAATGATGATAAGGTATTGTTCTCGAAATAAATAATACCAAAATCTCATAGATTCGATATTATGTGAGATAAAGTGTTTACTGAGAAATTATAATAGTATATATAGAGTAATGTGAATGCTAAAGGGTTAAACAGTGGTGCTGATGATGATGATTTGGGGGGTCACAAAGAATTCTACCTAGGACCATTTCTTTACAGTATTAGTACCAACTGTTTATACAGTACATTTAAAGGGTTATAAATAAACGTATTTGATTTGAAGGAGCTATATAAAGATAAGATGAGGTGGAGAGAGACAGAATTCTACCCAGTTCAACCTGAAAGTTGGTCATTTTGGTGCCACAATAAAAAGCACCCAGTCCACACTGTAAATGTGGTTGATGTTAGGAAGGGCATCCAACTATAGAATCCTAGCCAGAAACGATTCTGTATGACCAAGACACGGTCACTTGATCTGATTTATCTCACATACTAGCGTGGAAATGGACATTAAACAGAGATGATGATGATGACCATTGCTATACAGTACCAACTGTTTATACAGTACAAGTGAAGGATCAGGAAAAAATGTATTTGATATTTGGCAAACAACAAACAACACAGTACAATGAAGAAATATATTAGTTTAATGCTTTATATAGTAGAAAAAGAGTTTTTACATTTCGGATGCTAGTCCTTCATCAGAAGACAGAATGAGAAATAAAAAGATGAAATAGAAAGATATAGAGTAAGAAGAGGAAGGTACTAAAACAATGTTTTTAAGAAAGAGAGAGAGAGAGAGAGAGAGAGAGAGAGAGAGAGAGAGAGAGAGAGATATCAACAAAGAAAAACAGCATGGAAGAATACAGTACAATGATGATATATATTAGTTTAATGCTTGTATAGTAGGAAAAGTATCTTAACAATTCAGATGTTAATCCTTCATCAGAAGATAGAATGAGAGAGAGAGAGAGAGACAAAGAAATAGAAGATGACAGACTTTTACATAGTTTCCATCTACCAAATTTCTCTTATTAGACATTGCTCAACTTGAGGCTATAGTAGAAGACACTTGCCCAAGGTAGCACACAATGGAACTGAACCTGAAACCATGTGGCTGTGAAACAAACTCCTTAACAACATGGACATAAAACAATATTATTTAATCAGTTATCATTTTACCTTCTGCATGGTTATAGGAAAGATGGGAATTTGTGGAAACATTGTTAGTAGAATCCAATAATCTATTTCCATCTCCAGTGGGTAAACATAATGTTGAAGATTGGGGACTGTGAAAGGAATCCTTTCTTTCTTCCCCCTCAGGGGAGAGTCTTTTGAGATGAGATTCTAAGTTGGCATTCATGGTGTTGTCATAAACTTCATAATCATCATCAATATCCTGGTGGAAAAGAAAATATATATATATATACATATTTAAACTGATAAAAACAATTGTTGGAATACATGCTTTTCTTTTTTTTATAGAAGGTTTTGACCACCTATTTTCAATCTACAGATAAATATGTAAATGTTTACATATATAAATGTGAATGTTTACAAACATATTTCTTACAGCTTCAGCTACATCCTGTGCAGTTTATGCGCAGATATGGATTTATAATAAAAGATAGCAGAAATAAAGGTTGAAATGATTGTAATTTCTAAAATAATGAGATTCAACAACTTACTTGTTCCTGCAATGCTACAATTACATTCTTGATTCTGTTAAGTTCTACTGAAGCTTTTGTACTCTATAAAAGAAAAGGTTAAAAATAAATAGAAGAAACCACTATAACCCACCACGTGCGTTTGTATATTTATTTATATATCTGTCTGTAACTTTTTTTAATATACACACTCAAACATACTCGATAAAGTGCGTAACTTGGAGATCAGAGAGTTACTCCAGGCTATTTCTCCGAATTGAGAGCTAACAGCTCCGATACTATGGGTGGGGGTGGGTATGTGGTTAAAATGTCTCAGGAAAGAAAGAATCGCTGGATAGATTTTACAGGCAGTACTGTCAAGAGATCTTGGGGTAGACCTCGAGCAAGATGGTTGGATAACATCCATGAGCTTGACTGGTCTTGCTTGGGGATTATTTGCTTCTGACAGAACCTGCTGGAAGGAGTGTTTGAGGACTCTTCCTCCATGACCCTCTCAAGGAGGGGGAGGAGGATAGATCATTCTAAAAATTTGCAGAAAATATCTTTTAAAAAAATGTGTCTGTTAATTCAAATGTCTATTGTGTCTTTACCAGTCCAACGCATTCAAGCATGGAAAAGCAGATGTAAAATAGCAATGATGATGATCAAAGCATATGTATATTCTTCCATGTATGTACAATCATTAGACTACATATACAAAGAAAATGTATCCCGTTTAAATTTCAATAAAACCAAAGAAATATAGGCAGAAAACAATTTTCCAAAAAAACTAGAGAAAATACAGAAAGGTGAATTTTTATGCATATGTCCTCATTAATAAAACAACAAACAACACTTACATTAGGGATAATTTCTGCCCACTGTATTGCAAATGATAAAGCAGCATCAAATTTTCCAAGTCGACATAGAAGTTTAACCTTACGTGCTAACGTTTTCTCATCATATGGATCAGTTTCCAAACCTGAAATAGAATAAATTATAAAAATGTTTAGAAATCATGGAATCATAAAATTGGTGCTTAAAAATCATAGACAGTGTATTTTTAAACCCTTTCATAACCATATTTCTAATGAAAGACACTGCCTATGTTAATTTGGAAAATAATCAAGAATTCAGAAGAATTTAGTAACATAACTAACTTTTCCATTATATAGCTGGTGTTTGGAACTTAATGAAGTTCTTACATAAAATTAATGATGGAAGTTTTTTTTAGATAAATATACTGGCACTCCGTTGGTTATGACGAGTGTTCCAGTTGATCCGATCAACGGGACAGCCTGCACATGCAAGTGGCTGAACATTCTATAGACATGCATACTCTTAACATAGTTCTCAGGGAGATTCAGCATGTGACAAGACTGGCCCTTCGAATTATGGGTACAACTCATTTTTGCCAGCTAAGTGGACTGGAGCAATGTGAAATAAAGTGTCTTGCTCAAGGACACAACGCACTGCCAAGAATCAAACTCAAAACCTTACCATTGTGAGCTGAATACCTTAAACACAAGGCCACTTGCTTTCACAATATAAACACTACAATACAAAACTGTTCATTTTGTATTGTAGAACCAGATGTAGTTTTAAGTGGGTACCAAAAGAGTTAAGGAAAAGTTAAAAACTGAAAATAATAATTAAAAACAGTCATATTTATGAAAGAGATCACAACAATAGTTTTAAAAAAGTGATATTAAGGTAATGCTTGTGTAAATATAGCTTCTAAGTATGAGGGGCATGAAACCCTGTACTGCATGAAACCACAGTAGCAAGATATTCAAAGTACAAAACAGCACTAAGACTGCATCACTTGAAAAATTAAAGTCTTTCTTTTATAGTTTACTGGAAAATTTCACAACCTGGTCCAATGGTAAAGATACTATAAACATTTGAATTAATAAACCCATTGTTTTGAGTGGGTTTTTTTTTGAAGGTGGGGGTAGATAATTTTTAGAAATTCTATTTCTGGTGTATATATTGTAATGGCTTTAGTAGGTTAATGTTTGAGAGAGAGTGTGCGTTGAGTTAGTAATTTAACTGGTTAGATCACTCAACTGGAGTTTCCCACAACACACACATATCACTATTTGTCATTTTAAATTCCTTCTCTAAAACTTCAATATGGACAATGTAATATACCTTAACTGTACCCATGCTAGCATGGAAGATAGATGTTAAATGATGATGATGATGTACAATAGATATACAGACAAAATAGACCAATTCCATTAACCATTTAGTTACCAACCCCAGTGTGTTACTGATACTGTATTTTATCGACCCCGTAAGAATGTAAGGCAAAGTTAACCTCAGCAGGATTTGAACTCAGATCATAAAGTGGCATAACTATGCCATCAAGCATGTTGTCTGTCGCTCTACCGATTCTACAAATCCAACACCCTGACAATTTCATAAATAATAAAACAAAAACATAATGGGTGAATACAAGACAAAACAAATGTGTTTTAGCTTGAATGTATTTTTCTTTCTTCCATGTTAAGAAAGCATTTTTATGATTGCTTACAATTTATTGTAATAAATACCACCTATGAAATAGGATAAATATCTGGCCTTAATGATCTCATGGTAGCCATATAGTTTCAGCTTGGAGACATAAAGATAATTTAAAAAAACCTAATAAGATAATTTAGATCTTTTGAACAAATGCTTGAATTAACAATATCACAATACAGTTTCTCACCATAAAATTTCTAAAAATGTTATGAATGAAATAGTTATTTCTCAAGCAAGTCATAACTTACAAATCATAATTTCTTATAATTTGTTAGAGTTTTAGATATAGTTCATTGACTTAACCTCCAATATATGACTGGTATTTATTCAACCAATTTCAACGGTATAAAAAGCAAAGTCGACAACAGGATTTGAACCTAGAATGTTAAAACTAGCAGTTCTAATCAGCAGTTCCCAACCTGTACTCTTCAAAACCTTGCACGGCAAACAAAGATAGTGCTGGGCATTTGTGAGCCAATTTCAAAATTTCAATAGTTTGTAGTGGAAAATGTATAAGCACTTTTGATACGGCTTATAAGAACATACTTTGAAAACTATTTCCAAATTTACAGAAATAATCTAATATTTTTTGACACTTTTCAGAACATGATCTATGCTTGCATTTCTCTGCCATTGATCCTGAAATTCACAACATAGTTTCAACAAGGCAGTATCAACCATCAAATTAAACAAGATTTTTTTTTTATAACCCTTTAGCATTTACATTCATTTATATTTATTATTGTATTTTTGTGGTAAAGGCTTTACCTCACATAATTATCTCACACAATATCGAATCTTAGATTTTGATATTTATTTTGAGAACAATACCTTAACATCAGTATGAGCAGCTGGTTACAGCCAGTTTGAACAGAAAGAGGTGAGAGAGTTCTGGCCAAGTATTGCCGATTTAAATTCTAAAGGGTTAAGTTACAAATCACATTAAATGAACTTTTATTTTTTAAAATAAATTTTAAAATAAATTCTATTTAAAGTAGAGAAATATTTTATTTGCAGTGCCTTCTAAAATACTGTTTTCTATACTTTCCACAAAGCTTCAGACAAAGTACAACACCACTCTATCTGTTTAAAGTATATTTAGATATAGTTAACAATTTAGATATATTTAGCAGTTGGGTGAATATTATTTGTCAATATATGTATAAATAAGTGTAGTTAAAAACTGCCGAACGAAACTATGTGATAAAAATAGCCAAGTAAGATATGATAGTTGTCTACAATAGTCTAGAGTGGCAACCCATAGCCTAATGGTTAAGGTGTCTGATTTACAATAATTAGGTTGTATGTTCAATTCCTGAACCAGATGGCATATTGTGTTCTTAAGCAGGACACTTCATTTCATGCTGCATTCATGATAGAACTGGAGCCCATATCATTAAAACACCAAAAAACCTTTTCTGAGATACAACCTTGTAGAAGGTCAGCTAAACTGCAATAGGTGAGAGTTGTACATTTTATTTTTATTTTATCCACTGAAACCTAGTTTTTTATCATTGACTCCACTCTGTTTCGTTTAGGATTAGTATGTAATTAATGTTGTCTATCTTCACTGACACAACAAAAAGCATCCAGCCTGTCCTGTAAAGTGGTTGTTTTGGTGACATGACAAAAAGCACCTGGCCCACCCTGTAATGTGACCATGCTGGTGACACAGTGAAAAAGTACCCAGTCCAACCTGTCAGTAGGTCGTTTTGGTGAACACCCAGTCTACACTGCAAATGTGGAAGGCCATCAAGCCAGAAACAGTTCTGTATGAGCAAGACACAGTCACTTGATCTAACTTGAATTTTCAAGGGGACAATTTGACTAACCCATGCCAGCATGGAAAATGAATGTTAAACAGTGATGATGATGATCTTTACTGCATAACTATATGCAGTATTGAACGCATTTCATCATGGCACTGGTACAACTCCTTTACAGGGTGTACTGAATGCATTTTATTGAGGCACCAGCACTACCACTTACAGTGTACTTATTTCATCAAAAGTTTTTATGAATTCTGCAATGACAAATTTATAGTTCACACCTATGTAGGTTTAGCTGGCCTTACATGAGGTTGCCTCCCATATGAGGTTTTTGGAGGTGTTTTTCTGATAAGGGCCCCAGTCCTATTATGAAAAGCAACATGAGATGAAGTGCTTTTCTCAAGACTATAACACACCATTTGTCTAGGAATTGAATCCATGATCATATGAGCGTGAGTCCAACACCCTAACCAGTTGGCTACATGGCTTCACACATTCTACAATGGACTACTAGTTGATTGATACAGATCATTCTACCCAGTTTCATGAGATTCAAGATTTAATCCAAAAATATTCATTGTTCAGGGCATTTTTTTTTCTTTTGACAAATTCATATTTCACATTAACCACATTGCTGTCAACATCCCAAAATCTTAAACATTTTTCACCACTAAGAAGCTTTTGATGAATTTATCCCTTATCCCGTGTAATTGGCACTTTAAATCTTCCTCACCCTCCCTCATGTGTTCATACTTCAAACTATTTAATCGAGAGTGGCTTGGGGAGCCAATACTGTTTGGGATTACTGGCTAATTACAAGGTATGAAAGATGAAAATAAAATATTAGATTCTATATAAAGATAACTCATATGACAAGAGACAATTTTAAGATGAAAATAAATAGAAAACAGCTTCACTGAATTTTAGGTTTGGAGCGATATTAAAAAGGTATAATTAAATAATCAGATAAAGGGTTTTATTACTAGAGAGAAGCCAGAAGTAGAAAACAGAGTGAATAAATATGAATAGAAGCTGTAAACTTAACTGAAACTATGGCAGACTTAAGAAAATTTTAACTGACAGAAAAACTAACTAAAATCCAAACAAACAAGCAAGTGGTCTCTCTATTTAAATTAAATGAAATTAAAATTAAGATATAGATAGATAATATTCAATAACAGGAGGCAGCTAAAGATTGGGTCTTAAAACTGGCCTGGAGATGGGAGGTAGGATTTTGTTACCCAACCTACAACCCCACCAATGGCAATAAAAGAGTTAAAGAATATAACTATTGAAGTTAGGTGACACACACACACGTTAAACAATGATGATGAGATATATATATAGAGAGAGAGATATATAGATATATTTAACAGACTAGCTTATAGCTTGTATGTTTCAAAAGAAGAGATAGTGGTATTTTTTTTACAGACAAGACTTTATTTGTTCAATACATAAAATCTCAATAATTGAGCAGTATCTAATAAAGACAAAACATACTGTTAAAGTGAACAGAAGAGGAAGAAGAAGAGGAAGAAGAAAATGAAAAGGAGAAAAAGAAAGAAGCATCAAACAAGGAAAAAAAAGGAGAGGGGAGGAACAGTTACTACACCCCAGTCAGAGTGGTGCCTCAGCCGCATCTTGTGGACAAAGAGACAAAAACATTACCGCAGAGAATAGCCAGAGATACCTGCTGCAACAACCACCCCCACCTCAAGTGGGCCACTGTCTTTCCAACTTTATGGAAGAAATCAGCAATGCGGCCAGGCTATGGTATTTGACTGTCTTCCTCTCCTCCACTCTGTGAGCAGTGTACCCTGGGTTTGTAGCCAAAGCAACAAGGTGGGACGCAGAGAACGAGTCACTGCATGGGTCACTTCTGAATATATAATCATAATACAATTTCTTCTTAAGAAATTCAGAAGAAAAGTGTAAAGGTGAATAAACATTAAATTGAAAAATTATCAAAATATGAAACTAAAATATTTTATTTATGTTTATTTTACTGTTCTTGAAACCTCCCATATAAAAAGTATATTTATAATTAAAAAAAACTTTACTTTATAAATATTTAAACAGTTTTTACAGTTTTGTTTAGAAATAAATATGTGAAACATAAATATACATTTCATCTTTTTAATCTTTCCTATTTGGAAACAATGTAACGGGACTTAACAGTACACATGGTCCTAAGTTTAAAACATGCAACCACCATTGTGTTGTCCTTGAACAAAGTATATAACTTTATTTGCTTTATAAAAAGTTCAAAATCAGAAAGAAAGAAATTCACTATGTTGTTGTTACAACTCACACTTGCATAGGTTTAGCAGACCTCTTACAAGTCTGCATCTCATAGGAGTTCTCTTTAAATGGTTTAATAATAGAGGACACCCAATTTTTTCTTGTCACTATTTTTCCAGAAATATGAAACAGGATTTGAACATAAAATGGAGCTGGAAAAAATATCACAAAGCATCCAGCATGTTCTAACAATTCTGCTCATCCATCACCCTGGACTGGTACTTTATTTATCAACATCAAAGGGATGAAAGGTAAACTTGACCTCAGCAAGATTTGAAGAGAGAGCCAGAAGAAATACTGCCAAGCAATTAACCCTTTAGTTACCACCACCACTCCACCCCACCCAAACCAGCTCTGGTTCTATGAAATAAAGTCACCCATTTTAAAGGTTTCCAGTTTAAATTAAAATCTTCCAACATAATTTTATATGAGAACCATATATTAAATTACTATCTTAGTAATGAAATAATTAATAATTTTAGTAAACCCCCTCAAAATTCTTCATTAATTAATTAAAATAGAGTGTATTTCATACGAAATGCAATCATGAAACGATTGATACAACAATCTAACAACTCTGCTATAAGGAAGAAGGGAAAGTGTTAACATTTTAGGCAATAAACTTCATCAGAAAGTGATGGGTTTTTTTTTAATTCTGAAGAAGGGTAAGACTGTCCGAAATGTTAAGCAAATCAATTTATTAATCCACCCTTCAACTCTTATACTTACTAATTACAACTATAGATAACCACTAGTTTCCTCAGATACTACTGCTTATTTTACTTTGTCTGACTAACAAAAAAGACCCTTGTTCCAGCAACTCCGTGGTTGAGTGGTTGGCAATAACAAAGACAACCAGTAGCTGTGAAAACAATTGCTCCAATAAAACTCATCTCAATCATGTTAGAATGGAAAATGAAATAGAGACAAATAAAAACATAAACTAAATAAAAAAACATTAAGAATGTTTTTAATAATTTCTTCCTAATATACCCCACCCCACCAAATTTGTTGCTTTGTGCCAATGACAGAAATCAATATTAATTCTTTCATACACACGTGTGTGTATATATACACATACATATGTATATATTATATATTAACATACGTGTGTGTGTGTGTGTGTGTATATATATATATAGATGATGATGATGATGATATTCTACACACACATCATATGTGTGTAAACACAAACATAAATATTAATCAGATTAAATAAAAGTAACTAAATATAATTTAATTTGCTATAGTTTAAAGATCAAAATATAAAATCTATTCAACAAAAAATGTTATTTATTTATATACTTTTCTTCTTTTTATTTGGTTCCATTATTTGTCTATGTCTGAAGAAGGGAAATGTCTATGATCTGATTCTCTTAGAATGCAAAACTAGAAAGAACAAATCACCAACCTAGCTAAAACACTGTGCCAGTCTATAACACAATTGTTGGTCCAAGGTTGCTTATTAGTCCGGCAGCTGCCAGCTTATATCACAACTAACCATCGTATCTGGTGACCATATTGCTATCCAACACCTGCGACCTGTTCTCTAGCAGAACTGCTCTGACGTGGTTAGAATATCTCAGGAAAGAATCGCTGAACATATTTTACGGGCAAAACCAGCTGGCAGGAAACTCAGGGGTAGACCCCGAGCAAGATGATTGGATAACATCCATGAGGTCGGTTGGTCTCGCTTAGGGATCCAACCGGATCAATTGGAGACGGTTGCTTCTGACAGGACCTGCTGGACCTACTTGACGACTCTGCTGCCATGACCCTCTCAGGAATAAGTAGGCGAAGAAGAAGAGAAAAAGAAGTGTGCAGTTTGGCTGGTGTAACATGGCAAGGATGATGGAACGAGTTAATTGCAATGAATATATTTTAAGAGAGAGCTGAGGGGAGATTAGAATAGACTGAATAGTATATTCAAGAGTTGGTTCTATTGTAGCAGTACTAGGACAGACATAAAGAGGACACATCATCGTTTAACATCCATTGTCCACACTAGCATGGGTTAGACAGGTTGTCCCATGAGAGGCAAGTTGGGTCAAGTGACCATGTCTTGCTCATTTAGAACTGTTTTGGGCTAGGTTTCTAGATAGTAAGTAGAGAACAGTAAATATTTCATGCTGCTATATAATTAATTGAAAAGGAAATTGGTATGTTATATGTTTGATTGACATAAAGCTTGTCTGTGGAATAAATGGAACAATTTCTTCCATTTGTTAAGGTTGTTGACAGGGTCATCAACATATATCAAATATTTTGGCATCAGAAATATTTAACAAACAAGTTGAATATGACATTTTAAATTTTATATTAAAAACCAAAAAAAAAAACATGTTTGCCTCTTTTTTTCTTTTATTTTCATATTTCAGCTTTAAAAAAAGCTTACAATTCTTTTATTGTTTTATTGCTTTTAGTCATTAGACTGCAGCCATGCTGGGGCACTGCCTTAAAAGTCTTTTAGTTGATTATGTCAAACCCTGGTACAAAGCGAAACCTACAGTCAATAGGCACCTCTTAACCAAATATACACCCCCACACCACTACTCCTACTCAACCCTCCCACTCCCACCAACACCACCCTTTCTCTGTAAAGTTGGTACCACAACATCCAGTCCAAATTAATGAGATAATGAGATCGAGATCGTCTAGGTGTCACGACAAAAAACACAGTCCACACTGTAATGTGGCCATGTAGGTAACACGGTAAAAAGTTCCCAGTCCACACTGTAAATGTGGTTGGTGTTAGGAAGGACATCCAGCCATAGAAAACCTGCCAGATGAGCGAGACACGGTCACCCGACCAACCTTGCCTCAAATTGGGACAACTCCCGTCTAACCCATGCTAGCATGGAAGATAGACGTTAAACGATGATGATGATGATGAGATATATATATATATACACACATTTAGTCTACGGTTCTTATATATTTGATATATATTTATCCTTATCGAGCTGCCTTTGGATTTTAATCTTCAATTTTATTATTATTACTATATATATATATATATATGTTTCAGTATACACATACGTGTGTATAGTGGACTTCTGCAGTTTCCATCTATCAAATTTCACTCTCAACCTGAAGTTATAGTAAAAAACACTTGCCCAAGATGCCTTGCAATGAGACTCAAGGTCACACAGCTGCAAAACAAACCCTTTAACTACACAGCTATGCCTGCACCACATTATTTCAGAAACATGTTCTGAAATAAACCTATTCAAATAACTTTAGACATTTTGCAAGAAACAATAATTACATCTTACTATTTCTCCACTGTAAGCAGATGTCATTTTATTCAATTTACTTTCCTCTCTTTTAAACTTAGAAATCTAACAAGTTATATAAATTATATACAGATACAGAGGTAGCTGTGACATGATCACAGCTTAAAACATCCATAGCAAGACTCATATATGTTTATTATACATAACATAAACATACTGTATATGCTATACACCTCTATAATAAGTTTAACTCTTTTGTTATCAAACTACCTTAAACAAATCTTTCAGTAGCTGATTTATTTATATATTTTAAAAATAATGTGTCCGCCATCACTTCTAACAAGACTAACAACTTCTGATCTTATCAGACATATAAAACTAATCTAATTCCAACTAAGTTTTCTTATAAATAAAAATACACTTCACTGACAACATCTAAGATTTAGGTTAATACTTTGATACAAAAAACTTTTCAAAGATTAAAGATCACCTTTATAAGATCTATAATCCAGATCAATTAAATAAGAACCTTAGGTATCGTACAAATCATCGACTGAATCTGCTGAAACTTGTTTTCATTCTGTAACTTGAAATACAACAAAAATATTCTGATTCTCAGGTACAGACAAAGACTAGGAAGATGTTTCACATTAAAGTAGAAACAAGCAGGTTAAACACCTATTCCTCAAGTTTATCTGAGTATATCATGTCTAATGCCAATGAGTTAAAGGCTGAAACAGAGCATATAAAAAGATGACATTAGTCAGACTTTGTTAATGACTCAACTTCTATCTTAAGATTGGTATGTAGAAAAAGAGAAACAGTTTAAGCTTCCTACTACACACATAAATAAATCTTTCAACAGACCTATTTAAAACTTTTTTTAAAAAGTGATGATAAAGCGATAAATGGGATAAATAACAAGTATAATTATATTTCTTTAAAACAAAGTGGAGATATCTTGGAAACTAAGAAAAGGTATTAGATACAAATAATTTTATTAAGACACTACCACTATTATTTATATATATTTCAATGTTAACTCACGTTATATCAATATATCTTTATTCTTAGTTTCCTTTAGTATCTTTGTTGTCTTCTTTCAACCCTATCTTATTCCACATCTTCCTTGTGCTTTTATATATATATATATATATATATGGAGGCGCATGGCTTAGTGGTTAGAGCATTGGCCTTGCAATCGAAAGGTTGTGAGTTCAATTCTCAGACCGGGTGATGTGTTGTTTCCTTGAGCAAGACACTTTATTTCACATTGCTCCAGTTTACTCAGCTGTAGAAATGAGATGATAGGGACTGGGGTCCCTATCATTCCACTGCAAAGTGGTCATATAGGCGCCACAGAAAAAAAGCACCCAGCACTCACTGTAAATGAGGTTGGTGTTAGAAAGGGCATCCAGCTGTAGAAATCAAGCCAGAATCAGTTCCTGTCCTACCCTTGCAAGCAGGGAAAAGTGGACGGAAAATGATGATACGGGTGGAACCAGTTTAAAACTAGTTAGACCAAGCTGTTGAATCAGCAAGAGCTCAACCGTCAGGCCATGACTCTTCATAATATATATATATACACACACACATATATCATCATCATCATCAGTGTCGATGAAATAAAGTACCAGTCACACACTGGGGTCAATATAATTGACTTTCCCCTCCTTCCCAAAATTGCTGGCTTAGAAACCATTATTATTATTATTATTGACAGGGCAGTGGATTGGTAGAATTGGTAGAGCATTGGATACCATGATTTGCAGCATAGAGTTACAGCCCTTTACGTTCTGAGTTCAAATGCCACCAAGGTTAACTTTGCCTTACAGGGACGATAAAATAAAGCACCAGTAATGCACTGGGGTCAATTTAACCGACTTTCCCCTCCCTTTCAAATTGTTGGCCTTGTGCCTATATAAGAAACCATTATTATTATTGACAGATGGATAAAAGAAAAAAATGTTGATTCGACTGCTTCCTAAATTTCCAGACCTACATAACCAGGAATGTTCAACATTTATGGTTTCCAAACTATAGTCCTACAGAGATGTTTTATCCCCTATTTTGTTACACTTCTACCTTTAAGATGAGATAGCAAGCATCAGGCTACATGCTGCTTACTTCCTTAACTCTTAACATACGGTAATGATTTAGCAGAACATTTTAAAATGGGATTGTAAATTCAAATGTTTATAGTATATTTATTAGTGGACAAATCGTTGTAAACAAATTTTTACTTTAATTTTTCATGTGATACAGTTTTTTTAAACTTTTCAAGTATGTCTTGCTAATGATAGAGGACATAAAAAGTTAAATATGGAAATTATACACAAGGTTATGTAGTGCAACAAACCACTACAAAGATAGGATGGTGACTGTCTTTGATCAGAAGTCAATTGAGGTTGACCTAGTGCTAAACAACAAAATCAACTAGAATCCAACCATCCAGCCAGCCAGGCTGAATGGTTGGTTGGTTGGTTGGTTAGTTGGCTGGTTGGATGGATGGTCGGGTGAATGTACGGTCGGGTTGTTGGATGGATGGTTGGGTGGCTGGTATGCCAATATATATCTATGGTCACTCAAGATGCTAAGAGAAGCATTTAAATGTAGTCCTAAATACCCTAAGCATAAAAAAGAGATGGGATGGTCACATCTGGAATGCCTTTGACCATAGGTTTGCTCAATAAAGCCAGACTTGGGGCTCAACAACAGTTGATATTCTAGTTCCACAGAAAAAGATAAAAAGTCACATAAACAAATTTCCTACTATACAAACAAGAGAAAAACACATTACAAACCCATACAAACAAAAGACAAACATTTGAGGCACATAGCAAGGATAATGATGTATTACATCATATTTATAATGAACTATGCTAATCCTGAATGTCCTTCATTCTTTCTGTTACAAACTTACTAAATGCTTAAAACAATGCTTTTCCTATTACATCAAGTTACATTCACACGTACACAGTACAGTGATACCAAAATATATAAGTCTAAAAACTATGTGAGCATGTGACCAATGCAATTTTAGGTCTATAGTCTGCTTCAACCTATCCAACAACTTTATGCTTAATAACTCACTAGCACGTAGGCATATAACACATGAACATGTGAAAGAAGGGGGGGGGGGCCTAGAGTGATTGTTTGAACCACTAAAAATAACAGCCAAATTTCCCTCAAATCACAATCTACATCAGATTGGATTATGAGGTTGTAGATTAGATATCCAATGTCTAAAAATAAGAATAGGCATTCACAGCTGGAATGACTTTGATCAAAGATCAGTTCAATCAGGGTATACTCAAGACTTAAGAACAGCAATAGTAATCCAATACACTGAAACACCACATGTATTTGTACATGCTTCTATTTTCTGTCTAATTGTTGAGCATAAAAAAAAAGTTACCATATTCATTGACTATAAACTCCAAAAGGATGAAAGGCAAAGTTGACCTTGGAGGAATTTGAACTCAGAGCTCAAATTACAAAGACTACAAGGTATTTTATCCAAAGCTCTAACAACTGCCAGTCCTCTACAGTGTACAACAGAGACCCAGACTAGACCAAAGTGTGACACATCCACTGCACTGAAGACAAGGGTTGATCCCAAATGTTAAATCAACTCACCTCCATGCCCTAAATCTATCCAAGTAGAGTTATGGCTGCTTAACAACGACCATTATATCATTCCTTCACTGAGGTCACATTAATATATAACAAATATGTATGAAAATCTTTGCAAATTTTTGAAATATCAAAACTGATAGATTAACTCTCAATGTCCTGTACCACATGAAACTGCATTAGCAAGACATTTTTGAAAAGTATAAGCAGCACCACAACTGCATTACATTAAACATTTAAATGTTTACTCTAATATTGCAAATGTTCACAACAATCTATCCACAAATGACAAACAGAATTAACAAATTTATTTTTTAGATATTTTCTGCTAAATCATTACAGGATGTTAAGAGTTAAGTTTTGTTATTAAATAAGGAACTTCATTTGAATATTTGTTTTAAAAACTACTTACTTTTGTTTAACTTTTCTAGTTGTAAGTACAAAGGATCCTGAAAAGAAAACAATACACAAATTCTAAATCAAATAAAATATTTTGCTTGCAGAAAAATAAAAAAATACATTATTATGCAAAAAACAAAAAAGGAAGGGCACCGCTTCAGTCATGATTGGCTATGGGTTTGTCACACATGACCTACTGACCATGGGTTTGTCACACACGACCTACTGGCCATGGGATTTTCACACATGACTTACTGACCATGAGTTTGTCTCTGTAAAGCACAAGTCAGGACAGCATGTTTTGTAGAAGACCATGTATACCAGTCCCTTCTCTCCATGACACTGATGATATCCAATGGAAAGACAAAGGCTGATAAATCTTGGCACAAACATAATTGTTTCCTTCTATGTGGATTGAAACAATGTAAAATTATGTGTTTTGCTCAAGGACACAATGTGCTGCACAGTCCAGGAATCAAACTCACGACTTCAGGAACACAAGCCCAGCACCTTAACCACTAAGCCAACTTCACCAACCAAAAAAAATATAAATAAACAAACAACTGATTAAAGCAGAAAATGATTTATATACTGATAAACCCACCTCCATGAGACTCTTAGCTGTCACCCATAACTCTCACCATTACATTTCTCATTTGTTATTTACCATTAGTTCTCTTACAATAAAGCTCAACATCCCTTCCACAAACATGTATCTATCATTGTCTCTCTCACTCTCCTACCATTCTATACCTTTCCCCCTCACATTCTCTCCTTATTCAGCTTCTTAGCCACCACACTCCTTTAAACTACTCTCTTAAGCATTTTACCTTGAAAGAACAGGCTTATTTTGCCATGTCAGGACAAGACAGCTTCTAGCTGGTCTAACAGTAAAATGCACCCAGTGAGATTCTATCCACTAATTGCCTGAACAATCCCAATCAATAAAAGCCTTTAACATTACCACACAACATATTGAGACCCCACAGTACCTGTACCAAGCACCCAGAAAGTTCTCCTGGAACAATCCCCACCACCACAACCTCAATGAAAGCCTATATAGATATAGAAAGCTTCTACACTTTTTTATCTGTTGACAGCAATGATATGAAATACATTCTCTTAATGTGTCATAATTTTATCTAGAACATTTTAGCCCTTTTGTAACTGTGACTAGATTTCTAATGAAAGGCATGGTATTTCAATTAATTAATAATTTGGAGGGGTTTATTAAAATTATTAATTATTTCATTAAGATAACAAATGTTATTGTTTGTCTATATAAATTATCAATTATAAATTTAACCCTTTAGCATTCACATTACTCTATATTTACTATTGCATTTTCATGGTAAACACTTTATTTCACATAATATCAAATTTATGAGATTTGATGTTATTTATTTTGAGAACAATACCTTAACCTAAGTATGAGCAGCTGGTTATGGCTGGTTTGAACAGAAAGAGGATATGGCCGGTTTAAATAGGTGACTTCGTTTCATAGAACCAGAAGTGGTTTTGGGAGAGTTAGTATCAAAGAGGTTAAAGTAGAAATAGATAAACTCTCTGCTCTAACTTCATCATCATCATTTTACGTCCGCTTTTCCCTGCTTGCAAGGGTTGGACGGGTCCTATTCAGCACAGCATCTCTCCACTTGTCACAGTCCTTCGTCATCTCCTCTGTGAGTTTCAGAGATCTGAGGTCTGCTCTCACCATCTCCCCACCATGTTTTTCGTGGTCTACTTCTACTGCGTCTTCCTTCTACTGGGATTTCTTGGCACTTCTTTATCTAGCATCACATGTCCATACCATCTCAGCCTTCTCTCCTGCACACCACAACTTATCCCTCTTATACCCAGTTTCTTTCTCAACTCGTCTATGCTTGGTCGTTCACGCACATTGACATTGCACATCCAACGGAGCATACTTGCTTCATTTCTCTCCAGCCATCACATATCCTCTGCAGTTGCTGCCTATGTCTCATTTATCTTTATTGAATTACACTGAATAGCATAATTAGAATTTCTATAAATTCTTTATATTATTGGTAATTT
Organism: Eledone cirrhosa; assembly: GCA_964016885.1. Taxonomy (NCBI): domain Eukaryota; kingdom Metazoa; phylum Mollusca; class Cephalopoda; order Octopoda; family Eledonidae; genus Eledone; species Eledone cirrhosa. The sequence continues at coordinate 10,462,305 of OZ024746.1, read as the reverse complement.
CTTACTTGAACACAAGGTCACACAAATTTATACAAATTGGTAATGAAATTATGTTTATGACTATGAAGAACATTAGTGTAGAGTAAGAAAATGAGAATTTGCTTCATCTTGAAACCAGATACATATATTAACCCTTTTGTTACTATATATCTAATGAAATACACTGCTTATGATTTTTAAATCATTTTGAAAATAATCAAGAAATTCAAAGGATTTAGTAATGTAATTAACTTTCTTATTATTGAGCTGGTGTTTGGTATATGAAAAGGTTCTTGCAAAAAATTATGATGGAGGGTTTTTTAAATAAATATAAATATTTAAAAATAAACAACTTAGTAATGTTACTCGATAGAGTGTGTAGATCGGAGATCAAAATAGTCACTCCAGGTAAAGCCACTAATTGAGAGATCACAGCTCCGATAATATGGACATGTGAATTAGATTGTCTCAGGAAAGAATCACTGAACAGATTTTATGGGCAAAACTAACCGGCAGGAGACCCAGGGGGAGACACCGAGGAAGGTGGTTGGATAACATCCATGAGCTTGGCTGGTCTCACTTGGGGATCCAGCCAGATCAGTTGGAGATGGTTACTTCTGACAGTACCTGCTGGAAGGAGTGTTTGAGGACTCTGCCTCCACGACCTTCTCAGGAATAAGTATGCAAAGAAGAACTTAGTATCATAGAACCATGGTTGGTTTCAGGTGATTTGGTATCAAAAGGGTTAACAAAGTATTGTCAAATGAATTGTATACATGTACAAAATAATCCAAATAACTTACAGTATCAACTGTTTGATTAATGTTCCAGCTTTGTTGGCAAGCTTCAAAATTTTCAGTTGGAAAAATAGACTCAGATCCAGCCATCGGAAAGATCTCAATAACCTCCAAATTTTCTGTGACTCAAGGTCACTCCCATCAACTTTTGTTAACCTAATGATAAAATATTGTAGAGTTTAATTTACATTCAATACATTCTTTAAATATATAAAAACATTTCAATGCAAGTATGAAAAGAATGAAATGAAATTTACAGCTCATAACTGTACATGCTTAGTTGGCCTCATATGAGGCTGTATTTCATAGGAGGTTTCTTGAGTGTTTTAATGATAAAGGCTCTAATCCTATCATGAAAAGCAACATATCACACCGCCTGGTCCAAGAATCGAACCCATGACCACATGATCTTCAGTTCAATACCCTAACCACTAGACTACATACCTCCACGTATGCAGATTTTTAAAAAATACAAATATAAAAGAAAAAAAAAACATGAAAAATTTAATTAGTAATCTAAAATTTATAATTTGGGAAAATTCATATTCTGAAAAGAAAGCTAATCATTAAATTTCATAAGTGCATTTGTTTGTAGCTGGAAAAATGTCACATTTTAAATATTTAATGCAGCTTGTGAAGCTGTAATAAATAATAATATACCACTCTACTTTTGTATTGACTACTTTCATTGTTTTGTTTGTATACACAAATATGTACCTATATCATTATTTTGTGGCGGTGGATTGGCAGTATTGGTAGAGGGTCGGGCGCCATACTTTGAAGCATAGAGTTACCTCCCTTTATGATCTGAGTTCAAATCCCGCCGAGGTTAACTTTGCCTTTCATCCTTACGGGGTCGATAAAATAAAGTACCAGTAATGCACTGGGTAATTGCTGGCCTTGTGCCTAAAGTAGAAACAATTATTTTGTGGCCAATAAAGAAACCATTATTTTGCATCTGCTTTTATTATGGCATCAGCATTAGAGAAGTTATCTTGTCTTTGGCAAGACTTAACACTTTAGCATCTACATTACTCTATATATACAATTATATTTTCATGGTAAAGGCTTTACCTCACATAATATCGAATCTATGAGATTTTGATATTATTTATTTTGAGAACAATACCTTAACATCAGTATGAGTGGCCAGTTATAGCCAGTTTGAACAGAAAGAGGTGAAAGAATTCTGGCTGGGTACGGCCAGTCTCTACCTTATGCTAACTGCATTCATTCACAAACTTCAGTCTTGCCCCTGACAAGGCTGAAGATGAAGAATCTTCCCTTCTTTGTGGTTTCTCTGTTTGCTTATTCCTTTCTTTCCCACACAACTGAGTGGAAGAAAAAGAAAGTGATGACAGCATCAGGGGAGTGAAAGAAGAGAGAGTAATGGAAGACAGCTACATGAGGAGTGATGGATAGAAAATTACATAGAAACAAAATTGAGACAGCTATATGATGGTAGTTGGTAAAGAGATTAAAAAGAAATGGCATAGCCAAGCAAGTTTATTTTTTGGTATGGATTCAAATTTTTGGTAGTAGGGTTCAATGAATGTCAGTGGTATATACCATGATTGAAATAATAAAATACACAGGTTGGTATCAATAGGAGTATCTGGCCATACAAACAAAAACCTCCAAAACTGTGTCCAACCCATGTAATCATACACATGTACTCTGTATTTCCTGTCTGAATAAATATTCAAAACATTTTATACTAGTCATTGTTAAATACTTTTCATTTCCTTCCAGCTTTAAGAACAGATATTGTAAGCCTTAACTATAGGTGCAATTGTTATGAGGTTAAAATACTGAACTATTTAACAAGTGTTTCTAAGATCAAATGTCTTTGTAGTTTACTCAGGAACCAACTAAGCTAACAGTACTGGATCCACTCCTACTTTACAGTTGAATGGCGGAAGGAAAACCATCCAGCTATAGAAACAATTGTTCCAACATGAAATTTTACAGCTCACACCTACACATGTTTAGCTGGCCTCAAACGAGGTTACATCTCATAAAATGTTTCTCAGGTGTTTTAACTGTTTTGATACCAAACCACTTGAAACTGCCCCTGGTTCTAAGATACAGAGCTGTTTGTTTTAATGTGTTTATATTTATTTAAAAACCTTCCATCATAATTTTATGCAAGACACCTTTCTTAACTTATGCTCCAAATTCCAGCTTAATATTACTAAATCACTCTAAATTGATGATTTATTTTTTTAAATTATAAGCAGTGTTTTTCATTAGAAATGTTAACAAAAGGGTTAACAATAGGGGCTCCAGTCCAATCATGATAAGTATGAGTTCATGATCTTATAATTGTGAGTCCAATGATCTAACCACAAGTCCTCCAGTGATAGAAACAATTGTTCCAGTATGGGAAAATGGATGTAAAATAGTAAAGTGAAAAATATTAACTAAATATAACAAACATAGATGTCAGAAACTGCCCCAATATCTAACATGAATTATTGAAGTATAACCAGATTGACTTACACTTAAAATCAGCTTTCATCTTCACCAGCGTGGGTTGGGTTGTTAACTATAAATGGGTTGTTAACTTATAGACACATGCACACACACACAACCGGTATTTTAATCCTTTTCAAACAAAAGCACCTGAAATTACCTTTGGATTTATAAAACAATGATGCTTATTTTAAAGTGCTTATATTTATCTAAAAACTTTCCATCATAATTTATAATAATTAGTATTTACATCTAAAGCAATTAAGGTGTATTGAAAGGAGGCAGAAATCTAATGCTGTTTACATTAATACATTTATTAAAAGAAAATACTCATTTATAACAGTTGATATATATATATATATATATACTAGCATTAAAGCCCGGCGTTGCTCGGGGTCATTAAGTTACCAAAGTTAGCTTGCACCACCCATTTTATGGCAGCACTTTTTTGTCTGCCAGGCACTGGGTGAATGAATTGCAGACCTGGAAGCATGAGCTGCGCCAGCAGTGACAATTGTAGTTTCGCCTATGGATATTATCTCTGTGCAAAAGAGTGTTGAAATTTATTGTTTCACAGTACTTGCGCAACACGCGCGTAGACGATGCCAGCCGAACAACAGAGCGGCGATGGAGTTGTTCTGCATGGTTGTCTGTGTGTTTTCTAAATTTAAGACAGTAGGGAGGGTTGTGATATGAGGGAGAGTTAGCTGTTGTTTCTAGCAGGTTTAGTGACCTCATAGAGGATATGTGTTTTCTAAATTTAAGACAGTAGGGAGTGGTGTGATATGGGGGAGAGTTAGCTGCTGTTTCTAGCAGATTTAGTGACCTCATAGAAGATATGTTTTCTAAATTTAAGACAGTAGGGAGGAGTGTGATATGGGGGAGAGTTAGCTGCTGTTTCTAGCAGGTTTAGTAACCTCATAGAGGATATGTGTTTTCTAAATTTAAGGCAGTAGGGAGTGGTGTGAACGGACAGTATCACCATAAAGCTTGGAAAGAGAAAGTAGCAGAAAGTATGAAGGTGTATAGATTTTGAATGGTAGTAGAAAGAGTTCAGCAGTTTAAATGAGAGAGAAAAATCGTAAAATATTGAGTTTTATCTATTTTTTGCGTAATTGTGGGTGAAATTGAAAAAATGATCTGCGAAACTATTTCGAATACTGAATTGTAAATTTCAATTGAAGAAATTCTATATCGTAGATTTCTATAACGAAGGAGCATGACCACACACTGAGCTTTATAGATTATGATGATATGCTGTACCAGAAAACCATGCAAGCATAGAAAAATAATGGTGATGATGGTGAGGATGATGACATTAGAAGGTGAGAAAAGTCACTTGCTGCTGGGTCACATGGATGGGCGTGTTTACACAATAACTATTTTCTCTATTCTTCATAACATACACTTCTTTGACTTATCTGACATCTGAGTAACAGATATATTTAAATAAATAAAACCATAATTATTACTAACCTTAATAATTGTTTCTAACAAATAACATCTGTCAACATCAATCTATATATGTGTGTGTGTGTGTGTGTGTATATATAGCCAGAATCAGTTCCCGTCCCACCCTTGCAAGCAGGGAAAAGTGGACGTAAGATGATGTGTGTGTGTGTGTGTGTGTGTGTGTGTGTGTGTGTGTGTGTGTGTGTGTGTGCGCGTGCGTGTGTAATAAAATGCGTGGCCAATCACATTTGTTTTCAATTAAAATCTAGATAAAGAAATAAATCATTTATATTTTTCACTTAATTATAACAGATTGATTTTTAATTCAATAATAAATTGAATATTTGTTATTTTCCTCTCATGAAAGTATGTGACCCTCTCGGTAGGATGTTGTACTCAAAATCAAAAGACAATGGAAACATTGTTTCCTTGGTCTGATTTAATGATTGTCTCCTTTTCTTTCCTTTCTGTAGTATATATTAAATGAAACATCAATGTGATGCTGGAGAATCCCAAGGTGAAAAAGAAAGCCAGAATAGAAAAATTACTGAAGAATTTGAGAAGAAATGGGAATTGTAAAAAAAGAGTGAAGATCAGAAACCAGTCCACAAGTTCATTGGAGGCATTTACTGGCTGGTTGATTCTGTTTTATTTTAAACTTTCAGAGGGAGGTCTCCTACTTCTTCTGTTAAATATTATATCATTAATGGGGACAGTGAAATGTTAAGAGAATGACTGCAAGGCTTGAAACAAACTAACAACCATCATTGTTTAACATCTATCTTCCATGCTAGCATGGGTTAGACAGGTTGTACCATTTGAGGCAAGTTAGGTTAGGTGACTGTCTTGCTCATACAGAACTGGCATGGTTTCTACAGCTGGATGCCTTTCCTAACGCCAACCACATTTACAGTGTAGAATGGGTGATTTTTGTCATGACACCTACAAGACCATTTTACAGAATGGACTGGGCATTTTTGTCGTGGCACCAAAATGACCACTTTACACTGCGGACTGGAGACTGGGAGTAAAGATGTGAGAGAAGGGTGGGGTGATTAGGATATGGGTGGAGTGTTAACCCTTTAGCATTTAAACCGGCCAGAATTATTTCACCTCTTTCTGTTCAAACCAGCTGTAACCAGCTGCTTATACTGATGTTAAAGCATTGATCTCAAAATAAATAATATCAAAATCTCATAGATTCAATATTATGTGGGATAATTATGTGAGATAAAGCCTTTACTGTGAAAATACAATAGTAAATATAGAGTAATGTAAATGCTAAAGAGTTAAGGCATGGGAGATGTATGGAAGGAAAAGGACGATAATGGTTAAGAGGTACATATTAGATGTATGCTTCAACCCGTGCACATGGGAAAGCAGGTCTTCTGTATTACTACACAACGCCAAAGATCTCGGTCCTGTGTCATCACCTTTGAGAAGTGCAATTGTGCAAGGTCAGCTTTTATCACCTCATCCCAGGTTTTCCTACTCCATAGCTTCCATCAACTTTGGTTGTCCCGCACCTTTTTATACAATGTAAACTTAATATAACACTACCACATCCACCTTCGGAAGTGTCTTGATTTTATTGAATATAAGTTGTCACTTTTTAATATTATTTGGAAGCTTAACCAAATAAAATAAATTTCAATTTTTTTTTTTTATGAAAAGAAAAATGAAATTAAAATTGACAGTATTCCTCTCTCCATTCTCAATGTGAAATGATCCTTGATATGACACAATCTCCATTGCAAAAGTATATTCTGATTAACCCTTTTATGGCCATATTTCTAATGAAAAACCCTGTCTAGATGTTTCAAATAACTTTTTAAATGATCAAGAATTTAGAAAGGTTTAGTAAAGCAACTGACTTTGTAATTATACTCCTCGTTTATTTAGAACAATGACCTCACCTTGGTTGTCATAGTCACAATGTCTCAGCTATTGTACCCTATGGCTTTCTTCAGAAACATGTCATAGTCAGTAATGTTTTTTGGATTTTGAACTGAACTTTTTACTCAGACCATGGAGTAGATTGTTCTCATTCTATTGTCTATGCTCAGAATATACTTGTATTAGTTATTAGTTACTTGTGATGACAATAGTAGAGTCAATATAAGCATTGGTAGTTTACTTGGGGGGCATGGGTTCAAACACTGGGTCAGTGTATTGAAATATACTTGAGTTTCAGTGGAATAAGCAAGAGACATCACAAGTAAGTATAAATATTACAAGGATATCTTATGCCTTGACAATAGAATGAGAACAATCTATCCTTGTTCAGTTCAAAGAACATTAACTGAATATGACAGACACATGATGGAGGCGAGAGGATAGAGTAGATGAAATATCATGACTATAACAACCAAGATGAAGAATATAACAACCAAGATGAAGAATATAACAACCAAGATGAAGAAACTATAACAACCAAGATGAAGAAACTATAACAACCAAGATGAAGAAACTATAACAACCAAGATGAAGAATATAACAACCAAGATGAAGAAACTATAACAACCAAGATGAAGAAACTATAACAACTGAGATGAAGAAACTATAACAACCGAGATGAAGAAACTATAACAACCAAGATGAAGAAACTATAACAACCAAGATGAAGAAACTATAACAACTGAGATAAAGAAACTATAACAACCAAGATGAAGAAACTATAACAACCAAGATGAAGAAACTATAACAACTGAGATGAAGAAACTATAACAACCGAGATGAAGAAACTATAACAACTGAGATGAAGAAACTATAACAACTGAGATGAAGAATATAACAACCAAGATGAAGAATATAAGAACCAAGATGAAGAAACTATAACAACCAAGATGAAGAAACTATAACAACCAAGATGAAGAAACTATAACAACCAAGATGAAGAAACTATAACAACCAAGATGAAGAAACTATAACAACTGAGATGAAGAAACTATAACAACTGAGATGAAGAAACTATAACAACCAAGATGAAGAAACTATAACAACCAAGATGAAGAAACTATAACAACCAAGATGAAGAAACTATAACAACCAAGATGAAGAAACTATAACAACCAAGATGAAGAATATAACAACCAAGATGAAGAAACTATGACAACCAAGATGAAGAAACTATAGAAACTAAGATGAAGAAACTATAACAACCAAGATGAAGAACCTATAACAACCAAGATGAAGAAACTATAACAACCAAGATAAAGAAACTATAACAACCAAGATGAAGAAACTATAACAACTGAGATGAAGAAACTATAACAACCGAGATGAAGAAACTATAACAACCAAGATGAAGAAACTATAACAACCAAGATGAAGAAACTATAACAACCAAGATGAAGAAACTATAACAACCAAGATGAGGAAACTATAACAACCAAGATGAAGAATATAACAACCAAGATGAAGAAACTATAACAACCAAGATAAAGAAACTATAACAACCAAGATAAAGAAACTATAACAACCAAGATGAAGAATATAACAACCGAGATGAAGAAACTATAACAACCGAGATGAAGAAACTATAACAACCAAGATGAAGAAACTATAACAACCGAGATGAAGAAACTATAACAACCGAGATGAAGAAACTATAACAACCGAGATGAAGAAACTATAACAACCGAGATGAAGAAACTATAACAACCGAGATGAAGAAACTCTAACAACCGAGATGAAGAAACTATAACAACTGAGATGAAGAAACTATAACAACCGTGATGAAGAAACTATAACAACCGAGATGAAGAAACTATAACAACCGAGATGAAGAAACTATAACAACCAAGATGAAGAAACTATAACAACCAAGATGAAGAATATAACAACCAAGATGAAGAATATAACAACCAAGATGAAGAAACTATAACAACCAAGATGAAGAAACTATAACAACCAAGATGAAGAAACTATAACAACTGAGATGAAGAAACTATAACAACTAAGATGAAGAAACTATAACAACCAAGATGAAGAAACTATAACAACCAAGATGAAGAAACTATAACAACCAAGATGAAGAATATAACAACCAAGATGAAGAATATAACAACCAAGATGAAGAAACTATAACAACCAAGATGAAGAAACTATAGCAACTAAGATGAAGAAACTATAACAACCAAGATGAAGAAACTATAACAACTGAGATGAAGAAACTATAACAACCGAGATGAAGAAACTATAACAACGGAGATGAAGAAACTATAACAACCGAGATGAAGAAACTATAACAACCGAGATGAAGAAACTATAACAACCGAGATGAAGAAACTATAACAACCGAGATGAAGAAACTATAACAACCAAGATGAAGAAACTATAACAACCGAGATGAAGAAACTATAACAACCAAGCTGAAGAAACTATAACAACTGAGATGAAGAATATAACAACCGAGATGAAGAAACTATAACAACCGAGATGAAGAAACTATAACAACCGAGATGAAGAAACTATAACAACCGAGATGAAGAAACTATAACAACCGAGATGAAGAAACTCTAACAACCGAGATGAAGAAACTCTAACAACCAAGATGAAGAAACTATAACAACCGAGATGAAGAAACTATAACAACCGAGATAAAGAAACTATAACAACCGAGATGAAGAAACTATAACAACCGAGATGAAGAATATAACAACCGAGATGAAGAAACTATAACAACCAAGATGAAGAAACTATAACAACCGAGATGAAGAAACTATAACAACCGAGATGAAGAAACTATAACAACCGAGATAAAGAAACTATAACAACCAAGATGAAGAAACTATAACAACTGAGATGAAGAATATAACAACTGAGATGAAGAATACAACAACTGAGATAAAGAAACTATAACAACCGAGATGAAGAAACTATAATAACTGAGATGAAGAAACTATAATAACGGAGATAAAGAAACTATAACAACCAAGATGAAGAAACTATAACAACTGAGATGAAGAATATAACAACTGAGATGAAGAATACAACAACTGAGATAAAGAAACTATAACAACCGAGATGAAGAAACTATAATAACCGAGATGAAGAAACTATAATAACGGAGATGAAGAAACTATAACTACCGAGATGAAGAAACTATAACAACCGAGATGAAGAAACTATAACAACCGAGATGAAGAAACTATAACAACCGAGATGAAGAAACTATAACAACCAAGATGAAGAAACTATAACAACCGAGATGAAGAAACTATAACAACCAAGATGAAGAAACTATAACAACTGAGATGAAGAATATAACAACCGAGATGAAGAAACTATAACAACCAAGATGAAGAAACTATAACAACCAAGATGTTCTTCATGATGAAGAAACTATAACAACCAAGATGAAGAAACTATAACAACTGAGATGAAGAATATAACAACCGAGATGAAGAAACTATAACAACCAAGATGAAGAAACTATAACAACCGAGATGAAGAAACTATAACAACCGAGATGAAGAAACTATAACAACCGAGATAAAGAAACTATAACAACCAAGATGAAGAAACTATAACAACTGAGATGAAGAATATAACAACTGAGATGAAGAATACAACAACTGAGATAAAGAAACTATAACAACCGAGATGAAGAAACTATAATAACTGAGATGAAGAATATAACAACCGAGATGAAGAAACTATAACAACCAAGATGAAGAAACTATAACAACCGAGATGAAGAAACTATAACAACCGAGATGAAGAAACTATAACAACCGAGATGAAGAAACTATAACAACCGAGATGAAGAAACTATAACAACCGAGATGAAGAAACTATAACAACCAAGATGAAGAAACTATAACAACCGAGATGAAGAAACTATAACAACCGAGATGAAGAAACTATAACAACCGAGATAAAGAAACTATAACAACCAAGATGAAGAAACTATAACAACTGAGATGAAGAATATAACAACTGAGATAAAGAAACTATAACAACCGAGATGAAGAAACTATAATAACTGAGATGAAGAATATAACAACCGAGATGAAGAAACTATAACAACCAAGATGAAGAAACTATAACAACTGAGATGAAGAAACTATAACAACTGAGATGAAGAAACTATAACAACCAAGATGAAGAAACTATAACAACCAAGATGAAGAAACTATAACACCCGAGATGAAGAATATAACCACCAAGATGAAGAAACTATAACAACTGAGATGAAGAAACTATAGCAACTAAGATGAAGAAACTATAACAACCGAGATGAAGAAACTATAACAACCAAGATGAAGAAACTATAACAACCAAGATGAAGAATATAACCACCAAGATGAAGAAACTATAACAACCAAGATGAAGAAACTATAACACCCGAGATGAAGAATATAACCACCAAGATGAAGAAACTATAACAACTGAGATGAAGAAACTATAACAACCAAGATGAAGAAACTATAACAACTGAGATGAAGAAACTATAACAACTGAGATGAAGAAACTATAACAACTGAGATGAAGAAACTATAACAACCAAGATGAAGAAACTAATTTGAATAAAACAATGAATAATAATAATAATTTCTGATTTAGGCACAAGGCCAACAATTCCGAGAGAGGGGAAAGTTGATTAAATCAACCCAGTGCAATACTAGTACTATATTTTATAGACCCCGTAAGGATGAAAGGCAAAGCTAACCTTCGGCAGAATTTGAACTCAGAAGATAAAAGGCCGTAACTATATACTGGAAAGCATGTTATCCAACACTCTGCTAATATTGCCAACCCTTTGCCCCAGTGAATCATGATAATCCCTCATCTCAGAAATTGAAAGAAAAACTACTTTTTTTATTATTCATCTCAGGTTTAAGTAAAGTTAACATAACGTAACAAAAAATTCTTAAATAAAATTATGATGGACAATTATAATTTAAATATGAACACTTTAAAATAGTGTTTGCATTATATCGGGGGGGGGGGGGGGTATGAAGTTAAATAACATGTATGCATCATTAACCAATTTGCTACTATATTTCTAATGAAAGACACAGCCTCTGATTTTAAAATAATTTTGAAAATAATCAAGACTCTGGAAGGATTTAGTGATATAGCCAGGTGGTGCTATTAACCCTTTAGCATTTAAACCGGCCATATCCAGCCAGAATTCTCTCACCTCTTTCTGTTTAAACCGGCCATAACTGGCCACTCATACTGATGTTAAGGTATTGTTCTCAAAATAAGTTATATCAAAATTTTATAGAATTGATAATATGCAAGATATTATGTGAGGTAAAGCCTTTACCGCAAAAATACAATAGTATATATGGCAGTGAGACCTGGGCATTGTGTGCAGAGGATATACGCAGACTGGAGAGAAACGAAGCTTGCATGCTCCGCTGGATGTGTAATAGTAATATACGTGAACGGCAAAGCATAAACGAACTCAGGGAGAAATTAGGAATAAGAGGGATCAGATGTTGTTTACTCGAGAGAAGACTACGTTGGTACGGTCACGTGATGCGCATAAAAGACGACAGCTGTATAAAAAAGTGCAGGGCAATAAAAATAGACGGTAGCCACGGAGTAGGCAGACCCAGAAAAACCTGGGACGACTTGATAAATTCCGACCTCACACACTTACACCTCTCCAAGACAATGTCACTGTACCGAGATCTTTGGTGCTACACAGTTATACAGAAGACCCGCCTTGCCTAAGTACAAAGCGAAACCTACAGTCAGTAGGCACCTCTAACAAAATACACCCCCCGTCCCACTACCCCCACCCCATCCACACCACCCCCTTAAATGTGAAGTTATGTTGGTACCACAACATCCAGTCCGAAACAAATGAGGTTGTGTAGGTGTCACGACAAAAAACACACAGTCCACGCTGTAATATGGCCGTGTAGGTAACCCGGTAAAAACCTCCCAGTCCACACTGTAAACGTGGTTGGTGTTGGGAAGGGCTTCCAGCCGTAGAAAACCCGCCAGACAGTCCTATACGAGCAGGATAACCAATTTTGCCTCAAGTGGGAAAACTCCCGTCCAAACCCATGCAAGCGTGGAAGATGGACGTTAAACGATGATGATGATGATGAAAGTAATGTAAACGGTAAAGGGTTAAGTTAGACATGGCCTGAGCCAATACTGGCCAAAAGTTATCAAAGTTATTATTATGCTGGTGTTTGGAGCATAACTTAAAGGTTCTTAAAAATAAAATTATGAGGAAATGTTTTTATCAGGGTTATCAGATGTTAAGGAATGATGATGATAACTTCTCCAAAATAAGCAGTTTTATAATGAGGAACTATAGACGGTTTCGTATTTTTAGAATTGACAGAATTTTGGTGAGAACACTTTTTATATCTAAGATCTCTCAAATTACTCAGAAGTTTGAATTTAATATAAAAAGGGGAAAAGTTTAACACTTTTGATACTAAATTGCCTGAAATCAACCATAATTCACTGACACAAAGCTGTTTATTCTAAAGTATCTAAAAACCTTCCATTATAATTCTATGTAAGGGCGGTGAATTGGCAGTATCGGTAGAGGGTCGGACGCCATGCTTTACAGCATAGTTACGTCCCCTTACAGTCTGAGTTCAAATCCCGTAGAGATTAACTTTGCCTTTCATCCTTACTGAGTCGATAAAATCAAGTACCAGTAACACACTGGGTAATTGCTGGCCTTGTGCCAAAAGTTGAAACAATTATAATTCTATGTAAGAACTGTTGTTAAGCTATATTCCAAACACCAGCTTAATAATTGAAAAGTTAGCTATATTACTAAATTCCCCAAAAAAATTCTTAATTATTTTCAAAATGTTGGAAATCAGAGTATTTCATTAGGAATATGGCACCGGCAGGATTAGAAAGACAAACATTCTCAAAAAATGGTATCAATTTTTTTGTCTTGGTTTTTCATTAGAGTAGGTGACGAATTGATAGAGTCATTAGAATGTCAGATAGAATGTTTTGCAGTATTCGTTTCAGTTTTCTGCTCAATAAAATAAAATCCTACTGAAGCCAACTTTGCCTTTCATCCATTCGAGGTCGATAAAACAAGTACCAGTCACGTACTGGGTTGATTTTTCCACTATATCTTTCTCACTTCCTTTCTGTCACTCACTATCCTTTGCTGGAAGAAATCTGCTGGAGATGTGACGGGCTCTGCCAGGTTTAAAATTGCCCTAGAAATGCTGTATCTTAATACAGTGTCCCTTCAACTCCCTCAGGAGTTATGGGACCCTTTTTTTAATTTCATTATGACAAACAAATTACAAATGTATCTTTTCATGGATAGCTTAACACTGGAAATATCAACACTAAGGTTCCTTTGAATAAAAACTGTAAATAAATGTTTCTTAATGATTCTATCCTAGATCAATATGAAAGTCAGCAGTGAATCCCCACATTTACTAATATAACAGGTTTATCTGCTGATAAATACAATACACAGAGCACAAATGAACAAGTTGATGGCTATTGGATGACAACCAATCATGAGGTTTGCTGGTGTCATTCTGTAACCAACACAATATTTTGATCATGGTCAAGAAAGAGATTTAACCTTTTAGCATTTACATTATTCAAGATATACTATTATATTTTCATGGTAAAGTCTTTGCCTAACATAATTATCTCACATAATATTGAATCTCTGAGATTTTGATGGTATTTATTTTTACAATACCTTAATATCAGCATGGTTACAGATGGTTTGAACAGAAAGAAGTGAGAGAATTCTGGCTGGATACAGCAGGTTTAAATGCTAAAGGGTTAGCATTTACATTATTCTACATTTATTATTGTATTTCCATGGTAAACACTTTATTTCACATAATTATCTCGATTTTAGCCAATTTGGGAACTTTTAGATGTTTTTGTCCCACAGCCCAGTTTAATTTTCTATTTTAAAAAAAACTTACGCCCTACTGATTGTATGTAGCATAATATGTCCACTCGATCTTGAGAAACACTCTGGATGGTCATTCACCCCATTAAAAATCTCCTTCAAATCTCAACTTACTGTCTTTAAAAATGAGACACATTAGATAATGTAGTCCTAAATACACCATGCCTGAAGCAAGAAGAAAAAGATGGAATGGTCATAGTTGGCTTAGTGTATAGTTTAGAGAAGGGTGGGACCCTGTCAACTTGCCCTAGATATATATAAAGCTAAAATCCTCAGTGGTATCCTTACCACCAAATATATTATGAGAGTCACTATATCCTACCTAAAATAACAGGTTAAAAATCTGTCTGCTTCTGCTCAGTGCTTCATCTCCAGATAATTATTATGGGGATTTCTTCATATATATTCCATAGAGATATTCATTTTACTTAATGCAGATTAATATTGTGTGTGATAGAGAGAGAGAGAGAATGTCAGCATTATTAACTCTTTTGTCTGAAGATTGCCACCCTACTCCTACCTTAATATGTCGTCCATCTCGTGGTCCCAGCTAACAGAATGGAAAAGACTATACTTCCAGAGGATGGTGAGGAAGATGCACTGGAACAGCCACTCCATCTCGTGTGACTCACACTTGCAGGCAGCCAGCCAGCTCCACTCCAATAGCAGTGAGGAGGGTGGTGGCCAAGGGGGCAAAAAAATATGATTTAACTAACATCAAAACAATACAAATTTACAATATTAAAAACCATGAATTATGAAAACTAAAGAAGAAAGGCCTTCGTTTGTTGTTTTAATATTCCTTTCTTTGTTACATTCTAACTGCATTCTTGGCACAATGTAGGTCAAAGAATTATAGTCAATGAAATTACTTACAAAACAGGTTTTTAGAACATAAAGGGAAATCTATTTTTGTATAAGAATTTATTATTTCCACATAAGATGAACAGAAACATTTTTATTTAAGTTTAATCCTTCTGGTATTTATCTTCATGAAAATGGGTTTTTTTCCCGTTTTTTTTTTTTTTATATTTCTCATTTCAAAGTGTTCATATCTAGATTAAAAACTTTAACCCTTTCCATCATAATTTTATGTGGAAACCTTTTTATGTGTTATGTTCTAAACCCCAGCTTGATATAGAAATCAATGTAAAAGTTAATTATGTGACTAAATCCCTCACAATTTTTGATTATTTTCAAAATTAACCAAAATTAACAGGCAGCATATTTCATTTTAAACATAGTCCAGAACAGGGTTAAAATGATATGAAAACTGATTTAGTTGCTGTTTAACCCCAGGTCAACCATGATCAAGTAGACAAGTATTGGTAATGGCTAGAATATCAAAGATATTCTAGCCATAACCGATTTTGGTTTTCTTTTTTTCAGGCAATGTATCCAATGCACCAGGTCTCTTTTTAAGACAGTAAGTTGAAATTTTGAAAGAGATTTAACTCCTATTTCGAGTAAGTTAAATGATCACATTGAAGTTCCCTCACTGGCTGAAAATTGAAAATGATCAAAAATCAAATTTGACATACTTTGAGCTAACTAAACAAATGATGAATAGGACCTTCCTTAAGAAAGCCCTGACTGAGTAGAGTAAATATTTACTGCCTACAACTGTTCTGAGCATTCTTCATAAAGCCTTCCAAAATATACCTTCTTTTAATTAAAAAATAAAACTATTACAAATAATTGGTTAAAGCATCAAGAATTGCTCAAAATTTCCAAAAAATAAAAATAACAAATACTAAATAAGATAGAACCGTGTGGAATAAAGGATTATACATGCCATGCCATGTGTCCATAACTCCTAATTAATTTGTAGGGGTGTTGTATTTAAACCTGGCTGAGCCCAGAATACAGCTGATTTCTTCCAGAGAGAAAAAGATATAGAAAGTTTTCTCCCCAGTGCTAGACTGATACTATATATATCAACCTCAAAAGGATGAAAGCCAAACTTGGCTTCAGTGGGATTTGAACTCAGAGCAGAGAGAGCCAGAAAGAATACTGCAAAGCAATCTATCTTATGTTCTAACAACTCTGGTTATTCACTATCTTGAACCATTTATAAACTGAGTTAAACTGAAAAAGGAACTATGGACTAAAGGCTAAATAGAGACTAGTTTCGAAAGGTACCCCTAAGGGTTTCCTCAACTGGGGTAAACTTAACCACAGGAAGGAGATTTGCTGGTTCTGGATTAGTACATATTTTCTTCATTTGTAATTAAAAACAATCAGAAATTAGGATGAAAATTTGAAGTAGGCGTCAATGGGATTAAAAAATGTGTATGAAAACCCTGTTCTAAGACAATGAAATTCCTAGCAAATCTTTCAGCTAAACTACAACAGAAGAGATACTGTATTTACACTTTAACCCTTTAATGTTCAAACTGGCCAAAATGGGCCAGAATTCTATATCTCTTTCTGTTGAAACTGGCTGTAACTGGCCACTCATACTGATGTTAAGGTATTGTTCTCAAAATAAATACTTTCAAAATCTCATAGATTCAATATTATGTGAGATAATTATCATGAAAATATAATAGCATATATAGAGTAATGTAAATGCTAAAGGGTTAATGTAATTGCTGACTGTTGCAATATTGAATATAAAACTGCTTAAATGATAGATTCAAGTTCAGTTATGTAATCATTTCACAGAATATTATAGCAAGTTGCTATATTGATTTTAGAAGCCTGTATCAATAAACAGAAGAAAAAAAATGATAAATTAAATAAAATATTTTTCTAAAATGTTCCTAAATTACTTCTAGTTAGAGGTGTTACGTTTACAACAATTATTACAGGTTTAAAATTTGAGATTTATTTTCAAACCAATTTTTACATGGTACTTCAATAACAGCCAATTAATTGTGAATATATTTTAATAAAATCAAACTTTATCCTTTCTTTAAAATAATTTTTATTTCAAATGCTGCAGATTTAATCAGTTTTTATGTACATAATTTAGGTCAAAAGAAGTTTTTAAACATTAATAAATATCAAAAATTCAATTAATGATTGTGGACTAGAGGGAGGGGGGTAGCTTCCAACAAAATAAATTCTATCCTAGATTGCAGAATAACTATTTTTTAAAATGGTTCTTCAGATTCTGCTCAAATCTTGCCCAGGTCTACTTTTCCTGCCTTCATTTCAAGATCACTAAAATAAACACTGAGATCAATAAAAAAATAAATACTTAGATCAATGTAATCAACTAAAATACCCAATAAGGTGGTGCCCCAGCATAGCTAGTCAAATAAAACCAACTGAAGAATTAAAGAATTAGGAAAATAATCCATCAATATATTCCTTTAAAGTATTCTTGGGTTCCAATGGCAGGGGGGGGGGGGGATTATTTGAGACTCGAGAGTAACTAAAAGAAATATGGGGGGGGGGTGCATTATCATCATTTTATGTCCACTAAGATGGCATAGGTTGGATGGGTTGTCATGATCTGAGATAAGATGAATCAGATAACTAGGCCTTAAGACATTACATATGTTGGCATGGTTTCTATGGTTGGATACCCTACCTAATGCCAACCACTTTATAAAGTGTACTATGTGTAATTTATTGCGGAACCAGCACTACCACATTACAGAATGTAGTAGATGCATTTTATTGAGCCACCAGCACTAGAGAGGTTATTATGTGTTTGCCAAAACAAAAGGGTTCACTTGACCCTAGAAAGGAAATGTGTGTACTATAGAGAAGAGACATATCAAGTGCTACAAAAGGAAAAATAAAAAATTAAATTAAAATTATCATATTTCTTCAGTACATCCTATTCTTTAGTTTGTTTTAGGAATCAGAGCCAGGAACATGTTGGAACACCACCCTACCTTCATGTGTCACAACCAGGAACATGGTGGAACACCACATTACCTTCATGTGTCACAGCCAGGAACATGGTGGAACACCACCCTACCTTCATGTGTCACAGCCAGGAACATGGTGGAACACCACATTACCTTCATGTAGTAGTCAGGAACATGTTGGAACACCACATTACCTGCATGTGTCACAGCCAGGAACATGGTGGAACACCACATTACCTTCATGTGTCACAGCAAGGAACATGGTGGAACACCAGATTACCTTCATGTAGCACAGCCAGGAACATGGTGGAACACCACCCTACCTTCATGTGTCACAGCCAGGAACATGGTGGAACACCACATTACCTTTATGTGTCACAGCCAGAAACATGGTGGAACACCACGCTACCTTCATGTGTCACAGCCAGGAACATGGAACAGCACCATACCTTCATGTGTCAGCCAGGAACATGGTGGAACACCACATTACCTTCATGTAGCACAGCCAGGAACATGTTGGAACACCACCATACCTTCATGTAGCACAGCCAGGAACATGGTGGAACACCACATTACCTTCATGTAGCACAGCCAGAAACATGGAACAGCACCATACCTTCATGTAGCACAACCAGGAACATGGTGGAACAGCACCATACCTTCATGTGTCACAGCCAGGAACATGGTGGAACACCACATTACCTTCATGTAGCACAATGAGGAACATGGTGGAACACCACATTACCTTCATGTGTCACAGCCAGGAACATGTTGGAACACCACATTACCTTCATGTGTCACAGCCAGGAACATGTTGGAACACCACATTACCTTCATGTGTCACAGCCAGGAACATGGTGGAACACCACATTCCCTTCATGTAGCACAATGAGGAACATGGTGGAACAGCACCCTAGCTTTATGTGTCACAGCCAGGAACATGGAGGAACAGCACCCTACCTTCATGTGTCACAGCCAGGAACATGGAACACCACATTACCTTTATGTGTCACAGCCAGGAACATGTTGGAACACCACATTACCTTCATGTGTCACAGTCAGAAACATGTTGGAACACCACCCTACCTTCATGTGTCACAGCCAGGAACATGGTGGAACACCACCCTACCTTCATGTGTCACAACCAGGAACGTGGTGGAACACCACATTACCTTCATGTGTCACAGCCAGGAACATGGTGGAACACCACATTACCTTCATGTGTCACAGCCAGGAACATGGTGGAACACCACCCTACCTTCATGTGTCACAGCCAGGAACATGGTGGAACACCACATTACCTTCATGTGTCACAGCCAGGAACATGGTGGAACACCACATTACCTTCATGTAGCACAGCCAGGAACATAGGGGAACACCACATTACCTTCATGTGTCACAGCCAGGAGCATGGTGGAACACCACATTACCGTCATGTAGCAGTCAGGAACATGTTGGAACACCACATTACCTTCATGTGTCACAGCCAGGAACATGGTGGAACACCACATTACCTTCATGTAGCACAATGAGGAACATGGTGGAACAGCACCCTAGCTTTATGTGTCACAGCCAGGAACATGGAGGAACAGCACCCTACCTTCATGTGTCACAGCCAGGAACATGGAACACCACATTACCTTTATGTGTCACAGCCAGGAACATGTTGGAACACCACATTACCTTCATGTGTCACAGTCAGAAACATGTTGGAACACCACCCTACCTTCATGTGTCACAGCCAGGAACATGGTGGAACACCACCCTACCTTCATGTGTCACAGCCAGGAACATGGTGGAACACCACATTACCTTCATGTGTCACAGCCAGCAACATGGTGGAACACCACCATACCTTCATGTGTCACAGCCAGGAACATGGTGGAACACCACCCTACCTTCATGTGTCACAGCCAGGAACATGGTGGAACACCACATTACCTTCATGTAGCACAGTCAGGAACATGTTGGAACACCACATTACCTTCATGTGTCACAGCCAGGAACATGGTGGAACACCACATTACCTTCATGTAGCAGTCAGGAACATGTTGGAACACCACATTACCTTCATGTGTCACAGCCAGGAACATGGTGGAACACCACATTACCTTCATGTAGCACAGCCAGGAACATAGGGGAACACCACATTACCTTCATGTGTCACAGCCAGGAACATGGTGGAACACCACATTACCTTCATGTAGCACAATGAGGAACATGGTGGAACAGCACCCTAGCTTTATGTATCACAGCCAGGAACATGGAGGAACAGCACCCTACCTTCATGTGTCACAGCCAGGAACATGGAACACCACATTACCTTTATGTGTCACAGCCAGGAACATGTTGGAACACCACATTACCTTCATGTGTCACAGTCAGAAACATGTTGGAACACCACCCTACCTTCATGTATCACAGCCAGGAACATGTTAGAACACCACCCTACTTCATGTGTCACAGCCAGGAACATGGTGGAACACCACATTACCTTCATGTGTCACAGCCAGGAACATGGTGGAACACCACATTACCTTCATGTGTCACAGCCAGGAACATGGTGGAACACCACGCTACCTTCATGTATCACAGCTAGGAACATGGTGGAACACCACATTACCTTCATGTAGCACAGCCAGGAACATAGGGGAACACCACATTACCTTCATGTGTCACAGCCAGGAACATGGTGGAACACCACATTACCTTCATGTAGCACAGTCAGGAACATGTTGGAACACCACATTACCTTCATGTGTGACAGCCAGGAACATGGTGGAACACCACATTACCTTCATGTAGCACAGTCAGGAACATGTTGGAACACCACATTACCTTCATGTGTCACAGCCAGGAACATGGTAGAACACCACATTACCTTCATGTAGCACAGCCAGGAACATGGTGGAACACCACTCTACCTTCGTGTCACAGCCAGGAACATGGTGGAACACCACCCTACCTTCATGTGTCACAGCCAGGAACGTGGAACAGCACCATACCTTCATGTGTCAGCCAGGAACATGGTGGAAAACCACATTACCTTCATGTAGCACAGCCAGGAACATGTTGGAACACCACCATACCTTCATGTAGCACAGCCAGGAACATGGTGGAACACCACATTACCTTCATGTAGCACAGCCAGGAACATGGAACAGCACCATACCTTCATGTAGCACAACCAGGAACATGATGGAACAGCACCATACCTTCATGTGTCACAGCCAGGAACATGGTGGAACACCACCTTACCTTCATGTAGCACAGCCAGGAACATGGTGGAACACCACATTACCTTCATGTGTCACAGCCAGGAACATGGTGGAACACCACATTACCTTCATGTAGCACAATGAGGAACATGGTGGAACACCATATTACCTTTATGTGTCACAGCCAGGAACATGGTGGAATAGCACCATACCTTCATGTGTCACAGCCAGGAACATGTTGGAACACCACATTACCTTTGTGTCACAGCCAGGAACATGGAGGAACAGCACCCTAGCTTTATGTGTCACAGCCAGGAACATGGAGGAACAGCACCCTACCTTCATGTGTCACAGCCAGGAACATGTTGGAACACCACATTACCTTCATGTGTCAGTCAGAAACATGTTGGAACACCACATTACCTTCATGTGTCACAGTCAGAAACATGTTGGAACACCACCCTACCTTCATGTGTCACAGCCAGGAACATGTTGGAACACCACATTACCTTCATGTGTGAATGCGATATATTTTAGCTTATTTTTAATGACACATTGCTGCAGTAATTATTGATGATATAACGATAACTTTGAAAAATAGAAACGGTAAAATCAATATCTAAAAAGTAAAAATATTCTTGAGTATCAAAATAGTTTTTACTAAAATTATATATTTTTTTAAAAACCATCTTGTGGACTGCTGATTTGTTCAAGTTAGTACAATAGTTATGAAACATGGACATGTAAATATAAAATTGGAAAATCTCACTGAATCATTGAAAATGTGGGTCCTTGGTTGATGTAAAAATATATGGAAAATAGTTAACAAGTCCTTTTATTAAGCCTTTAGCATTTAAACCAGCCATATCCGGCCAGAATTCTATCACCTTTTTCTGTTCAAACCAGTTGTAACTTGCCACTCATACTAATGTTAAGGTATTGTTCTCAAAATAAATAACATCAAAATCTCATAGATTCGATATTATGTGGGCTAAACCCTTTTCTGTGAAAATACAATAGTATATATAGAGTAATGTGAATGCTAAAGGGTTAATCATGAGGTTCTGAGTAAAATCCCACAACATAGAAGCTTGGGTAGGTGTCTGCTATCATAGCCTCAGGTCAACCCAATAGTGAGACACAGGTGAAGACTATAGACAGGGTACCCTCATGTCAATTACAATTACATTGCTTTTGTCAAACTTCTAAAAGATGGAAAAACATTGGTGAGTATCTTAGGAGAGCAGGCTCTATGGAAGCTCCACTGTTGAAAACTGAAGAGGGTGCCACAGTAAAATACAGAGTGAGCATATATATCTAACCCACATGGTAAAGTGGTAGAGTAGGTGCCACAAAAAACACCCTGTCCACTTTGTAAGGTGGTGTTGCTGGAGCAGTAATAAATTAAGAAGATTTTACTGTAGAAGGTCCCTTGTCATCAATGCACTTCTCTTGCCGCTCTATATATATATCTACAGTGGATATGGTGCATGTCTCTCAGACATGACAACCCTGAATTTTAATTTTGGATATATATATATATATATATATGCATATATATATATATATATATATATATATATATATGCATATATATATGTGTGTATACACACACACACACATATACATATATGTTGTTATAGCTTACACCTGCATAGGTTTAGTTGGCCTCCTTTGATGTTGTAAGTCATAGGTCTCTTGGGTGTTTTAATGATAGGGGAACAAAGAAATTTTTCTTGGGGAACATTTTCAAAGAAAGCATGTAGCAGTTTCTTATATAAATATTTATTATGGTGGAGTGTATTGGCAAGCCGATGAAAATTAAGGCATGTGTTTAATCCTTTCATTACTAACTAACCAACAAATCTTAGGGTTGCCACTGGATATGAATAGTAATAGACCCCAAATACTAGGTACAAAAATAAAACAGTATATATGATTTTACAAAGATATAAGCTCAATGTAATTATACCTTTGGTTCATGAATATGAACTTCAGTATAATATATGTTCAGAAATTTTTTAAAATTCCAATTTTAAAACTAAATGTACCGATTATATAACAGGCAAGGGCAACCTTTTTCAAACAGTGGGTTGTATAAGATATGATTTATCATAAGACAGTGCATGCTACTAAAGATATTCAAAGTAATTTTTTCATAAAGTGTGCCATTCAGAAAGCCAAACAGATCACAACTTTTTGTTTTAAATAAAAATAGAAATTTACAGCTCACACATATACAAGGTTAGCTAACATCTGATGCGGATTCCTCTCATACAAGGTTTCTTAGATATTTCAATGGAAATAATGTCCAGAAATTGAACCCACAACCTTATGATCATGAGTTCAACACCTTTACCATTAGGCCACATGGCCATTAGTTCAGACTTTAAGATTACAGCCACTGAGCTCTGTTCCTGAGAAGGTTTATTTAACTGCTTGTTTCTATTTATGGAAGTGACACAAAACAAATTTCACCCCATACTTTATGATTGAACATATAGCTGTAGGAAAGGCAT
Organism: Eledone cirrhosa; assembly: GCA_964016885.1. Classification (NCBI taxonomy): domain Eukaryota; kingdom Metazoa; phylum Mollusca; class Cephalopoda; order Octopoda; family Eledonidae; genus Eledone; species Eledone cirrhosa. The sequence continues at coordinate 10,438,146 of OZ024746.1, read as the reverse complement.
CCAGCTATAAAAATAAAATGCTACAAAAATCATCCCATCCCATCCCACCCAAGCAAGCATGGAAAAATGGATGTAAAAAAAAACTTAATTTAAAAAAATATATACTAGAAGTAGGACAACATCTCAAAAATGTAGAAGTCATGAATCATATCACTGCTATATTGGAAATAGAGAGACAACTGACAGATAATTTGCCTTACTGACTGAGCAATTAGAGTATATAATAGAATCATCGACAAGGCTATATATATATATATATATATATATATATATATATATATATATATTACAAAAGACAAATGTCATTTACCATACTTAGGGACTACCATATATACTCATAGATATGTTGCAACTTTTTACAAAACAACAAAATAAAAGCACTAAAAACTACAGCAGCTTCTCTACAATACTTTGTTCTGGGCTTGAAATTTGCAACAAATGTGCCTATGATGCTGTGTAGTGCAAAACATATATATATATATATATATATATATATATATATATATATATATGCATGTATATATACATATATAACTATATATATATACATGCAATGCTATATCAGATGGCTGTAACCTTAACGACCATTAGATAATTAGTATTGTCAGCTAAACAGGAGTGGTGAATTAAAAGCACTAGTTGAACTGATTATTTCAACTAAATTTTATTATTATTAGGATAGGCCTTCTTCTTCTTATTATTATTATTAGGGTGGCGGAGTGGCAGTGTCAGTAGAGAGTTGGAAAACATGATTTACAGCCTTTTACATTCTCAGTTTAAATCCCGCTGAGGTTAACTTTGCCTTTCATCCTTACGGGGTCGATAAAATAAAGTACCAGTAATGCACTGCGACCGATTTAATCGACTTTCCACTCCCCTCAAAAATTGCTGGCTTTGTGCCTACAGTAGAAACCATTGTTATTATTATCACCCTGCCACCCTCCTTTAACCAGGAAGGAAAGGTTGTTTTTATCTGCCTGGTGGCCATGGTGGCCGTGTGTGAAAGGGTTGAAGACGGGCACTTCCCTCTTCAGGGATGCTCCCATTGACTTTTTCGGGTTTCACCTGAAAAGGAAAATGAGGGTGGAGAGGGAAGTGCTGTCTTCCAGCCACTTTGTTGAAAGGTGGGTGAGAGAGACAAGAATAATCCAGGTGAATGGGCTTGCCTTAAACGTATGGTCTGTAGTATTGGAAAGGGCACTTGCTGTAACGCT
>OZ024746.1:10341932-10426932 GCA_964016885.1 Eledone cirrhosa | reverse complement strand
AATGTGAAATGAAGTGTTTTGATCAAGAACACAACACACAACCAAGCCCAGGAATCAAACCCACAACATTATGATCATAAGTCCCACACCCTTACTACTAGTCTATGCAACCTCTATGAAATAATGTAGAATAGTCGTTGAATAGAATACTTTACAGTATACATTCCAGCTCAAATCCAAGAAGGGTCAGTCTTGCTTGCATCCGTTATTGAGTTTGAATCTTCTATCTTGCTTTCTTTATCTTTTTTACCATCTCTCTTTCTCTCCTTGGAAGAAATCGGCTGTGGTCAAACCTAGAGCAGGATGAACTCTGGCAGCTTTAAATGGCCAAGAAACACTGTGTGACACAATGGTGTCCCAATTACTTCTGCCCAAATCTTCTTTAATAAAAGAGAGATAGTAAAAGCTGATCTCAAGAAACTACACTTTACAAAGGAGATGACAAAGGAATTATACAAAGGGGAGAGATGCATGAGTGCATGTGTGTATGTATACATGCATGTGTGTATGTATACATGCATGTGTGTATGTATACATATATGTGTGTATGTATACATATATGTGTGTATGTATACATATATATGTGTATCCACTGCTGCTGCTGCTACTACCTGCCTAACTAACTCTCTCCTCCTCTGGCGCATCCCAACACACCCTGCCATTACCCCACCACCACTGTCCTTCTAGCCCTCAATTTTCCCACCGTTAGGGATGGATGAGCTGGGAATACACGAGCAACTCTGAATCAATAGATGAAATATGAATCTGCGAGCTACCAAGCACCCACGTGAAGCGCCAACCCAGAGACCCTCCCCTACGAGTGTCGACAAATGCCCAAAACTCCGAGTTGGTACCATCAATGTAGGCTCAATGAAAGGAAGAGCAGGAGAAATCGTAGAAATGCTAGAGCGAAAGGAAGTTGATGTATGCTGTGTGCAAGAGACTAGATGGAGAGGAGGGTCTGCTAGAGTCCTTGTAGGAAAAAGCCAGTGCTACAAATTTTTCTGGGTGGGAAATGACGATGGGATGGGTGGTGTAGGTATACTATTAGCTGACAAGTGGGTAGATAAAGTAATCTCAGTGTACAGGGTAAATGCAAGAATCATTAAACTCAGACTAGTCCTGAATAAGACAATTACCACAATAATATCAGCTTACGCACCCCAATCGGGGCTGCCAGACGAACTTAAGGATAGGTTTTACGAGTCCCTAATACACACTACTGCTCTAACAGACGACAAGGACTTCCTAATCATTGCAGGAGATTTTAACGGACACGTAGGTAAACACTGCGACGGCTTCAATAGAGTACATGGAGGCCATGGAGTTGGCACAAGGAATGAGGAAGGATTCAGACTTCTAGAATTCTGCGACGCCAATGACATGTCGATATGTAACACAAACTTTAAAAAACCCGACAACCACCTGATCACCTATAGATCAGGGGAGCACTCTAGTCAGTTAGATTTTATCCTCATCAGAGGACGTGACAGATGGACGGTCGTAAACACAAAAGCCTTCCCTAGTGAGGAATGTACATCCCAACATAGCTTAGTTGTCAGCGACCTCACGGTCAGAACTAGACGAGCCCTGAAACAGAGGCCAACCTGGAGAAGAAAGATCTGGAAGCTGAAAGTCCCCTCAACCAGTAACAGATTTAAAGATATTTTACTCAACGCCTACGACAGTAAAGAAGAACAGATAGAGACATTTAACGTAGAAGAGAACTGGGAGTTCCTAAAAAATAACTTACTAGAGGCGACGGATGAGGTTTGTGGCTGGAGTAAGACCTCAAGCAGGAGGAGAGTGACTTGGTGGTGGAACAATAAGGTAGATGAAGCAGTCAAGGCCAAGAGACAGGCATGGAAAGAATGGAAGAACGGGGGGAGCAGGGTACATTACATAGAGACCAAGAGGGAAGCTAGGCGACAAGTATACTTAGCTAGGAGGGAAGCAGAGGATAGAAAATTCAAGCATGTTTTACAACGTGAGGACCAGAAACAGGAGGTATTCAAGATTGCGAGGCAGTGTGTCAGAGATAGTTGTGATGTCATTGGAGAGAAGTGTATCCGGAATGATAAAGGTGAGCTTGCCCTCACAAGTGCTGAGAAGAAAGATGCATGGAAGAGTCATTATGATAGATTACTAAATGAGGAGAATGCATGGGAAGAAGAGACCCTACCCCACGTAGACCCTATAGAGGGACCAGGAGTACAAGTCAGCGGCAGCGTAGTAAGTAAGGCAATCAGAGATATGAAGATAGGGAAGGCAACCGGTCCATCGGGTATAGCTGCCGAGATGCTGAAGGCATCTGGGTCTGTAGGTCACACTATAACCACACGTATCGTTAACCAGGTAATACTAGAGGGGGCCATACCAAAAGATTGGTGCAGTAGCATCATTGTCAACTGCTACAAAGGTAAAGGCGATGCACTAGATAGAGGAAACTATAGAGGTATAAAGTTGATGGACCAGGTCATGAAAGTAACAGAAAGAGTTATAGCACAGCTGATTAGGGACCGGGTGAATATAGACGAGATGCAATTTGGGTTTGTTCCAGGGAAAGGCACCACTGATGCGCTCTTCCTTGTGAGGCAATTACAGGAAAAGTACCTAGCTAAAAGTAAGCCACTCTACTTGGCATTTGTCGACCTTGAGAAAGCCTTTGACAGAGTTCCACGTGCAGTAATCTGGTGGGCTCTTAGAAAACTAGGAGTAGATGAATGGCTTGTGAAAGCGGTACAAGCCATGTATAGGGGAGCAGTCAGCAAAGTTAGGATTGGCAATGAGTATAGCGAGGAATTTAGCGTACAGGTTGGGGTCCACCAGGGCTCTGTTCTTAGCCCTCTCCTGTTCATCATAGTCCTGCAGGCAATAACGGAGGAGTTTAAGACCGGATGCCCATGGGAACTCCTGTATGCTGATGACCTCGCACTCATAGCTGAATCTATGGTAGAACTAGAGAATAAATTCCAAACCTGGAAGCAGGGACTAGAGAGAAAGGGCCTCAAAGTCAACATGACAAAGACTAAGGTCCTTATAAGTAGACGAGAAAACAGAACCCAGATCCCCTCAGGGAAATGGCCTTGCTCAGTATGTAGGAAAGGTGTAGGTAGGAACTCCATTCTTTGCCCCAAATGCAAACAATGGGTACACAAGAGATGTAGCGGGATCTCAGGAAGCTTAATTAAGAATGTAGGATTCACATGCAGCAGCTGTGCTGAAACAGCAAGCAAACAGCCACAGGAAACAAGTACCACCAATCTCTGGGAGGGCCCTGTAGAAACAGTAGACAGCTTCTGCTACCTAGGTGACCGAATTAGCAACGGAGGTGGGTGCTCAGAAAGTACAATAACTAGGGTAAGAACGGGATGGAAGAAGTTTAGGGAACTACTACCACTGCTAGCTGCAAAAGGCTTCTCCCTCAGAATGAAAGGCAGACTGTATGATGCGTGTATCCGAACAGCGATGTTGCATGGTAGTGAGACCTGGGCGCTGAAGGTGGAAGACTTACGTAGATTAGAGAGAAACGAAGCCTGCATGCTCCGATGGATGTGTAACAGTAATATACGTGAACGACAAAGCATAAATGAATTGAGAGAGAGACTGAGCATAAGAGGAATCAAATGCTGCGTGCAGGAGAGGCGGTTACGCTGGTATGGACATGTGATGCGTATGAAGGATGACAGCTGCATAAAAAGGTGCAGAGCACTAGAAGTTGATGGAAACCGCGGAGTGGGGAGACCCAAGATGACTTGGGATGAGGTGATAAAAGCCGACCTTACCCAACTACACCTCTCAAAGTCAATGACACACGACCGTGACTTCTGGCGTCACGCAGTAATACAGGGTACCCGACCTCCCATGGGTACATGCTGAAGCATATAAACAATATGCCCCCCCCCCCACCGCAAGGTGGTCGTGGAGGTGCCACGGCAAAAAAGCACCCAGCCCACACTGTAAAGTGGACGTGTAGGCGCCACGAAAAAGCACCCAGCACTCACTGTAAATGAGGTTGGTGTTAGGAAGGGCATCCAGCTGTAGAAATCAAGCCAGATCAGTTCCTGTATGAGCAAGGCATGGTCAGCCGACCAGACACTGCCCACAACAGGACAACCCGTCTAACCCATGCTAGCGTGGAAGAACGGACGTAAAACGGTGATGATGATACATATATATGTGTATGTATACATATATATGTGTATGTATACATATATATGTGTATGTATACATGCACGTGTGTATGTGTGTATACATACATATGTGTGTATGTATGCATGCATGCATGCATGTGTATATACACACGTGTATGTATACATGCATGTGTATATATATACACATGTATGTATACATGCATGTGTGTATGTATACATGCATGTGTGCATGTATACATGCAGGTGTGTATGTATACATGCATGTGTGTATGTATACATGTATATATACACATATACAAGCATGTGTGCATGTATACATACACACAGAAAGGTACAATAGTATCCATTATCAAAGTGTTGGTGTTACTAAACAGTTATATTAGTTATTGGTGATCTGTATATTCAAATCTTATTTTCATTCTATTTGAAATAACCAGACACATTACTAATCCCAAAAAAGGTTTTTCATGGAATTATTTACTTTAACCCTTTAGCATTTAAACCAGCCATATCTGGCCAAAATTCTCTCACCCCTTTCTGTTCAAACCAGCCATAACCGACCCCTCATACCAATGTTAAGGTATTGTTCTCAAAATAAATAACCGTTTCTACTTTTGGCACAAGGCCAGCAATTACTCAGTGCATTACTGGTACTTTATTTTATCAACCCCGTAAGGATGAAAGGCAAAGTTAACCTCGGCGGGATTTGAACTCAGATCATAAAGGGCCGTAACTCTATGCTGCAAAGCATGGCGTCCGACTCTCTACCGATACTGCCAATCCACCGCCCTCAAAATAAATAATATCAAAATCTCATAGAGTCGATGTTATGTAATATAAAGCCTTTACCATAAAAATACAATAGTATATAGAGAGTAATTTAAATGCTAAAGGGCTAAAATATATTGACTTTAGCAGTACACAAAGACAATAGGTATTATTGCTCTGTGGTGAAACTAAAAATAATAATTTCTTAACATGTGTTCAAAGAAAGCTATTGTTAGTTGGATGAAGAAAGGCAAAGTCAACCCTGGCAGAATTAGAACAGAATTAGAACTTAGAACATAGATGGCTGTGACTAAATCCACTAGCCATCAGGCTCTCTACTAATTCTACAATCTTGAATTTGCTAATAATAAGGTTTATGATTGAGGCAGCAGAAGACCAGCAATTTGAGAAGGAAAAGTCAGTTATATTGACTGTAATACTTCTAATAATAACAATAATACACCAACTATTATATGTAGTTGTTGATGTTTAGCTTCAAGTCATACTTGATTGAGCAGATTTCTGATCAAAGGCATTCAACCGTAACGATTCTGTCATTTTAGAGGATGGCCCCTTCCTTCTTAAGATGGCAGAGTGTGGTTTGAGAAACAGTTGCTATTTTTAACTGGCTAAGTGACCACATAGACGTTCCTTTGTTGGCTCATTTTTATGCATAATTAAGCTATCAGGTAGAAATCAATAAAATTGCTACAAAATTTTGAACCAAAAAGGAGTTAAAAAAAGGTATTACCATTAGAATAATGGTTATATTCAGTATACAAGTGGGAAGATAGGCTGTAAATTATGTAAGCTTTGCGATCAGGTGAGTGGCTGGATCTTAACTCACTGAGAGCCAACACTTTACTCATTTCACATCCATTGCAATTTGGCAGACATGTTAGGCATGTATTTATTAAGCTTCTTGCTTTCTGAGTGGAAATATTAGCAAGGTCAACTTTTCCTTTGATTCTCCTAGAATCAATAAATAAGGTAAGGTGGTGGAATGGCAGAATTATTACAGCATCTAATGGGATGTTTAGCAATATTTGTTCCAGGTCTTGTGTTCCTAGTTCAAATCACACCGTGGTTTTATTTTTGTTTTTATAACAACCTGCATGAAACTGCTTCTGATTTTACGATACAAAACTCTTTATTTTAACACTTTACCATTTACATTACTTTATATTTATTATTGTAGGTAAAGGCTTTAATTCACATTATATCGAATCTATGAGATTTTTATATTATCTATTTTGAGAACAATACCTCAACATCAGTATTAGTGGCCAGTTATATAGATGGTTTGAACAGAAAGAAGTGGAAGGATATTCGGTCGGATACGGCCAGTTTAAATGCTAAAGGGTTAAAGTATTCACATCTATCTGAAAACCTTCCATCATAATTTTATGTAAGGTCATTTGTTATGTTATGCTCCAAACACAAATTTAGTAATGAAAAGGTTATTTTACTAAATCCCTCTATTTTTTTTTTTTTGTATGTTTTCAAAATTAATTAAAATCAGAGGCAGTGTATTTCACTGAAAATATGGTTAAGAAAAGGGTTAATCTGTTGCCTGGTTTAACACCACCACCAGACATTGAGTGTCTTTAGTGGAGTTCATTCTGTTGTAAGCATTCAGGATAGGTTTCTAGTTTGAGATATTTTCTTCCCTCTCACATGTATGGCAGACTCTAAAAAAGGTTATGATGCACTGCATTTCCTCTTGTTTAAGTCATAGAAAAATAATGATATTGTGCAGTCAGGGGCAGATGTTGATGGTCTAATCTGATTGGTGATTAAAAGTTCTAATACTTGAACACTAAAAATAGCATATTGAATGCAAAATGGATAGGAAAAAAAATGACTCTTACAGTTAAGAGATTGTTTTTTATGTAGGATTAGCATGAGTAAGGACATCAAATGATAAATTATCATTGCTCCAATTCACTGAATGAATCATGCAATGCATAGGAAAATTACTCCAGGAGAATTGAGAACCAGGAAAAATATTTAGAAATTTGAAACAAAAGAATTCTTTCAATATAGAATGTGGTTGTCACTCTACCCAAGATGAGCCCTGATCAAAGCTATCACCAAAGACATTTCAGGCATTATATACAACAGTCAACAGTCTTCTATATCAATATATTCCTCCAATATAATTTCAAATCTAAAATTATCATCACCTTTAGTGTTTGTTCTATTATTTGATTTGCCCATCTTCTAATCACTGCCATGTTTTCTAAATGATATACAACATGGCCCACACAAAATGTTGGTGATCCACAGCAGGTTTCATAAAAAGCAAAGAAGTTGCTAAATTTTTTACATAATTATCTTCATTATTTTATGCCTGCAACCCATGGATGGATGGGTTGTCACAATCCAAGACTAGACAGGCTATAGGAAACATCTTGCTCATACATTATATTTTTGGCATGATTTATACAGCTGGATGTCATAATGACTACATTTTATTTTCATCAGCACAACAAATTTACAGAGTGCACTGGGTGCATTTAATTGCAGCACAATACTGTCACTTTGCAGAGCATACTGGGTGCATTACATTGTGACGCCAGCAGTATTACTTTAAAGAGTGTACTTGGTGCATTTTATCATGGCATCAGCACATAAGACAATCTAAAACCTAAATCAAAAATAAATTTACGTGCCTCATGATACAATGCATGATTAATTTCTCAATTTAAAAGTTTTATATCTTAGTGGGTTACATTATGTAGTTAAAAGTAAATTCATCAAGTCTTCTCTATGAATTTTGTGGACACCTGAAAGAGGTTATGCATCACTACCCTAAGCACTTATATAAATATGTCCCTAGATTGTGTTTCAACACAAACCCTTTATTTGTTTTATTACAATAAAAACTTAACCACAGAGCTGTAACACAATTTTTAGTTAAATTTTGCTATAATTAAATTCAATCCAGTAAAAACCAGTCTATTCAGGGTTTATTGATTGGGTATCTCAGCATAATGTGGAAACTTGTGGCCTAGTGTTTGACTCTCAATCATACAGTTGTGGGCTCAATTGCTACACTGGCTAGCATGTGTTCTTGAGCAAGAAACTTCATTTCACATTGCTCCAGTTCACTCAGCTAAAAGAATTAGTACCATCAGCAGCTGAGGAGGTGGAGTGTTTACTTCATGACAGAGCTTGGTTAGTCTCGCTTAAGAATCCAGTTGGATTAATTGGAGACAGTTATTTCTGACAGGACCCCTTGGAAAGTGTGCTAGAGAACTCTATCCCCCACGACTCTCCCAGGAATAAGTGGGCGATGAAGAAGAGAAGAACTCAAATCAGTTTCCTCCTAAACTTTAGTGGTCACTTTAGTTCTCTTTTTCTTTGTGTAATACAATATCATTTGTGAACATTTGTCATTGGTTACAGTTGAATCAATTGGAGATAGTTGTTTCTAACTGGACCCGCTAGAAGGCGTACTTGAGGACTCTGCCCCTAAGGCCCTCTCAAGAATAAGTGAGAAAAGAAGAGATGAACTCAGTTCTTTTTCTTTTTGTTTCCATAATAATGTTTGCAAATACATGAGATATTATAAATGTAATTCTCCCATTCATTAAACTCTTGGTTAGGTTTTATTCTAGTGAAGAAGCTCAGGAGTTAAAGTGTTACGCCAGAAATCTGATGTTATAATGTCTACAATCTTTGTATATAATCAGAAATGAAACTCAGTTAAGTTTATCTGTAAATTGAAGAAACAGCCAAGCATATTATATGACAATTGGGTGTGAGAATTGTATAGAACATAATTAGCAGTGATGAAATGACAGACAGAATTTACTTTTTTGTGTGATATTTATCTGATAACAAGACATTTGATTGTACATTCATTAATATCAATTATAATCATTTTCTTTCATATTTTACTAATAAATCATTCGCCTTTGACTTTACATATACAGATGAGACACTGCTTAGTTTCATTCTAGTGCCAATATATTCCATTTTGTTATTTCACTTCTATGATACTTAAAATGAAAGATTACCATAGAGTTTGCATTAAAGTAAATCTGACCATTAGAGTTTAGATGCTTTGGTGATGGCTGTGGACACAGACCCTTCTTCCTGGCTGACCAACTCCATAAACAAAAATTCAAAAACAAATATAACTAGATTTTGGCTTTATCTCTGCATTATACTAGTGGATTGGCAGTATCGGTAGAGGATTGGGTGCCTTGCTTTCCATTCCGAGTTCAAATCCCACCAAGGTTAACTTTGCCTTTCATCCTTACAGGCTCAATAAAATAAAGTACCAGTAATGCACTGGGTAATTGCTGACCTTGTGCCAAAAGTAGAAACAATTATACTTGTTATTGGAAACAAATGTGGTGAATATTTTTCGAAAATGTTATTTTGGGGTAGCTGATTTATTGTGTAATTTCAAATCCTTTTGAATATAATCAGGAATTTAGGAGGATTTAGTAAAATAATCACTGGACAGATTTTACAGGCAAAAACCAACCGGCAGGAGACACAGGGGTAGACCTCAAGCTAGTAAGTATACATACTTACATGCCTACACATACATATACTATATATATATATATATATATAGTATATATAGTATATGTAAGTGTGTAGTGGGTTAGATAATATCCATGAGCTCAGCTGATCTCACTTGAGGATCCAGCTGGATCAGTTAAAGACAGTTGCTTCTGACAGGACAAGCTGGAAGGCATGATTGAGGACCCTCCCAGGAATAAGTGGGCAAAGAAGCTGGTATTTGAAAGGTTTTTAGATAAATACAGTTTTGTATCACAGAACCAGGCGTGGTTTAAGGCAGGTTGGTGTCAAAAGAGTTAAGTAACTTCCTTGATATTGGTCCAGCATTTTAAGAGTATTTTAACAGTAACTCATCTAAAAAGAAGAAGTAGATGAAGAGATAGCTCAACAAAAGATGGAGATACAGACAATAGGATAAAATGGAAGAGCTTGTCGTGGGGTGCCTGCCCCCACATAGCAGAAAAATTACCTTACTTTTGATACTATTCTGCACCTGATTTTACAATATGGACTTGTTTGTTTTTAAGTGTTTATATTTATCTAAAAGCCTTCCATCATAATTCTATGAAAGGTCCTTTGTTAAGTTATGTTCCAAATACCAGATAAATAACGAGAAACTTATGTATATTAGTAAGTTTATCCAAATTCTTGATTATTTTCAAATAATTTTGAAAATTCATAGGTAGTGTCTTTCTTTCATTAGAAATATATTAACGGGTTTAAACAATTGTAGTAACAAATAAAACATTTTGTTTCAAATTTGAAATTTGTTCAAGCAGTTACTACAGAATTAAGGAATGCTTTTTTTATTTACGCGGCAGCACAGGGTCTCTGGGGGAGGGACTTAGTGTCTTCAAACTGGAGAACTAGCATGAATACTTGCAAAGGAATGAACTCTACAAAAGGGAAACCCAAGGACTAGGCAGCAGATTAAGTCTGTTACCCAATAACTCAGAACATCATGAGCCAGAACAAATACCACGAGGAACTTCGCCCAACAACCTAACAATTCCAACAATACACCCCACTTTATTTTATCGACCAAGAGAGGATAAAAAAAAACAAAGTTGACTCCACTGGGATTTGAACTCAAAGAGCAGAGAGCCAGAACAAATACTGTCAAAGATGTTGTCTTATTCTGTAACGACCCAACCAATTCTCTGCTTAGTCAATATATGTCAATTCACCAAATAATCAATATATAGTGCTTCCAAAATAACATCTATAGAATAAACTAATGTGTTAGTGTTTACAGTCGAAATAGTGTAGGTATCGCATTCATTAGACTAGATCTTGAAATCTCAAAAGTTGTTTGTTCTTTATAATCTTATCTTATCTCAAAAATCTATAACAGAATACAGGAAAAAACACTCATGTTGAGCCAATAATGATTATATGCTTTAATTATTATTGGTAAAACAACATTTTTCTCCTAAATCACTGTTAACACAGTTTTAGCTAACGCAATAGCATAAACAAAAGTTAACCAAACATAACCGTGATAAATTTGATGAGACCTTTTTTTTCCTGTTCCCCGCCCACTGCTTCCTGCAAGTCACACATTCTTACCTTCTCTCCGAGAGAGAAAGAGAGAGAGATAGAGACAGGGTGATAGAGAGAGAGAACGCCTCTCTTCCTTTCTTCAACTATACTATGTCTCACCACCAGTGGCGTTTCTGCATGAATGCAAGACATGCATTGCACGCTTAATGAATACAAATAATAAATTGGATTTTAATATAAATCTTTCATTTTTACAACAAACAGCAGGAAAGAAAGTACATACCTGCTGTATTCTACTCTATTTCAATCATATGGTTTCGAATAGTTCATTTCTTTTTTTAATTGAATACTTTGGCTTAAGTACCTCTGCTCAACCACTACAAACAATACATCTATATCAATAATTCTTTCACAGACGTGTACCACCTCTAGAATTCCATCTCTGCCTACGTCTTCTCCCAACTAACATAAATGAACCCTGCCTAGCTGTCCGTCATTGTAGTCAGAGTTTCAAAGTATTATGGAAACTATCTCCCACTAACTGCTACGTTATACTTCCTTACAGAAAGTAACGTTATATTTGTTTTAGAAAGTTACATCAAACCTAATCAATGAGAGAGCCGCTCATGTTGTCTCTTGAAATGAATGAAATAGCAGCCAAATCACACCCTCCCGTCTTTAAGAATAGTTGATAATATAATCCTGGATATTATGTGAAAATCAAAAGACGTGATGGTCACGACTGGAATGTTTGATTCTGTCTACTCTTTCAAGAGGGGCTCAACAATCAAATATAAAAAGAATAGTCTTTTTTACATCTATATCACTCCCTTTTCAAAAGAGAAACTCCATATCTTATAATTTATTTGAGAATTAAAAGTTTACTAATTCTATCAATCAATTGTTCCTGAAATCGTCTTTAGAACAATGTTTATTTCATTTTTCCTAACACTCTTACGCTGTTCTGATTTAGTCCCAGGCTTACGAAGTCTTGTTTGTGACCATTCCACTTTTTGTAACTACAGTTTCGTAGTACTATCACTGTAGCTTTTTTTAAAGACGTAAGTTATGGGTTAAAAGGGATTTAGCAGCTATTTCTAACAGATTGAGCGGTCATGTAGAAGCTCCCTCAACACTACTGTAAATAAAGATAAATTTTATTCTATCTAATAAAGCATTTCCCTAAACAAACTGGTTTTTTTTTTTTTTTTTTAATAGTTTATGATTACAGCAAGCCCCGAAAATTGAAAAAAAAATGACCAGTTTTCTGGGATAATTTACAAAACTGGTCAAGACTTTTAAAGACTATTTGCAAAATGTTCCTATTTTATATTCATTGCATATTAGCACAATTGATTAAAAAAAAAAGTGAAAGGATTTCTTAAAATCAGATAAACAAAAGACAATGAAGGCGAACTTTTAGGATATACACCCCTTTTTCGTTACCTATGTAAAACTTGCTGTTACTTCTAAAAAGAATCGTAATGTAATGTGTAAAATCTGAAGTTAATTTTTTTCTCTCAAATCCTTTATTCAACGATATTAAGAAATGGATGGAAATGCAATAGTAAATTTTCCAAAGTAATTATAAAGTTAGGAACCTTGATTTAGTACCTTATTAATGTTTTGTGCGATAATGAATGAATGATGCCTTGGTCTATAATTTGGTTAAAAAAATAGTACACAATAGAAAATAACAATCTAACTTATTTCACATTATTTATCGATATCCAAAAAAGGTATGTGCAAAAATGTATATTCAATGTAACGGTTAATTAGATTAGATAAATAATAAACTTTAAAAATTAGTCAAGTGTGAAATATAATTGATTTGACGTAGAATTATATCTCGTAAGAACTGTTTCAATAAAAGACAATTTTCTACCATAAAAAACAAGAACAGATTTCCGAAATCTTTGGCGTTTATCAAATTTAGAAGACATCGATATTTTAGAAGAAACATTAACCCTTATCAGAAAGAACTTCGGAATAAGATTAAAAGTTAAAAGCTAGCAGTAACGTGCTTATATTCTATCACAAGATGCATACCTTAAATTATCATCACCACCATCACTTTTCTTTTTCGAATACATATATTCGCTTTGGAAACATTACAGTCTGCTTACATCACCAACAAAGAAACGAAGTGTTACTGTTGTAAACACGATGGAGCAGAGAAATAAATGTCTACGGGGTAGATCAGTCCTGCATATAATTAGCTTTCAATTGCATAGCATCGCAAAGCATGAGGCAATGTACATTTCAGATGATGGTGGAAGATTATTCTCTTTCTTTGAATTTATACTATTGCCCGATAAAATATCGGGCACAAGGATCGGATATGCAGACACTGGGATATGCAGACACTGAATTGAAGCTCGTTATTTTTCTTTCTATACTCAAATGTATACAAATAACCTCGTTATTTTCTTTCAAAATACTCAAACGTATACAAATAGGTCCAGTCCTGTAAATTAAGTCTTTAAATAGATCGTTTTTAATTTCTTCTCTTTTCTTTAGTATTAATTAAGATCTCAAAAAGAAAGAAAGAAAAACGCCTATAAATAAATGCACTGATTTTTACCTAAAAATATAACATTTACTTGAACATTTTTTAATAGTATTACAGCCAGAGGATTATCATAAATATACATTAATTACGAATAGTTACAAAATAATAAATTTAAAATAGATCCCTAATCCTATTCCCAAATTATCGTCACGTGCTTGTCTGCGTAGTTAAACTATTTTACGAGAAATGTCCACTTTAACATGGTATTTGAAAAGAGAAAAAATGCGAAGTTTTCTGACATAGAAATACATTGACCTAATTCAGCTCATATAAACAAAAGCAACCTAAAACTACAAAAATATACAAAATATTCACCAAAGCAGTTTCCGAGCACCCCCTTCCTCAAAATAAAAAAGAAAATAGAAATTTACAAAAGTAATAACAAAGCTGTTTGTTTTCTAAGGTTAATAATAATAATTTCTAATTCATTTATCATTATTATATCTTTATTTGTAAATAATAAACAATTATTCGCTTATAGAAAGTGAAGGAATGGCATTAACTTGTATGTGTTGCTATTTATAAGACGGAGGAAAATTAATTAAGCAAGAAACTATTTTATAACAGGTTAAAAAAGAAAGTGGAGAAACAAGTTAAGAGATTTGTGATTTTTGTCTTAATCAGTTTTTTATTAGAACTTTACGAAACAAACTTCTTAATCCACAGTAATACCAGTAGTAATCCAAAGGCGGAAGTAACTAATTCTATTTAAGAAGATACCAAAAAAATACTGGATCATAAAATAAGGAAGGGAAAATATTTCAGAAACAATTTATTTAGTGATGAATTAAAATTTCTGTTTAATAAAATTTTTCGAAGGTGAATTCACAGAACTGTCGTTCTTATTTTTTTTCTTCTTCATCTCTTAACCATTTCTTTTGATAAGGCACAAGTCCAATTTTGCAGTGAAAAGACTCCGACAATTTAACACCACTCCAAACAAATAAAAAGAAAAGTTGACTACAATGTGAATTGAATTCAAAATAGTGAGATTCTAAACTATTTAATATACTCGTATTTAAAGCATTCAACAATAGTGATAATATAAGGTAGTTATTTATCAATGAAGCTAGAATTCACACTAGAGAATGGAGCTTTATTTACTTACTTTCTTTTATTTTATAATTTAAAAAAAAAATACGATTCATGTATTAAAACATAAGTGGAAAGATACGAACAGTAAATACGAAATATAAAGAAATCTGTGTCAAGAATAATAAATCTGATGAATCAAATCTGCTGTTTAATACATAAATAACACATTGTAACCATCTCTATTGAAACGTATTCTTAAGCAGTTCTAACTCTCTAATTCTAATCATCATCAAGAAGTAATAGATTCTAAATAATAAACAATCAAAAAGGTCAATATCGAAGCAAAGAAAAAATGAATAAAAAGAGTGTTATTTGTGTTATTGTATAGCAAAATGATACGTAAAAATGTCAAAATGTTTAAGATATAGCAGTGTTTTGTAACGTCGTAAATTTCACATTTCAGTAGAGTCTAAAGAGCCGAGTTAACAAAGATCTTTATGTATAATATCAATTCCAAATAACAAATAAATATTTTCTAAATAGGAAATTGACAATTTTAAAGACGAAAAGTATTTTCGTTTTCTTTTTCAGTATTGACGTGGTGTAGTAGTGAAATCAGCACGTTAAAAAAAAAACATCTTTTTTATGGATATTTTCTACACAAGGATTCATATCAATAAAGTCAACAATAATTGAAAGCTTTTAGACTAACCTTGATTACAGTTAATCCGTAAAAAAACATGTACGAGATGATAATCAGAAAGATTATTAACCAAAAATGTGATGGGAACCATTTTTATCGAATAACAACAGGCACCTGTTCACACTTCCTGCGCCATAATGTGATGACGTCACAGTTCTGAGTGCTGCTTCAGCGGAAGTAAACTCATCACCAAGAATTAAGTATATACGGAAGCTCTTTCAGGACATATATTTATGAAAATGTCATTTTCTGCTTTTCGTCGTATTGTAGTACTTTGAAATTAGTGGCAGATTTTTCCCGACTAATTTCCAAACTGTTTCATACTACTTCGTCGTTATTATTAAATAAAAGTATGAACTACAAGAGAAATAATACAACAGAAAAGAATGGCAATATTCAAGTCATTTTCGAAAGCCAATTATGAATATACAAATTATACCAAAGTCTAATCAAAGGAATTTATTCCCTTTTAAAACAACAAAAACCATTAATTGACTTCCCAGTAGTCTCTTTTTATTATATAATTAAATTTCCTTAAAAGGAAGTATAACAAAAAGCCAACATAGAATTCCATATATCTATGTTTATATTCTATCAAGAATAATTCTGGACTCTATTTTTCTGGATCCACTATGATGATCATGAGTGATGGAAGGCAGAAGGTTCAATTAAGTGCAATAATTGCAGGAGCTGGTGCAGTAATGCTCTACCTTCAGCATTCAGTAATCAGAAGAAGGGAGGTAGGCGTAAAAGCCATACTTCTATTCGGTATTCATGCCAACCCTTACCTATGGTCATGAATCTTGGGTAATGACCGAAAGAATACAAGCAGCCAAAATGGGGTTCCTCTAAAGAGTCTTTGGGGTGACATTACTTGATAGAGTGGGTAGCTTAGAGAACAGAGAGTCACTCCAGGTAGAGCTGATACTTCTCCAAATAAAGAGATCATAGCTCCGATACTATGGACATGTGGTTAGAATGTCTCAGGGAAAGAATTGCTGGACAGATTTTTACGGACAAAACTAACCGACAGGAGACCAAGGGGTAGACCCTGAGCAAGATAGTTGGATAACATCCATGAGCTTGACTGGTCTCGCTTGGGGATACAGCTGGATAGGTTGCAGACGATTGCTTCTGACAGGACTTGCTGGAGGGAGTGTTTGACGACTCTGGTCCACCACCCTCACTATTTTGCCTTAATAAAATGAATATTTAAACTCAACTTCGGTATCAACTTGAGGCTATGAACTAGAAAACATTTGAGAGCTCCTAACACTTGCATGCAAGAAACTTAAGGCTAGAGCTATGAAATCTTGCCTGCATTAATTTCAACTCTTCTTATTAATAACTGCAATGTTTCTTTCCAGGAACAATGTTGAAAAATAAACCTCATTTGGTCATCCCTTGAGAGTATCTTGGTCAGCCTATCAACATTTCAGCAGGCCCTCATAAATAATTGAATTAATAAACCAATTTTTCGATCTTTTCTACTAGATGTCAAGCATTAACCACTGCAGGTCTTTCAGTCCCATCAAACTGAAGATCTTGGAGATACATGGTTAAGGGGTGATGTTAAAGGTGTCATCATCATGTGTGTAGCTAATTAATACAAAAACTAACTAAGGTTGTGTTTGATGATTACAAATGTTTAGACCTGTTTTAATTGACATGATCACTCCACTATATTAATGGTACTTATTGTTTATAAATCTGAATAGGATAAAAGGTAAAGTTAAACCTGGCAGGACTCAAAATCTATAACTAAATAACACAAGGCATTTAATTCCTTCATTACTGTATTTCTAATAAAAGACACTGCCTATGATTTTTTAAATAATTTTGAAAATAATCGAGAATTTAGAGGGATTTAGTAATAAGAATAATGAAAATTATTGTGTACAGTGCTCAAGGGCTCTACAACTCATCAAAGGTGCATGTATAGTACATAGAATAATGTACAAATGTCAAGAAAGTGAACAGTGCATGAGTCATGATACATATGCATGTGTATGGAGCAGGAATATCAGGTGTAGTGTTGGTGAATTTCAGGAAGCATGGAAGTTTTGAAGGATGCAGTGTCCTGACAGCTAACAACTGATGCAGGTAGTTTGTTCCATGCTTCAGCAACTCTGAGCGTGAAAAAATGTTTCTGAAAGTCATGGGAGCTGTGCTGTTTTCTGATTTTGTAGGTATGGCCAGGTGTGTTAGACACATGGAATTCAAAAAGGTGCTCATTATTAAGCTTGTGTTTGGAACATATCTTAATCTTCAGTATGCTGATTTTTTTAATGAATTGCTTCCCTTGATACTGCATTATGTATTAAGGGGAGATTACTCTCTTGTTGCAATTTGTCGCTGGCTGTGTTCTGAAGGTTAACAAGGATTCTTACATAAAATTATGATGGAAGGTTTTTAGATATATATAAATAGTTTAGTATCATAGAACTAGAAGCAGTTTGTTATCAAAGGGGTTAATCTACCTCCCCACTGTTTCTACCACTCACCACACATGTAAAGAAACTAAAATATTTCATTAAAAAAGAAGTATAAATTGGAAAATGTTCTCTTAACATTAACTGAAAAATGAATACATTTTTTTAATGGCTTATTTAGAGGAGGAAGGATAGATAGTTCCCATGGCTTTTGTTTGGCCTCACATTTGAAAATGACTCCAGTGCATAATGGGTACATATTTCATTGGCACCATAAAATCATATGGTAAAGTTGAACCTCATACCAACATAACTAAATACAGTATTTTGTCTGCTACTCCACTACTTTGCAATTTCAAGAAATAATAGCTTCATTGGTTTTTAACTATAAGTAAAGAATTTTTAAGAAAAGAAGCTCTTGACTCCTGATGGACTCGTAGGGGCACCGTCATGAAAGCCTTTACAGCAAAAATACAATAGTAAATATAGATTAATTTAAATGCTAAAGAATTTTAAAAAATAGCAAGTATAGTTGATTCAATTGATCTCAATAATCAATAGTACTTAGTTTATTACTTTTGTGCTTTCAAAATAATCAAAATAATTAATAATTACAAGAGCTTTAGTAAAATAACTAACTTTCAACTAAATAACTGTTTCTACTATAGGCACAAGGCCAGCAATTAAATCAACGCCAGCACATTACAGGTACTTTAATTTATTAACCCTGTAAGGATGAAAGGCAAAGCTAACCTCAGTGGTATTTGAAATCAGAACGTAAAGGGCCGTAACTCTATGCCGCGAAGCATGTCCGACACTACCAATACTGATAATCCACTGCCCTCTTTGTATTTCATCCTTACAGGGTCGATAAAATAAAGTACCAGTAATGCACTGGGGTCAATTTAATTGACTTTCCCCCTCCCCAAAAATTGGCCTTGTGCTTAAATAAGAAACCATTATTAATTTATGAAGTAACTTTGCCTTTCATCCTTATGGGGTCGATAAAATAAAGTACCAGTAATACACTGGGTAATTACTGGCCTTTTGCCAAAAGTAGAAACAATTATTAATTTATGAAGGTAACTTCTTGTGGGTAGGTGTAGCAACTCATTTTGTAAAATTGTTTGTCAAACCATTACCCAAACATTGTAACTGGTACATTCAACTATTTTTATAGAATCAGGTAAAATTTGAAGGAGATTCAACCATGTCAAGGACATGACAGCTTCCCTGGTGTTGGTGATCTACACAATAAAAACACCCAGTACACACTGTAAAGTGGTTGGCAATAGGAAGGGCATCAAAACAAAAGGGTCGGGGGGACCCTCAGTTGTGTCAATGACATGACAACCTCTCCTGTGCACTTGCTGAAACATTGAAACAGATGAAGTGAGATACAGATGCCTGGCCGGCCTGGGAGATCACTGGCTCCGCTTCAGTACTGACTTGGTCTATGTAGACCCGTCCAACCCTTGCTAACAGGGAAAGTGGACACTAAAACAGCAATGATGATGTCTGCCATTTCTAAAAGGTGAATAAAGGAAAAGAGGTAACGATTATTTTCGATTTGGCTCAGAAATATATTATATTTCACTTAAATAACACAAAGAATCCATGCCCAACCCTTGCTTGGTAAACATGGTGGAGGTGGTGATGATGAAAGAATAGCCGTAGTAATTAAATTGACCTGATTCGTACCCAATGACAACACAATTTATATAAAGGTTTTATACTAATTATTCAATATCTAAAATAAAACAATAAAACGAAAAGCAAAAAACATTAAATCAGTAATTTATTGAAGTTTTACAGCGACGTTAAGCCAAATGAAATACAACGAAAAAAAGCTCTGTAATCGCAGAGCTTAGAAGCATTTTTGGACATCCATACTTTTATCATCTAACGTTAGCATATATCACTAAGTTTTGTCTTTAATTTAAGAAACATCATCGAATGTCAATTTTTAATGTTATTATGCATAATGTAAAGCTTAATTAAGGTTAATTAAATGTAATTGATCTTTACAAATTTTTTTTACCTTGTTTAAAATTGTTTATTTCTAAAAATTGTTGCTTCAATTATAGGACCCAAAATAAGCTAATGACGTTTCTGTACAGCTGTTTTTATTAATATTACGACTTTTTTTGTTGTTGTTCTTTTTTAAATACATATTATATGTTGTAAAGAAATGAAAAAATATAAAACTAACTTGATAAAAATTTAAAACTTTTCATGCATATATCACATTAAAAAAATATTGTCCCAATTAATTTAATGAAAAATTCTTTTTATTTTTTTAGATGTTTTCTTCGTTTATTAATTAAACTGTTAAAACTTTTACAAATCTTTCTCACATAAAACTAATTATGTCTTGTTCTTATCATTCATTACATAAAATCATTGTGATTAAGAGGAGCTTTTAATATTTTTAATTAATTTCTTGAAAGGGAAAATTAGATAGATTTCTAAGTAAACATACAGATATTGTATAAAAATGTAAAGTTATGTACAAAATATGATATACGTTTTAAAGTTATAAATTATCTAAATAATAATATCATACATAACACAAGGCAACCAGTTTTAATAAGAGAAGGGATATATTTATTCAATTATATACCTTTCTTATTTTTAAGATGGTAGTGTGTGATTTGATAGAGGGTTGTAAAAGCAAGCAGGTCAACCAACATAGAGAGAGAGGGGCTCTTTTATTGCTTCAGTTTATCTACTTTCCTGAGCTGTCACAAACATTCTTTGTGTCATTTCTGAAGCAATCCAATAATGGTGAAGCCCACAAGCCAGCAGGTGACTCACAGTTTTGCCATATGTCTGTGTCTGATCCATATTTATCTCTCACTCTGTTCAAGGATCACTCCACCTAATGGTCCTGGCAGAAAGGGTGAAGAAGAACTTGCCTCAGAAACACACAGAGAGGAAGACATGCTGAAACAGCCACTCCACCTCACGGGCAACCAACTCTACCCCGATAGCACTGAGTAGGGATGTGGTCCGAGGGACAAGAACAACAGAAGTCTCCACTGCCACAGGATCAACCCTGAGTGTGGCTAATACTTTGACAGTTTTACCTCTTCAGCCTAGTGAATAGTGAAGCCTTTAGTTAAAGGAAGAGGGGAAGTGTCCAGACAGTTGAATATTTTTGTGGGTTGAAGTATGTAGTAAAAAAGAAATGAACAGGGATTTGTAATTCCAGAAAGGGATAAATAGGCAGAGTTTAGTTTAGTATTTGGAGAACAAAATTTACAGCTCACATCCATGCAGATTTAACTGGTCTTATACGAGGTTGTATCTCATAGAAAATTTTGTGGGTATTATAATGGTAGGGGCCCCAATCCTATCATGAAAAACGCCCCCACCCTATCCTGGGCTGGATGCTATGTGTGTAAAAGACATGCACAGTTTCCTTTCAGCTGGTTGTAAGTCTAATGCCCATCAACTTACAATACCTATTTTAAAGTCTGTCTCAAGCCAAGAGGCTTATCAGGCCAGTGCTTATCCTGGTTTCATGGCGGGAAGAGAGAGAGTAAAAGACTTCCCCCTGGACAGGACATCAGTTCATCACAGGGTTAATCCCCTAGCTATTGCTGGTACTCGTTTTCAATTCAGTATACTGGAGCAACATGAAATGAAGTGTTTTGCTCAAGAACACGACACACAACCCAGTCCAGGAATCGAACCCATGATATCATGATTGTAAGTCAAACAGTCTTACCACTAGGCCATGCGCCTCCATTTATTTTAAAGTGATCATATTTATATTAAAGTTTCTATCATAATTTGTTAAAAGATGTTTCAAACAACAACTTACTAATGAAAATGTTAGGCATTTTATTAAATTTTTCCGATTTTTTCCACACCTTTACACCCACCCACCCCAGTCCACACTGTAAAGTGGTCGTGTTGGTGCCATGACAAAAAGCACCCAGTCCACACTCTAAATATGGTTGGCATTAGGAAAGGCATCCAGCCATAAAAACCAAGCCAGAAACAGTTGTGTATGAGCAAGACAGTCACCTGACCTGACTTACCTCAAATGGGACAACTCGCCTAACCCATGCTAGCTTGGAAAATAAGTGTTAAATGATGATGATGATGATGTAGTAAGGAAAGGGTAAAACCCAAAAAAACAGCAACAAGATATTTTGAAAGTTAGCATTAGACATCCAACATACTAGATATTTGGTCCTATTCAACCGATAAATCAGCAAATTCCTCTACTTTATAAACATTACAATTCTTATTTTATATATAATCTAGCTAAAAGAAAGAACAACTTTTGTTGCCAAATAAAACAGCAGCATTTTGAATGTTTCACAGCTTCAGACCCTACACATACTGCTATCTTCATTTCAACCCAAAGTACTAATTACATCACTGAAGTAAGTAAAATTGAATTTCAGTTATCTCAGTAATCCATTCCTCAACTCCTCACACAGTTACCTTAAGGTCTATTCATTTAGTCTGATATAAATCTCATTCACATCACTTTTGTGATAGATAATATTAGGTTTCTCCATATTCTTTATAAACATATCAAGCAATGACTTATCCCTGGTGCTTTCTGGTATTTGAGGATTCTGTTATTAAGTAATGTCTTATTTTTAACCATGTTTACATTGTCTTTTTGACTTTTCAATTAATGCTTAATTTACAAGTGAGAAGAGATTAGAAATGTTTGCCTAACCAGTTATATTTTACACTATCCTTACAAAACATATACCTTTATTTATTTCTAATTAACAAAAATACAAAAATAAAAAAAAATAACTAAAAGAAACCTTTAAATTATAAGTTGTGAGAAGCAGCCAGCATCACCAATAGAAAGATCAATAGAAACATAAGTCTCCATGGTCAGTTCTGATTATCAGCTCCTTTCCTTCTTTTTTTTATAGTCCGCAACAGTATCAAGGGTACAAATGAAACTTGTTAAAAACACAACCTCTAATGTTTCATAATGCGCCTTAAATTGAAGGTGAAAAATTAGTCAGAATATGAACTTTGCAGCGAGCTCCATTGATTTCTGGGGTGTCTAAGGCCTGGGCAATGATTGATCAGTGGGAAAAATTCAAAAGTACCCTTGATGCTGTGGTGGACTGTTAATAATTAATTACTGTACTTGATAGCTTATAAGGTATACTTTTCCCAGCCCAAAATGTCCTGGAAAATCAGCCTGCATCTTATAAAAAGATGACTCGGGACTTGGTTATTGACAAATAGCAATTCAGGTGTTGAGTGCCTCATAAATTGAACTACAAACAGCTCTTTAGTTTCTTTTAGAACATTGGGTGATGAGAGATCTCCTTTCCACACAGTCACAAGCCCTGCCATGGGCCTGCTCCACATTTCCCAGTCTTTCTCCACATATCTCAACCAGGTTTTGATGGGTATCTCTGGCTTCCATTTGAGGGAGGCCCTCACTAGTCTCTGTGGAAGAATGGTATTTAACTAATGTATTGGTACACGATGGGGCCCACCCACAGCCCCGGCGGACAGAATGGAGAAGGCGTTTCCCCAGAGGACGGCAAGGGAGACGCGCTGGAAAAGCCACTCCAACTCGCGGGGCTCACACCTACGGCTGGCCAGCTCAACGCCTAGGGTTGTGAGTAAGGAGGTAGCCCTGGGGCCGAGGACACCAGAAGTCTCCACTGCCAGGGGAATGACCGCAAACCTGTCGGAGAGCGACCGGTATTTGAGGAGTTTGGCCCCCTCAGCCCGATGTGCAGCAGAACCTGGGTCAGTCGCAGACTGCACCAGGTTGCGGCTGCAGGAAGTGTCGGTGCAAGTGGCATCCCAGACGAGGGCTTTGCCACCGCAGAACGGGAAAATGGTCATGTCATCTGGCCTTTTGCCGTCCCCTCGATCCAGCCCCACCGGCTCGAGCTGGGAAGGGAAGCCTGCAGCGTCCAAGCCATGCTTAATGAGCTCGTTGAGGGCAGCATGGCGTGGAATGCGGCTGGCACTGTGGCGACAGGAAAGCGGGTGGAGGCCGAAAGAGTCCACGGTGGTACCGCAGTGACATTGGTGTGGCTAGCAGATCCAGAGGCCGAGCCTCAGGGAAACGCCGATTCGCAGGCTATGGTTGTCTAGCTGCGTGCCAGTGGAGAAGGAGGGCAGGGCATGAGAGCACGAAAACAAGCAAGGCGGTGCTGGTTGAGCTTGCGCGTGAGCCTGTCCGAGGCCAGGCTGCACTGGATGGCATCCCAAGTGCTTTGGGGGGACTTGACGTCAACAAGGGGAGAAGGAGGAGGGACATCTACTGGGCTAAGTCCCACATCTCACAGGCGGCCTCACGTTCTCTGAACACAGAGGGTTCTGTTGTGTTTTGAAGAACCCTGCTGACGAGGACGCGGCACGAGGTTACCGACGAAAGATATGCCGGCAAAGCTAGTGAGATCGGGGACCGGAGGCCAAGGCCACCATACCTGACCGGTAAAGTGGCCTATTGCTACCCTATGTCCTCAAACTTGATGTTGCATATCGCCTCGGCTGCTGCTTGGATACAAGTATCGAGGTCAGCGAGGAGAGATGTCTGGGTGTAGCACGGAGCACTGCGGAGTTTATAGAGGAGCTTTGGCATGGCGAAGCAGTTCCTCAGCAGAAAGAGAGCTGGGTGGCCGTCAATCACGCCCAATCGGCTCGTGAGAGTCTGGAGCTGTTGAAGCCTGGACCTGATGGTGGGCGGGTGGATCGGTGACCCGAGGATGAGGACATCCTCTTTGGGGGTCGGGTCACCTGAACCCGGCGGAGAATGGACCGCACGTCCAAGACGGAGGCTGCAAAGCTCGCAGTATCGAGGCTGATGTTCACCATCTCCAACTTGGCCGAGTTGACCTGGAGGCCGATTCCCGCCAGGGCAGGAATCACCGATTGAAGGTCTTGGCAGACCGTTCGTACGGGCCTGCCCAACGTAGCATCATCCAGATACCAAACGTTGAGAGGGGTCATGATACTCCGGGCGATGTGATCAATACCAAGGGCGAACAGGAAGGGTCCCAAAGGGTCGCCCTGTTGGACCCCAGTAGCCGAGGGTATGGCCGTATCAGCAGCTAGGAGCATGCTCGAGGCTCCATATGACAGGTAGGCCAGCGGGTAGGCAGAGGGGGCTCGGCTGAGGCAGGCCTCGAGCAGATGATCGCGGCGTAAAGAGTTAAAGGCATTCCTCATGTCAAGCTTGACAATGAGGTGCCTGGAGTCCCTGGATGCCGGTACCGATGGGCAGCTGCTGAAGAACTGCCTGATTGCATGAGCGACTCCCTCACAGCCACTGGACACGCCGACACCCAGTTGCACCGGACTAAACTCCTCACCCAGTTCGTGTGTGATGGACTTGCAGACCACCTTGGCAGCCAGCCTCTGGAAGACATTGCCCACAGCAATGGGGCGTATGTCACTCTCTTTCTTCCTGAGAGCGGTGAAGACTTCCTGAGGCTGGCCGAAAAAAAGAGGCCTCAGGCGTAAGGGTCGAGGGCACCATGAATGAGCCTATTGGTGAGCGCCAGAATTGCACTCAGAAGGCGGTGCCTGGCCTCAGCGGAGAGGTGGGATGTCAACTCCTTGAGGTGGCCTGGTCGGAGACCATCAACACCTCCGCAGCTGCTAGCTGGGAAGGACCTGATGGCGGACATGATATCTGCATCAGTAGCCACAAGGAGCAAGTGGGGGTTAGGTGGGGATATGGGTCTGAGATCAGTGGGTGGCTCAGGGTGTTTGAGCCACAGAGCAGCCAGGATTCCTCGGTGGGTTGGAGGACAGTGTCCTCTGAGGCAACAACTCTGACTGCGGCCGAGACATCACCCATGATAAGCTTTGCGTTTACCTGGTCACGCAAACGCTTGGCACTGGCCTCGGGGGTGGAGGATAGGGGGTACTTGAGGGTGGGTGTGTGGTGTCCCTGGGCACACTTGGAATGGGCGCTCGCCCAAATGATGAGACATTGGCCTTGACGAAGGCTGCTGTTGACCAGCCGCCCCGGTCAGTGCCAGAGCTGGGGAGGCCGAGGGCGAGTGGGGCAAAATAGAACAGCCACTCCCAGTCACTGGCTCAATTGGAGTCCAGGGCGCTCTCAATCGAGGAAGCGAGGGCATCGGCTACCGGCACCCGTGCCACTCTCGGGATCCTGAGTGGGATCTTCCGGAGCCGCCTGAGCCGAGCGATGTTGACCAGCGAGACTCGGCCGTCAGGCAAGCTCACTGTCTCACCTGGTGGTGTGCCAGACGGCCGTGGCTGGGAAGATGTGGGGAAGAGGCAGCTCCTGCACCTCCACGCTGCGAGGGCATTGGAAGCTCGACGAGTCAAGCTAACACAGGTGAGGTGGTGGAAGCAGCCGCACCCCAAACAGTTCCGGCCCCTCTTCCATTTGTTAGTGGTGCCGCAAGTGCTGCAGGTGTCGATTTGGAGGGGTGGGGGATGGGGCTTGGGGCCAGGGACTGAGGCACCGAGCGGCATCAGGGGTGGGTGGCTGGCGTGTGTGGGTGGAAGGGAGAGTGCTGGTAAGAGGGCAACATAGGTCACCTATATATATGGAGGTGTTAGAAAACGAGAACGAAAAGGGGCTGCATGGAGGGGGAGACACAGGAAGGTAGAATGGCAGTAAATGAATGAGTGAATGGATGGATGGATGTACACAAAAAAAGGGGGGGGGAGAAAACACGGGGTTGTTCCCAGCAGAAAGACCCAGAGTTCAGCACGCACACATGCGAGCAACTGAGCAGTTTGTCATAGGACCTAGTGGCTGGTGGTGAGTCACTGATGCTGGGGTTGGCTTCCTCTTGTTAATGGTAGAGTTGTTGTTGTTAATGACACTGTTGTTGTTGTTGCCTTCCTCTTGTTAGATATAGAGAGAAATACAAAATCCACCAGCAGACAATTATATAAAAAAAGTATCTAGAAATAAAAGTCAACATTTCTGTCTGGGATATAAAGATTTGTTTTACATTTTCGCAAACAATGTAACGATATTCTCAATGGACGCGCCTACAATATTTGAATATAACTGAACAGTCGTGTCATTTAATTTGAAAAGTGGAGCAAAGTAAAAGGAGAATAGTGAATTTGAAGTGTCAATCCCTTGTGATTTTTTTTTTTTCCCCCAATACCAGACTTACAGTTTTCCAGGATTTATACTCATTGTTTTTTTTGTTTTTTTCTCCTTCAAAAGGATGGAGGCGTTTTATCTCCTCATGAAACTGACATTACTTAATGATGTTCGTCATCTATGGCTTATTCATATGTATTATTTCATAACTCTATAGAACTTTTAGAATGTTTGTGCAGTGTTCTGTGTTTAGACAGGTTTGTACAACAGGTAAGAAAAATGATGATTCGGTGAAGGTTTCTTCTGATAGGAGCCTCTTCCACGTCGGAAGATCGAAGTGTGTTTTCTTTTCTTCAATACTTTCATAAACGGCTTCGGAGATTTAAAACTTGTTTCAATTGGTGCTTCCATTTGCACACGGTTCTATTGTCTTATTTACAAAAATATATTTCTATATATTTCTCTTCTTTTAGTATAATATAGCGAGGTGTCACCAGTGATGTTTGAAGTTCCTTTTGTTTGAAGTTCCTTTTGTAGCAGCATATTATTTCTGTAGAAAATTTTAAGTGTGCATTTCAGATTTTAAAAAAATTTTAGAATTGCCCAAATCTTTGAGACAAGTGCTATGACCTTATGTTTGATATTCTCTGAGTTTGAGAAGCATTTGTAATAGGTAGTCTTTTAACTATCATTTACTACGTAAACACATAGTATTTCACACAAAATGTAATCTTACTGCACAGAATTAGATTTAGAACTATACAAGTGGTGGTCAACTGTACATTTAAATAATTACTGATGCATTTTGCTTCTGAGGTGTATGCACATTAATGCTAAAGCCTCATTGCAGGACATTTTGTAGCCTACACACACACACATATATATATATATATATATAAATAATGTGTGTGGCTGAAAGGTAAGAGAATTGGATTCATAATTGTGAGGTTGTGAGTTCGATTCCTGGACCGGGCGATGCGTTATGTCCTTGAGCACTTTATTTCACGTTGCTCATTCTACCTGATATGCATAGATCATATCACAAATGAGATGATCATGGAATGGGCTCGGCTGAGTAATCTACAAGATACCATCATCATACGACAATGGAATATGTTTGGCCTTGTGCCACACATGTCCACAAAGAAAGCAATAGTACTTACCTCATGTAAAATAACACCGGTCTGGAAGAAAATTAAATAACAATGCTTCACTATATAAACTAGCAGCTGGTTGTATATGAAATTGATATCCTGTCAGTCAAACTGAATTTCATTAGTTTGAAGCCAGCAATTATTTAGTAAGCTATATAATATCATATTGGATTGGCAGAACTGTTAAAGTGTAGCATGCATACCTTATATGCTCTTTCATATCTTGCATTCTAAGTTCAGTTGAAACCTCCCAGGTATCAAACTGTATTGACATGAGCATTTCCCTTGGACAACATTGGTGACATAGAGAGAAGACTTGCATGTATGGGCAAATGCTGGTCTTCCAGCAAACACCTTGCACCTTGGAAAGAAACTTTCCAGATCAGCCATGAGTGAAGGGGGACTCATCACCATCATAATATGATGATATTTAAATAACTTTATATTTCAGATTTTACCTTTACTTTGCTGCAATGAGAGTATTTTTGAGACAAAAAATTGTAATGTAAAACCCTTTAATGTTCAAACCTCTTTCTGTTGAAACTAGCTGTAACTGGTCGCTCAAGGGATTGTTCTCAAAATCTCAGATTCGATATTATGTGAGATAATTATGCAAGGTAAAACCTTTACCATGAAAATATAATAGTATATATAGAGTAATGTGAATGGTAAAGGGTTAAATTCTGTATGAAACACTGTTATATCAATAAATACAATGGTTGCCAATTTGCAGAATTGTTACAGAGCTGGATTAAGTACCTCATGATATTTGTTCCAGCATTCTGTACACTGGGCCACGAAGATCAGTTGTTCTTTTCATTCTTTTGAAGCCAATAAATAAGGTACCAAAAGAAAGGTAAGGATCTATATACTTGGCACCAGGGATGTCACAGGTGAGCTCAGAATGCAATGAGGTACCTAAAGACATCACACTCGACATTTTAGCAATCCTGCCTTGGCAAGATATGACCTTAAAATTCTGAGAGCCAGAAAAATATCCAACATGCTAATGGTTCTGTCAAATTAATCACCTGCTAACTCTTTCATTAGAAATTAAGAAAAAATAAGAACACATGCAAATAAAAATATTTGTAAAGAAATTGTTGTGGTACTAAATTTTTATTCAATTGTTGTTTTTGTTTGCTTTTTTTTTTTTTTTCTTTCAGTTACAGTTAAACAAATTACATATTTACAGATATTTACAGAAGCAACAGCTCAAAATATAGGCTGATGGTTGGTAGTACAAATAAAAATGGAAACAATCTTTTTACAATTAAAGATTACAAACACATGCCGCTTGCTTTTTACCCAACGGGGTACAACAAGGCTTCAGATTTATATTACAAGACTTTTTCCTTTATCATTATTATCTTCAAAGTTATTATTATTATTATTATTGTTTTATCATCATCATTATCATCAACATGATCAGTACTATTTTGAAATAGATGTGAAGAACAATGAAAGATAATTCGTAGAGTAGAATCCGGCTAATATATCATTAATCAATATTTCAGATGAGGCATACTGCCAAAAGTCAATTGGTTTATGAAAATGATTGCAAAAATTTGTTAAGTTATGCAGTTATCTAAATAGAAATAATTTACTTTAACAATGAATCATAGCATGTTTTGGAATTACAAGTCTCTAAATAAATTACAACAGCTTAAGAAAATGACAAACACTTCCATCACTCACATGCACACCACATATGTAATATATACATGTAATATATATATATATTACACACACACGTAATATATATATATAGTATACACACACACACATGTAATATATATATATATGTATATATAAAGGCTTATAAACATACATAGACTGATGAAGATTTATATATATATATATATATATATATATGCATATATACACACATGCACACTCAGAATTGTCTCCCTCTCTGTGTAAGCAAATGAGAGAAAGAGATGGTTGATACATATAATTGTTTTACACATGATTCAATTGTAGATATACACACATGCAAAGTAAAAAAAAAGTAGTTCAAACACTGAGGGCGAAATGATGGTTACTTGTATACACAATAGATATTTGAATTTGAACAAGATAATAGAAGAGCTTGGTCAGTAAATGAGTTAAGCTTGAGATTCCATTATGTAATGTCTATAAATGAATATACATACATGTGTATTATATATATATACACACACACACAGACAGACACACATATAGATATAATGATTCATTTGGTATCTTCATCATTATTATTTAACATCTATATTTCCAGGATAGCATGTGTCTGTGTCAACACACATATATACACACACATTTATAAATGTATATATTCACACACACACACACATATAGAGATATTTATGGATGCTTGTAAATGGGACACAACTGCCAAATATTCAGGTGAAGACTGGTAATTCAATATCTTATAGTTAAATCATGAATTTTGTGTATATAAAAAAATCCAAGGTATGGAAATAGGAAGTTAACACCAATAAAAGTATGAAGCATAAACAGTGTAAATTTGTATGATACAGTATATATATATATACACACGCACACACACACATATATATATATATACATATGAATATTGTATCAGCAGAAAATGCACGCAGTCACATAACACAAACACTCAAATGCATCATTACCTCATCAACCACCTTGCTGGCAGCGCAGTTTTGCACATTAAGGTGATATTGCACCAACTTAATGTACACAACCGCACTGATAGATAGGTGGCTGATGAGGTAATGATGTATTTATCTTTTCATGTTAAGTAACTGTGTGCATTTTCAGCTTATGCTATATATATATATATATATAAATATATAAACATGTGGTAGAATGTAGTTTTTGAGATGATAACAGCAAGCATGTTGAGTGTTGTTTGTTACCTCATAGAAAAAGCCCATCTCTACCTCCTTGTAGAAAACTTTTTAACCCTTTAGCATTTAAACTGCCAGTATCCGGCCATAATTCCCACACCTCTTTCTGTTCAAACCGACCATAACCGGCCCCTCATACTGATGTTAAGATATTTTTCTCAAAATAAATGATATCAAAATCTCATAGATTTCATATTATGTGAGAGAATTATGTGAAGTCAAGCCTTTACCGTGAAAATATATTAGTAAATATAGAGTAATGTAAATGCTAAAGGGTTAAATAAATTTCAAATTATAGCCATCCTTTTGCTGCTTGCCTTTACAGACAGAGAGAGAGAATAAAACATATCATAACAGTTTACAATAATAGGAGAGAGATCCAGTTAGGTTAATGGATCATTTGAACCAGAAAATGTAATTGTAAAACGTAATAGAAATTTGGCAAGAACAATATCATACATATAACTTTTAGTTTGTAATGAAAAATAAAATTAAAAACAAGAAAAAATCCCAAAATTGGAAAAAAATAAAGGATGAAACCATGTCAAGAAAAAATAAAGGTAAAAATTGCCTGTATCATTTGTACAGAGGCCTTACTTGTTACCTCATTATACGCATTCATAAACACAAAAAAGCAGACATAAATGGGTTTTGGGGGGGGGGGGGGTTGTAGCAGTTTTAACCAACCAAATTTTCTTAGTGATGGTAAAATATGTATCAGAACATCAAAGTGAAATATTCTTGTTAATTTTTGTAATATATGTGCGTAATATATATATATATATATATATATATACATATACATATACATATATACACATGACTAGAATATTTTGCTAATTAAAAATAACTTGCAGTAGTAATGATACCATTTTAGTTTCAACGCTTGTAGGCTAAATCTAGTTATAGCATTTAATACTTAATAAGAAATATAACTTTATATATATATATATATATATATATATATATATATTCATTAAAATATTATTGTTAGCATTTGTTACTTGAAAATTTTAATTGAAAGATATGTCAATTCGTCCAAATATTATCACCACCATCCACCTCATTATTACATGAAACAACCATGTAAATATGGTTCAATACCATCACCAGTGCTCTTCTGTCACAGCTTAACTCATGAAGACCTAGTTTAACTATTTAGCTGTAAAAAGGCAACACAGGGAAAATTCACTTTTAGTATAAACAGGAGCAGCCCAGTATATTCCATGGTTAACTGACTTGCAATGCTGAGCTCTGACAAGCTGTCAGCCAAAATACACAAGAAGACTTGTGGAGCCACAAACACACAATAGAGTATGGGATGCTCAAATTCATTTATATTAATTCATAAATGTTTAAAAAAAAAAAAAACTGTTGAAAATATGTCATTTTATCATGGAAAAGAAAGGAAAGGAGTCAACTGTCATTGCTGATACTATCTGCCAGTTGCAACCTCTGGCAGAAGGAGCAACATGAAATAAAGTATTGGGCTCAAGAAGACAACATGCCACTAGGAATCAAACTCACAACCTTACAGTTGCAAGGCAAATGCCCTAACAACTAAGCCATGCACCCTTTTCTACTTTGTCATGAAAACATATAAGAAAGACCTTAATTTATAAGATTAAAAATAACTTTTGTAAAAATGTATCTTTGGTTTCAATGTACTGCTACATAATGCCAGTAAAGCAATTGTTTTTAAGTATTATACACCCTAGGAAATTTGTTACTCTTCACCCTTTTATGGCTGTATTAATTAAGGAAACAATTTGAGGGATTAACTAAAATTATAATTTTTTTTTTCATTACTATGACAGTAAAATATGGTTATTAAATTAAAATCTTCCAACATAATTTTATATAAGTAGGAACTCTTCAAAATGGGTGGTTTTTGTTTCAGAGAACCAGAGCCAGTTTTGGCTGGATTGGTATCAAACAGGTTAAACTAGTTGAAGAACAATTACAATAAAAAAAAAAAATTTTTAAAACAATTGAAAGGATTAGGCAAATTTCATTTCTTAGTTTGACGAAATATCTTATAATTCAACAGGATCATACAAACCAATTGCCTTGCAAAGTTAAAATATACTGTAGGATATAAAGCAAATATCAAAACTTCAACAAGTACCTTTTTTTAGTTTTTTTTTTTCTTTCATGAATTTTTTTTTTTTTACATAAGAATTTCAATTTTTAATGTTTGTAAGGAAAACACTTGTATTTATCAGGGATTAAAAATATTTGCAAATCATCTATATTTTTTGGTCTTTTAAAAAATAACCAAAAACAGAACAATATCTAATGCCTGTCTGCTTCCTAATTACTGGTTATAAAATCAGCAGCACAAAATATAGGCTGAGAATGGTGAGGTAAAAAAAAAAGAAAAGAAAGATAGAAACAAATTTTTTTTTACAATATTATAAACACATGCTGCTTGCTTTACCCAGGGGCACAAGGCTTCATATTTAGATTTCAAGATTTTTTATAATCATTATTATCACACACTTATACATACCCTATACAAAGGCCAATCAATAATTATCTGCAAAATACAAGCTTGATCTTTTTTTTTAATGTTATATATGAGCAGATATCACAGGATTTGGAGGTCACATATGGTAAAGGTTTATCCTTCAGCATTTAGTTGTTGTGTTGCTGTCATACCTTTAACATAGCTGTTTTATTTTCCATATGCATCAAAGAAGAGCAATGAGCAGTGATATGCTTTTATGTGGGTTGGAGATGTACCAACTCTTAAAATTAACCAAATACTTTCAGCATAGCAAGGAAACACCATCTATGAATAGATAAAAAAAAAAAACACACACACACACATATATATGTATTATTTTTTTTAAAGGCACAGGATGCCTCTCCACATCCACTGTGATTGATCATAATGAATGAGTCTCTGTTAAGGTTCTAGAAAACTGACAGGTGACCATTGATGAAACAGTACATGATACAGAAATTATTCAGAGTTCAACCTATGCATGCAGCTTCTCAGCATCTACAAATGTTTGTCCCTTCTGATATACAAAAGCATGCAGAATGTTAACCCAATTGCACTCAAAAAGAAAAAGAGTTATTTATGAGAAATGATATTCTTCTAAGTTTTTAATAATAATATTTATTAAATCTCCTGCTTGATTATTGTATGTGTGTGTACATGTATATACACATACATGCACTAAAACAAGTAGAATTATTTTTCCTCTGTTCAGAAATGTAGACTTGACTTCAAATTCCATGAGCTAGCAATCCACTACGTTTTCAACCTTGAGTGTATGTGTATTGTTTCCAGATTTACAAATGTTTCTTTTCTAAGATGTCATCAGAGAAGAGGATAAAAAAATGTATATCTAGCATAATGGGTGACAATGAAAAAGAAAGGGAGAGAACAAACTTAGGAATAAAACCGTTAACTTGTATATTTGGATAGTCACATACAGTAAGCAATACAAATATCTTAAAGAAATAAACACACACAATTACATACCATTTGGGAAGGGAGATAACTTGTATTATTCCAGGAGAAAACATAACACACACACAAATACTATAGCTGTCAAAAGGCAACAATCTCGAATACCCCCCTCCCCTCCCACCATCAATAATTTTTCAGACAGCATTACCACATGCGATAGCGAAGCTAAGACACTGGAACAACCAAGCACCCTCACAGGCATCGCTCGATACTTTGGTAAGGTGAGCCACCAGCGCTATATATATTGTAGCTAGGTGGTCAATGTGCATAAGAGACTTGTTAAAACACATTTGAGAATTCAGCATGGGATTGTTGTTAACCTGGTCCAGACTCTATGATACAAAACCGTTTCTTTAGAAGTGTTCACACTTATATTAAAACCTTTCATCATAATTTTATCTAAGAACATCTCTTCTCCAGGTCTGAAGACAGCAGATTTCTTTCAGACAAGGATAGAGGAAGAATCCTTGACTGGTACTTTTTTTTATCGACCTCGGGTGGATAAAAGGCAAATTGATATTGGTAGGATTTGAATTTAGAGAGCAGAAGCCAAACGAATACCGCAAAGCATTATGACATTCTAACGACTGCCAATTTGCTGTCTAGTCCCTTACTAGATCCCTCCAAATTCTTGATTATTTTAAAAATTTGAAAATTATAGAGTCTTTTATTAGATTATATGGTAACAAAAAGGTTAATTTTTAATATCTAAGATTGAAGTGAAGCTAGCAATGGATATAAAGTTGAAAACGTGTACTAATCCTATATTATATGACGTCATATTTTAGTTCAAAATTTCTATTTATACGAGAAAATAAAGTACACGCAGAATTTCTGTCCTTTCATGAAACAATATAAGTTACTTCCCTTCCCAAATGACATCCAATTATAAGCATTTATATATACTTCGAAATATATTTCAATTACAACTATATATGCCTCTCCAAACATACAAATCAATGGCGTTACTTGTAGGGTTAACTACCAGTGTACAGTATGTTACCCTTTCTTCTTCATCATCATTGACCAATAAGTTACATATTTTAACATTTCCCATCTCTGAACTGATAACTTCTCAATGAAAATCTGTAAATAGTAACATCCTAAATATTTCATTACACTCTCCATGACACAGACCTCTTTTCAGATTGTCATACTAGTTGAAACAGACAAGCTCTCCGTTTGGACCATAACTTTTAGCTGTATGTGTTTGTGTGTGTGTATAAACAAAATATATCTTTGTTTATTGACTTACAGGTAAATTCAATCCAAGAATAGTAAAGTTTATGGTTTTTTACTAAAAAGAGAGGGCGGGAATAATTAATATATTCAGCATTGAAAAGGAATGTTAGATTAACTAACGGGATAAAAAAAAAAAAAACTGTACGCAGTCCCGCAGACCTTCCTTTATTATAGTTTAGATGACTAATCAATTTTAAAAAATAGGCACAAAGCCACACATTTTTTTTAGAGAGGAGTTAGTTGATAAAATCGACCCCAGTAATTGACTGGTACTTTATTTTATCAATCTCGGCTGGATTTGAACTCAGAACATAAAGAGACAGAACAAATATTGTAAGGCATTTTGTCTAACACTGTGGCAATTCTTCCTATCTAATAATTGTTTCTACTTTTGGCACAAGGCCAGCAATTACCCAGTGCATTACTTTATTTTATCGACCCCGTACGGATGAAAGGCAAAGTTAACCTCGGCGGGATTTAAACTCAGAATAGCAAGGGCCGTAACTCTATGCGTCAAAGCATGGCATCCGACCCTCTACCGATACTGCCAATCCACATCTAATAATAATAACAAGATCTAACCTAATTTGCAAGATTAATTAAAGTGCCTTCACATTGAAAATGAAATCAAATAAATTTACCATTTAGCGGAAAACACAATTAAGCACTATTTTGATACCAAACTGCCCCTGGTTCTAAGATACAAAACTGTTGGAAAGTGTTTATATTCTTCTAAAAACCCTTCAACATAATTTTGGGAAAGAACCTTTGTTAAGTCATATTCCAAACACCAACATAATGAGAAAGTTAGTTATATTACTAAATTCTCTAAACTCTTATTTTTGAAATTATTTCAAAATCTTCGGCAGTGTCTTTCATTAGAAATATAGTAATGAAGGGTTATAAGAATACAAAGGAAATGATTATATAAATAAATGGGAACTAAAAAAAAAATTGTTAAAAACTAAAAGCAGGAGGAGAGAACTAAGAAAGCAGCAGATAAGTTGATAAGAATTAATATCATTATCCTAGGAAGAAAGTAAAACCAATGTGCAAAATTGACTAAAAACTATACAGTCTATAAAGATTCAAAGTAGTGTAAGAGAGTAAAAAGACATTTACATACATAGAAATATAAGTTAAAGTCTGTCCCAAGCCTAGAGGCTCATCAGGCTGGAGCTTATTCCGGTTCCATTGACATGAAGTGACAGAGTACAGAACCCTCTCTCAGATGGGATGTCAGTCTCTTTCAGGGTTAACTCCCAGCTACTGCCTATGTACATTTTTTTTTTTTCAACCAAGTGGACTGAAGCAAAGTCGAATGAAGTGTCTTACTTGAAGACACAACATGCTGCCCAGTCTCGGAATTGAACTCACAACCTTACGATTGTGAGTCCAAGTAGAAATGTTAGTTCAATATTTTTCTCCATATTGTTTGTTACTGTTTTTTGTTCTTGCATTTTTTTTACTGGTTAAAATAAATATCCACAGGTCAGACCAGTCATTGTGATAAAAATGATTATTAGTATTTTTTTTTGTTTACCTTTTCAGCAAATTTGGTATATATATTTTTTCTTTTTAAAGTTAGTGATGTATTCAGTAATTTTTAAAAAATATTACTATAGTTACAGTATAATTAAAATACAAGAAAATTTAGTTGATACATTAAAATACATTTGAGTTTAGAAGGACAGATGATGGCAGCTTGCTGATTTGAGGAAGACAGCCGAATATTTAGTTACAATTATTTCAAACAAATTTATGATTGATATGAAGAAGTAAATGGAAAAAAGATGATTAATCAGATTTTTGTTATATTTATCAAAATATACTCTTTGACAATAAAAAGAAAAAAAAAAAATAATCCATAGATTTGATAACAAAATTTAAGCTGTTGAGTAATAAAAGCATTCTAAATAAGAGAATGCAGACAAACACACTAAAATTAAATTGATTCTAGATCCTGCATCATAAAATTTCACATTTCATACATATATGTACATATATATGTGCATATATATATATATATTTATACACACACACACACACGCATATATGTGTAAATATTTACACAAATATATATATGTATATCTGTCTGTTAAAATAATGAAATAATATTGTTACAGAAACAAAAATAAACTCCATTATTACACATGTAAATTATCTTAATTATGGAAAAAAAAAAGTTCTAAATAAAAGCTCTCATTCAGTAATAATATTTTTTTTTTTTAAATCATAAATTGTTTCTAATCAAAAACGGGAAAAAAAAAAATGAAAATAAGATTATATAATTCAAACAAAAAACAACAATGGACATCGAAGGAAAAAAAAAATATATATATATATAAACTGAGAAATTTAGAGTGTCTAGTTATGGACGGGACCCCATTTAGAAAAATGTGGAGAAACATCATACAACTGGGAAAAAAAAGAAAAAGAAAAGAAATTATGAAGAATAGTCAATATTATAATTTAAATTATTAGGGGAAAAAAAAAAAATTCATATTAATAATTTAAATTTTAATAATAAAAAAAATATTCATTCTGGACATTGAAAGAACCTAGAAGCTTGATTCATCTTGTTTTCTTGAAGATATTATATTGTTTGTATGTATGTTTAAATTAAATTAAATAAGAATGGAAAAAAAAATTAATGTCAGTAATTGTTTAGATGAATTAAAATATATTGTTTTCTTTCTTTCTACTTCTGAAGATGATCAACATCTAGGAAGGAAGCTAGGAGGATTAAGCACGTGTGTGATGTGTGTGTCTATATATGTATGTATATATATATATACATGCACACAGCCCTCACCCCGTAGAGAGAGAGAGAGAGACAGAGAGAGAGAGAGAGAGAGAGAGGCACATGGCTTAGTGGTTAGAGCATTGGCCTTGCAACCGAAAGGTTGTGAGTTCAATTCTCAGACCGGGTGATGTGTTGTTTCCTTGAGCAAGACACTTTATTTCACATTGCTCCAGTTTACTCAGCTGTAGAAATGAGATGATAGGACTGGGGTCCCTATCATTCCACTGTAAAGTGGACGTGTAGGCACCCAGCACTCACTGTAAATGAGGTTGGTGTTAGGAAGGGCATCCAGCTGTAGAAATCAAGCCAGCATCAGTTCCCGTCCCACCCTTGCAAGCAGGGAAAATAAAATGATGATGATGATGATAGAGAGAGAGAAAGAGAGAGATGTAAGTACATATGTAAAATCACAGTCAAACGATAACTGAATGAGCCCTCAATACATGAGCAGAGTATAGGGTTCATTTCTCAAAGGTAAAATTTGGCAGTAACTTCAGTTTCGACTAAAGAGCCACTTTGATCAGGCAGTCTGAAGAGGCTTTTTACAGCCAACAGTTTGAAGTCACTGTGACCTGTTGAAAAATTAAATATATATATATATATATATTTAGAGAGAGAGAGCGAGAGAGAGAGAGAGATAGAGAGATTTAAAAGAGCCGAAGTCAGTGTTGTAGCATATGTAAAAACTTTATTTGTATATTACAATTCTTGCGATATCGATCAGCTCCGGGTACAATCAAGATGACGTTGCCCGACCCTTGTACGACATCTCATCAGATATGCGAGCTTATATGTGCAAAGACACATCTAAACTGCTGCAACACTCACTTCGACTCTTTTAAATCTATATAGACTCTGCACACTACAGCCGTAACACTGGAATACAACCCAAACGAAACGGGCCTCGTAATAGCATTGAGTGCTTCGAATGGCAGGCCGCCTGTAACTGTTGTTACACACCTACCATATATATATATATAAACACAAACACAACTGATTAATTTATATTCTTATAATAGGTGGGAAAATATAATATCCATTCCCAGCAGGATAAATATAAGTATTAATTGGGATAACTATGATGACACCTCCAACAATTATTCCTTAGAATTTCATGCTGCCTAATCACTGTACAGAGGTGGATGCTGTAATTTTCTTTATTTTATCCAAGGGTATGATTTAAGTGATGGTTAAAGCTGGATCATGGGCTCAGTTTGGAGAAGACTTATGATCACATCATAATGCTCAAAACAAAATAACAATGATGATGATAGGAGAGCCCTCTTCAGTCATGCTTGGCCTTGGTTGACTGATTGATCATCAGTTTGCATTTCTGAGGTGCATGCCTGAGCAGAGTATTTTATAACAGACCAGCAGTCACCCATGCATGCAAATTTCCCTTCTCTATAACATCGATGTTGTCCAAGGGAAAGGCAAATGCTGATACAGCTTGACCCCAGTGTTGTGACAACTCATTTTTTTCAACTAAATTGACTGGAGCAATGTGAAATAAAGTGTCTTGTTCAAGAACATAATGCACTGCCCATTCCAGGCATTGAGTTCATGACCCAACAGCCTAAACACTAAGCATCGTGCCTTCACAATGATGATAATAATAATAATAATAGTTTCTACTTTTGGCACAAGGCCAGCAATTACCCAGTGCATTACTGGTACTTTATTTTATCGACCCCGTAAGGATGAAAGGCAAAGTTAATAATGGTTTCTAATTCAAGCACA
The DNA here is from genome assembly GCA_964016885.1 of Eledone cirrhosa. Taxonomy (NCBI): domain Eukaryota; kingdom Metazoa; phylum Mollusca; class Cephalopoda; order Octopoda; family Eledonidae; genus Eledone; species Eledone cirrhosa. Next base: position 10,386,869 of record OZ024746.1, on the reverse strand, counting down.
AGGCCAACAATTTTTAAGGAGAGGGGAAGTTAAAATAAATTGATTCCTAATAATCCATTTCTTCAATAAGCACAAAGCCTTTAAATTTATGGGGGATATTGAGAAGTGACTGCATGCCTTTGTCAAGAGCATCAACAATGGAAGTGGTTCCAGTGAAGAACTGAAATTGAGTCACTTTGCCAAGAATTTACTGTGGTACAACAGCCTGCCTAAATGATAACGGTTTCTTTATTAGCCACATGGGGCTGACATTATGACATTAGGCCAACAATAGAGACAGCACAGGACTATACAGTGTGGGGTTTTGTGTGTAAAAAAAAGTTATAACAAAAACTTAAAAAATAAACATTTAAAAATCAAATAATTCTTTCTAAAATTGGTACAAGGCCAGCAATTTTGCTGGAGGAGGGAGGGGGCAATTGATTATAACTGACCCCCACTAATTGACTGGTACTTTATTTTATCCACCCCAGAAGGATGAAAGGCAAAGTTGACCTTGTTGGGGCTTGAACTCAAATCATAAGGAGCCACAAAGCATTTTGTCAGACGCTCTAACGATTCTGCAACTCAACTGCCTTAATAATAATAATAAAATGGCTTCTCATTTAGGAAAGATGCCAGGAGTGGAAGTAGATTAAATCAACCTAATTCTTGACTGGTACGTTGCTTTATCAAAATTGACCTTGGCAGGGTTCTAAGTTAAAATCTCCCCACACCAGCAAGGTCAACTTTATCTTTCATTCTTCCGGGGTTGATAAATCGAAATATCATTCAAGTACTGTATTTAGTGTAATCAACTATTCTCTCACACAAAATTTCAGGCCTGGTGTCTATTTTAGAAATAATGATAATAAATAATTCATTCTTTATTGAAAATTAGATACAAAAGCTCTAGAGGTTTTTGAACACAACCTGTTTACTAGACTAGTGCTAACCAACTGAGCTATGTATTTGGCTAGTACTCATATAGTGACTCTCAATATTTGACTGGTATTTATTTTATCAAGTCTTAACATTTGACTGGTAATTATTTTAGTGACCCTGGGAGGATAAAAAAAGGCTAAGTCAGCTTCAGTCAGATTTGAAACCCAAAAGAAAAAGAACATAAATAACACAAGGCATTTTGTTTGATGCTCTACTGATTTTTGTCAATCAAACAAAGAACTTCAATTGCAGAGATAGGAAAATTCAATATATGGTCAATATTGGTTGTATATGAACATTTAATAGCTTTTTACCATTTACATTATATATATATATGTGTGTGTATATATATATATATATATACATACACATGTATATACATGTATGTACATATATATATATACACCTTCCTACATATGATTTTTATATATTTATGTTATAATGCTGAATTGAAGACTAAAAAAAATGACGGTGGTTTTGAATAGTAAAATATTTTGCTTTTTTGCTTTTTTTCATCTTAAAAATTTATAGAGACATACCTTTATGAAAGATGAAAAAAAAAAATGACTGGAAGAAAGAAAATAAAGACGGACATAAGCTATGCCCATTATATTAGGCTTTTGATATTCAATATGTTTGCAGTTGGTCTTTTTTTTTCCCAAATAATTTTATGATTTTCATACAGAAACAGTGCCACCAATCATGTGAGTTAAAAGCTAATAAAATATATTAAAAATATCAGATGATTTTATCACTATTATCTTAATTATGAATGCTTAAAATAAAGAGAAGGAAACAATGTTTTGTTTATGAAAAGGCTTAAATTTTAACTTGTTTAACTCCAAATCAGCCCTGATTAAGCAGACATATGCTTAAAGGCATACCAGTTACAATTATTTCATCTTTTTCTTTTTTTCTAGGTTTAGTAGTAGCTTAACTCTTAACACCCTGTAATGATTTAGTAGAAAATATCTAAAAATGAGTTTGTTAATTCAAATGTTTATATGTTTACTAGAGGACAGATCATTGTGAAATTTTGCAGTAAAGTAAAGATTTGAATTTTTTATGTGATGCTGTCATAGTGTTATTTTGTACTTTTCAAAAATGTCTTGCTAATGTATTTTCATGTGGTACAGGATATTGAGAGTTAAACTACATTAACCAATATGTTCTACTTTTCAGAAGGTAGAGTATAATTTGGTTAGTATTTCTAGCAGATCAAGTAACCAAGTAGAGGAACGCTACTGATGTTTGAAAAATACAATGACTGAGTGGATAAGAGATTATCAGTTCACAGGTCTATAGACTATACACTGCTGCAGGTGTTGCTGTATTTTTATGGAGTCAAAGCAGCAAAATGTCTAGCACAACAATTTCATACCTAAATAATCTACTGTTGTCGTCATCATCATCGTTTACTAAGTTTAACTTTTAATATCATAAAGCAAAGTTTTCAATAAAGAATATCACATCTTTAATTTAAAGATATAATTTACTCGAAAATCTAACAAAAATGAAAAAGAAAAACAACCCCAACCCCACTATCCACAGACCACACCCATGTAGGTTTAGTTGATTTTTTATGAAGTTTCTTGGGTGTTCTAATGATAGGGGCCTCAGTATAAAGACCCAAAATTAAGTTAACTCTTAATGATTTAGCAGAAAATACTTTAAAATAGGTTTGTTAATTAAAATGTTTATAGTATATTTACAAGAAGAGTGGTCATTGTGAATATTTGCAGTACTGAAGTAAAGACTTGAATTTTTAATGTAGTGATCCCATAATGTTATTTTGTAATTTTCAAGAATTTCTTACTAATAAAGTTCCATGTGGTACAGGAAATAAAGAGTTCATATATATTAATTTAGGGAAGGTATTTTTCTCTTCTAAACAAATTCAGATGACTTAATAAATATATTCGCTGCCTTAGATATATATTTTTTTAAATCTCTCTTGAGCTTAGAGGCTCATCAGGCTGGAACTTATCCTAGTTTCATGTGACATTAAGCAACTGAGAATACAATACTCCTTGCTAGCCCATCACAATGGTTGCCCAACCACCACCAGATGCTGCTGCTGGTACCCATTTGCTTCTGCTGAGTGGCTTTGAGCAACATGAAATGAAGTGCCTTGTTCAAGGGCAGCACAACATGCCACCTGGTGCAGGAATTGAAGCCATGACCTTCCAATTGTGAACACAACACCCTAACCACTCAGCGACACTTCTTTATCATTCATCTAAGATTTCTATTAATAATTCACTCAAAGTAAAAAGTTTTACAGTCTAAGAAATCATGTAATGTTGTTTTTTCTTCTGAATACTAATTTTTCATTGTAAAAAATACATATCTGATATGCATCTTATTTCTTTTTAAATGTGTTTGTTTTGATTTTTTTAAATTTATTCAATTTAATAGTTGAGATGGAGGAGGGATTATTTGTTAAAAATGAACCTTACAGAAATGGCATCTGTAACCAAAAAATATACATATAAATAAATAAATATAAATGTTGCTGTGTCATTAAGCGTGATGGGATGTGAGAGTGCAAAATCAATTGGTTGGATTGTTTTTCAAAAAAAAATTTTTTTTTCAATTTACCTTCAGGGGAAGGGAAAAAAATAACGATAAAAAAAAAAACAACAGTGATAATAATAATAATAAAACAATAATAATAATAATAATAATAATAATAATAGGAATCCAGTTAAAAGCAAGTATTCCTAATGAGATCCTTGATAAAGTTCATCTTGAAGAAAAGAAGAGAAAGCCAGCAATTTACAGAAATGGGAACAGCGGTGTCGGGGAAGTACATACAGTGCTAACTGATACAGCAGCTTTTACGACAGTTGGGGGGTGATTCAGTGGGGTTAAGATATTTCAACTTTTTAAGCTTGTCCCTGTGTATAAAGCTGTGCATGCGTGTGCTGCTGCGGGTTTTGTTAGTCATCGCATAGGATTTCAAATGAGATTTCAGACGAGGTGGTAACGGCAACTGATCAATACCATAAATTGTGGTACAAGACACTATTGTCCGACAAGCAAGTTCTTGGAGACTCAAAACTGAAAAAAAAAAGAAACAAAACAAAAGAAAACCTTTTGAGAAATAAATAAATCAACAACAACAACAATAGTAATAAACAAAATACAAATATAGAAGAAAAAAAAAGTTACATTATAAACAGCAACATCATCAAACAGCCAAAATGGTGCTCCTCCTAAGGGTCTTTGGAGTAACGTTACTCAAGGGAGTGCATAGCTTGAAAATGAGAGTCGCTCCAGGTAGAGCCACTACTTCTCTGAATTGAGAACTAACAGATCTGGTACTACAGGCGCGTGGTTAGAATGACCCAGGAAAGAATTGTTGGACGAAAACCAACCGACAGGAGGCACAGGGGTAGTTCCCAAGTAAGATGGTTGGATTAAATCTATGAGCTCAGCTGGTCCTGCTTAGGGAGCCAGCTGGATCAACTGAAGACAGTTGCTTCTGACAGGACCCTCTTGAAGGTGTGTTTGTGGACTCTGCCCCCACAATCCTCCCAGGGAGGAGTAGGAGAGGAAAAAGAAAACATTTTGAAGCCAGATACCCTTCCCGGTGTTAATTCTCATTAAAAATGTTTCAATTCATTTTGAGGCAAATTCTATTATGTCCTCACTTAACATTTTAAGTAAATACCTGTATTTGCAGGAATATTTTAAACTGTGATGCTATGAGTAAATAAGTATAAATGTTCTTCTATTCATAATACCATAAATTTCTCAAAATAGATAAGAATAATTTCATGTATCATGATACCAAACCACCTGGAACTGCTGCTGGTTCTACAATACAAAGCTATTTGTTTTAAAGAATTTTATCTATCTAAAAACTTCCCATCATAATTTAATGTAAGAACCTTTAAATTATGTTCCAAACACCAAATTAATAATGAGAAAATTAGTTAAATTACTAAATCTTTCCATTTTCATTATTTTCAAAGTTTTTTAAAAATCAAAAACATTATCTTTCACAAGAAACATGCCATTGAAAGGGTTCCAATGAATAGCTTAGTATTGTAGAACCAGGGCCAGTTTCAGACAGTTTGGTAATGAAAGAGTTAAATCAATATTTCAAACAGAAGAAGAATAGTACATACCTTTATTTGGACCCCAGGTTCTGCTCATTCCATTTCTTTTTAGCGCAAGTCGTGAAAGTTCAGCTAATGACTCTTGAACATTAAAGTCACATAAAGGACTAACTTCAAAGAAGGCCAAATCGTTCTTCAGAGCATATGATTCAGCAGTAATTTCACTAACTTGGCGTTTATAAGCTAAATGTAGACGGTTTCCAATTAGAATTTTAGGTACACCGGGTGCATGCTGAAAAGATAAAAAGATGATATATCTTACAAACTAGTTATCATTGATGTTGGATCCTCTGTTGGTTTTGATGACGGATCTTCTATTGGTTTCAATGATGGGCAGTTGTTCAAGAAACTAGGTTATTGAAGCAAATATTTTGTAGCTAGGTGATCTATCTAGCATTAATCACTTAATAGCAAAGTAACAGTTGCTATTTTTTTTACTAGATATAAAAATAATAATAATGAAATTGTGTAGTGCTCAGGTGCACTACAACTCATCAAAGGTGCATGTATAGTACATAGAATAATATACAAATGACAGGGAGTGAATAGTGTATGAGTCATGATATACATGTGTGCGTGTGTATGGAGGGGGAATATTAGGTGGTGTTGGCGAATCTCAGGAAGCATGGAGGTTTTAAAGGATGCAGTGTCTCGACAGCTAATAACTGATGCAGGTAGTTTGTTCCATGCTTCAGCAACTCTGAGCATGAAAAAATGTAAACTAGACAAATGTCTGGCAATATATATATATATATATATGTCAATAATAGAGTTTTAACTTACTAATTTATGACTAGTATATCACTACCTTAATGTTTTTATGGCTAAATTTCTAACAACTAGACTGCTAGTGTTTAAATTCAGTTTTAATATAATTGTTTCTACTTTTGGCACAAGGCCAGCTATTACCCAGTACATTACTGGTACTTTATTTTATCGACCCCGTAAGGATGAAAGGCAAAGTTAACCTCTGCCTTTCATCCTTACGGGGGTCGATAAAATAAAGTACCAGTAATGTAATATAATCAAGACTTTTCAGTGGCTTAGTAAAATTATGGATTCTTCGTTGGTTTCAATGATGAGCATTCAGTTGTTTGGCCAACTGAACAACCAACTCATTAAATTAACGTATACATAGCTGAGTATTCCACAGGTATGTGTACACTTAATGTAATTCCCAGTCCAAATCAGTGTCATATAATATGTGAAAAGACTGGAACCTTGAATTACAGGTACAATCCATCTGATGGGCTTCCATACAATTCCCATCTAACCAATTTCAATCACAAGGCTTCAGTTAAGTTATTTTTTCTAGGAACATAATTAGTTCCCTCACCTTGCTAATGTGAAGTCAAAGATACCTGTAATTTTGCATTTGTTCTATTCCCTACCTTGAGGAGGGGGGGGGGGGATTACTATTTTCAAGAAATCTTTGGAAAAGTAATTCACATTCCAAGGCCCTTTTGCATGTTTTTTTTTTTTTGCTCTCTCTCTTTATTTTATTATTATTAAAGAATTGTTAGGAAGTTATCAGGGCTTGCTGCTATGTTCAGACAGTTTTTGTAGGGTAGTTATTAATATATTTCCTGGTTGCCTTTTCTCAATGCCATATTACAATGTTGTAGAACTATTTAGTTCAACTATTTACTTGTATACCAGAAGGGTGGTGAAAATATTATTGAATTGCTCATTTGAGTATTTCATTTACCTTGTGTGCTTCTGTACAAAGTTATTCACTTTCTTCAGATTTTCAATGTCAATCAACATTTTAAGCTGCCTCATTTCTTTTGCACTCGTTTGTTTAGATAATTTTAGACATGTATTCTTTGGGCATGAAAACTTTCCTGTCTTTAGAGATGACATTTCAGTCTATATACATATTTAATGTATATAGTATGTACTATTGACTGAAATTGCTTCAGTTTGATGTTATTGTCTTGGAGAGCTGGCATGACTGTGGTAGGTGCTGAATGATATAATCACTAAGACCATATGTTGTTATTTCTACCAGATAAGATTGTAGAAGTCACCATTATATTGTGGATGACTACAGTATTATTTGTGAAGCAGCAAAAAATGTGCTCCCTGAACTGTGTGCCAGTGAGGTTTAACAGAAACTGCTGCAGATCTTATAGGGATATTCCTGAAAGAATGTGATCCTCTGCCATTTGGGTTGTGCAGAAGGAAGCCACCCAATACATTAGTATTATTCTGGTTCTAAATGGTTAATACTTCAAATGTTCAAATGCTTTTCCTGGACTCGACCTGAATTTCCACTTGGATATCTTTTTGGATCATTTGATTTTCTGATATCTTTTTGCTTTATACCAAAATACCATGACTCTCTACCACTTTTCCTCCACTATTCTCTTCTGCTACCACTGCACAGTCTCCTCTATCTTTCTATTTCTTCTTTAATTTCTCTTTCTATTTTCTGATAAAAGACTAGCATCCAAAACGTTAAGATTCTTTTCTTACTATATCAAGCATAAAACTAATAATATATTTCTTCATTGTACTGAGTCGTTTGCTTTGTTATTTCTGTTTCTCTTTTGCATATACACACACACATAGACATACATATAGTTCAAGGAAACGACAAAATAGAAATACAAAAGTTTTATTAGTTTCACGCTTTATATGGAATATAAATACATACACACATACAGTGAGACAAAGATAGAGAGAGAAAACGAAAAAGAGAGTATAATTGATTTTTGTTATGATTCAACAGGAAATTGTATTTTGCTCTCACCTTTTAAAGGAAAATGTGTAATACAGAAACCTTATTAATTTATCAATAATGATAAGATTGCTTTCATAAGTACATTATTACTATGCTGAGGGTACACGATTAAACTGACTTGTGTGAATGTCAAACAGACTTTTTACTGAAAGTATCTTAGTTTGTCTAAATATCATCATCATCATCATTATCATTATCATCATTATTTAACGTCTATCTTCCACGCTAGCATGGGTTTAGACGAGAATTGTTGCTCGTATAGGACTGTCTGGCGGGTTTACTATGCCTGGATGCCCTTCCTAACACCAACCACGTTTACAGTGTGGACTGGGAGGTTTTTACCGTGTTACCTACATGGCCACATTACAGCGTGGACTGTGTGTTTTTTTGTTGACACTTACACGACCTCATTTATTTAGGACTGGATGTTGTGGTACCAACATAACTTTACAGAGAAAGGGGTGGTGTAGATGGGGTGTATTTTTGGTTAGGAGGTGCCTACTGACTGTAGGTTTCGCTTTGTACTTAGGCAAGGCGGGTCTTCTGTATTATTGCGTAGCGCCAAAGATCTCGGTCCAGTGACATGGTCTTAGAGAGGTGTAAGTGTGTAAGGTCGGAATTTATCAAATCATCCCAGGTTTTTCTGGGTCTCCCTACTCCATAGCTTCCATCTATTTTGATCATCCTGCACTTTTTTATACAGCTGTCGTCTTTCATGCGCATCACGTGACCATACCAACGTAGTCTTCTCTCGAGTAAACAGCATCTGATCCCTCTTATTCCCAATTTCTCACTTAGTTCATTTATGCTTTGCCATTCAGGTATATTTATATATATATATATATACCATAAATAACAAATGAATAAAATAAAAGGAAGTTTATGCACCATGAAAATATATTCTTTTTTCTTTCTTCTTATTATTTTATTGGTTTCAGTTATACACACACACACATATATATATATATATAACTTCTATTTCTAATTCTTTATTTATTATACTTAATTGCAACAGAGCTCGCCATTTTTTTTATTCATATATGCTTTCCCCTTCGCTGTGACCTGTCTTTTTTCTCTTCCCTTACTGCTATCCTCTTTCTCTCTCCTTCTCCCTCTTATTTCACTCACTCACTCTCTGCTACTCACCCTCTCTCTCACTTCCTACATCATCCCACACCGTACGCGATCCTTTTCCTTGCTCACATCCGTACGGCTAAGATGTGCCTTTACCTTCTCGTCAAAATTCGCCCATTCTTATATTCGAAATGAATTACTGACTTGATTTTTTCATTTTTTTCTCTCTTTACGTTGCCTCACCATTCGTGTTTGTTTACCTGTCTCTCTTTCTCCACCCAACTCTTTTTATCCCAATAACTTATTTTAGTTATTGTAACCCCCTAGCTGGAGCTATATTGTCTGTAATGTGAAGAAATACCTATATATATACAGAGTGAGGACGATATTTGTTCGCAATTTTCAACTGCTAATTTTATGCAATTTCTTTTTACTTCCGTTGTCACTCTTGTCTTCATAAAAACAGTGACTATATTTCCTCCATTATTTATTTTCAGAAAATTTGTGGAAGAGACACGGAGTTCTTCTTGGAATCCGCGCCGGGAGAGCAAATAAGGAAATTTCAGACTTTCTCAGCGTCAGCAGGAGAATGGTGTCTCATCCAAAGACGTGCCCAGAGTCATGCAGACAAAGTTTCCAGCAACAACATTGGTCTTAGGTGTCGTCATGCCACCTCACTTCTTCCCTGAGGGCCTCAAGCTGAACACTGATGGCTACATCCGCGTTCTGAGCGAGGTAGTAAAGCCCTGGATCGACCAGGTAGCAGCAGGTAGGCCGTACGTGTGGCAGCAAGACTCAGCGCCCTGCCATACAGCCGAAAGACCCAAGCCTGGCTGTCAGAGAACTTCGTCGACCACACTTCACCTGACATCTGGCCTCCCAGCTCGCCTGACTGCAACCCCCTCGACTTCTTTGTGTGGGGCGCAGTGGAACGAGACACCAACAGATCTAGCTGCAATTTGAAAGACAATCTGAAGGCCAGGATCACAAATGCATTTAGGAGCCTAAGTCGGGGGACAGTGACGAAGGCCTGTAGCCGGTTCCGAGGCCGCCTTGTGGCCGTCATCAAAGCCAATGGCAGGTTTATCGAGTGAGATCGAAAGAACAAGTCATGAAGACAAACTGACCCAAGTTTGATAAATATATCTTAAAAAATAAAACTACTGTGTTATTTTTTCCTAGACAGTAATCTTGCGAACAAATATCGTCCGCACCCTCATCATCCTCACCGTTTTACGTCCGTTCTTCCACGCTAGCATGGGTTAGACGGGTTGTCCTGTTGTGGGCAGTGTCTGGTCGGTTGACCATGCCTTGCTCATACAGGAACTGATTTGGCTTGATTTCTACAGCTGGATGCCCTTCCTAACACCAACCTCATTTACAGTGAGTGCTGGGTGCTTTTTCGTGGCGCCTACACGTCCACTTTACAGTGTGGGCTGGGTGCTTTTTTGCCGTGGCACCTCCACGACCACCTTGCGGTGGGGGGGGGGGGGGGCATATTGTCTATATGCTTCAGCTTGTACCCATGGGAGGTCGGGTACTCTGTATTACTGTGTGACGCCAGAAGTCACGGTCGTGTGTCATTGTCTTTGAGAGGTGTAATTGGGTAAGGTCGGCTTTTATCACCTCATCCCAGGTCATCTTGGGTCTCCCCACTCCGCGGTTTCCATCAACTTCTAGTGCTCTGCACCTTTTTATGCAACTGTCATCCTTCATACGCATCACATGTCCATACCAGCGCAACCGCCTCTCCTGCACACAGCATTTGATTCCTCTTATGCTCAGTCTCTCTCTCAATTCATTTATGCTTCGTCGTTCACGTATATTATTGTTACACATCCATCGGAGCATGCAGGCTTCATTTCTCTCTAATCTACGTAAGTCTTCCACCTTCAGCGCCCAGGTCTCGCTACCATGCAACATCGCTGTTCGGATACACGCATCATACAGTCTGCCTTTCATTCTGAGGGAGAAGCCTTTTGCAGCTAGCAGTGGTAGTAGTTCCCTAAACTTCTTCCATCCCGTTCTTACCCTAGTTATTGCACTTTCTGAACACCCACCTCCGTTGCTAATTCGGTCACCTAGGTAGCAGAAGCTGTCTACTGTTTCTACAGGGCCCTCCCAGAGATTGGTGGTACTTGTTTCCTGTGGCTGTTTGCTGTCTCAGCACAGCTGCTGCATGTGAATCCTACATTCTTAATTAAGCTTCCTGAGATCCCGCTACATCTCTTGTGTACCCATTGTTTGCATTTGGGGCAGAGAATGGAGTTCCTACCTACACCTTTCCTACATACTGAGCAAGGCCATTTCCCTGAGGGGATCTGGGTTCTGTTTTCTCGTCTACTTACAAGGACCTTAGTCTTTGTCATGTTGACTTTGAGACCCTTTCTTTCTAGTCCCTGCTTCCAGGTTTGGAATTTATTCTCTAGTTCTATCATAGATTCAGCTATGAGTGCGAGGTCATCAGCATACAGGAGTTCCCATGGGCATCCGGTCTTAAACTCCTCCGTTATTGCCTGCAGGACTATGATGAACAGGAGAGGGCTAAGAACAGAGCCCTGGTGGACCCCAACCTGTACGCTAAATTCCTCGCTATACTCATTGCTAATCCTAACTTTGCTGACTGCTCCCCTATACATGGCTTGTACCGCTTTCACAAGCCATTCATCTACTCCTAGTTTTCTAAGAGCCCACCAGATTACAGCACGTGGAACTCTGTCAAAGGCTTTCTCAAGGTCGACAAATGCCAAATAGAGTGGCTTACTTTTAGCTAGATTTATATCCAGTTAATAAGAGGTGCAGTATCAACAATTGGTTGCTGGAAAATCAGTGGTGTAACTCTATTACAAAATTATCACAAATTAAACTGAAGTGATTAAATATATCAGTATGTGGGTTTTTAAATGACTATCATGACATTTTCACAACACAACCATTTAATTTTAACTTAGAAATTTAGGTAATGCCACTTGCTATACTAGTACATCTTAATGTTGATTATACATTTGAAAAAAAAGTAAAGGAAAAATATAATAAAAAGAGGTCAACGTACTTCATCCACTTCTCTTAACCAACGGTTAATACCATCAAATGACCACCTATTTGTAATGTCATACACCAGCAGTATTCCCTGTGAAAACAAATGGGCAAAAATCATTCAAATTCTCAATATAATTATTTATCAGCAAAGATATTAAAAAGTTAACAACCAGTCATTCAATCAACCAGAGTTTTCCTTTGTTTTTTTTTATATCACATGACGAGTGGAGGGATGATGTCTGAGAAGGACTTGTCCAACCCATGCAAGCGTGGAAAAGCAGGCATAAAAAGATGATGATGATGATTAGCCCATGACAGGTGAAAGGGAGAAAAGAGATCTGACCTGAATGCTTGTAAAAAAAAAAAAAAAAAAGGTGGATTCTGTTAAAGACAACCAAGGGGTGGGTGGTGGTGTTAAACTAGGTAACTGTTTACATCTACCATCCCAGTAAGCCACAGCAATAGAACAAATACCACAAGGTATCCTATCTGACGCTCTACCAACTCAAGTCCACTGCCCCAGATCAAACCCTCCAGTCTTAAAGAAATGAAAGACACAATGAACAATGTAGTCCTAGATATAAAAAAGACAGGATACCCATGGCTGGAATGCTTCTGATCATAGGTCAGCTCAATTAGGGTTGCCATGACAATGAATCCTTCATAACATAACAGCTCCAAGGTGTAGGAAATGAAGAAAGCTAAGGACAGATCCTTGGCTTTCATATAGTTAATCCCAAATCTATATTACTGCTTCAGTCTCTCCTTCCCAACACAGCACAAATAGTTTTCATTACTTAACCTTTTAACATTTACATTACTCTATATGTACTATTGTATTTTTGTGGTAAAGACTTTATCTTACTTAATTATCTCTCATTATATCAAATCTACGAGATTTTGATGTTATTTATTTTGAGAATAATACCTTAATAATACCTTAACATCAGTATGATCGGCTAGTTACAGCCAGTCTGAACAGAATTCTGGCCAGTTTAAATGCTAAAGGGTTAAACTAGCTTTCTCAGTGCTCAACTTTCTCTGTATCAACAATTGCAAAACAGAGTTATTTGTTCTTTGGCAAGAAACTCTCTTGCTTCAACCCCCTCCCTCTCTAGCTATGTAGACAGTGGTTCTATGTTTTTCTATAATCCAACTGCCATCACAATGACTTTCTTTAGTATGTTACTTGATAATTAGACTTCAGTTTTCGTTATTTCATCTCTTCACTACATTGTCTTTGTAATTAGTTGCCAGGTAAAATGTTTGAGTGGCAAGATGTCTGACTGCTTAACTAAACAAGTGATTCAGGCTTTTATCTTAGCTTCTATCTCTCTGATTTTCTTTATATATTTCATTTCCTTTCTTCGAATCTCCTATCACAGCCGCTGCTACCACCACCACTGTCATTTTACATTTACTTTCATATTGGTCAGGAACATCACAGTCAGTTCAAGGCTAAATGGGTCAGAGAATCACATCTTGTTCATATGTTCCAAGGCTAAATGGATCAGAGAATCACATCTTGTTCATATGTTCCAAGGCTAGATGGATCAGAGAATCACATCTTGTTCATATGTTCCATGGCTAAATGCCTTTCCTAATGCCAAACAATTTACAGTGTGTATTGAATGCATTCCATCATGGCACCAACATTGGTTTGTTTGCCTTGGTTCATTCAAAGCAATGTAATGAAAAGAGAGAATAAGAGAGCATTCACAGAAAGGCCAGTGTGAGTGGGTTAGGGTGCAAGAGTATAATAGAAGAGACAGACTGAGGAGGGGTGTAAGAAACAGTGATGGAGGAAATAATAGAAGGGAGTGAGAGTATGATGGGAGTCTGGTATGTAATCTTTATAATTGGTCTCTCTGTCGGTTTTGTTTGGTTAGACTTTCAACTAATTCATTCTCAGCCTTTTCTATTTCTTAACATTCAGAAAATAGTTTGAAATTTTCATTGAAAGGAAAAATTTTCCTAAATAAAAAAATATGCATTTTTTTTTTTTTACATAACAGTTAAAGCAATTTGGCAAACAAAAAGAATATTTACCTGAGCACCACGTGAGTAAGAGCGAAATATGGTACAGAATCGTCCTTGTCCTGATGTATCCCTATGAAAATAAACATTAAACCAGTTAAAATTTGTATAACTTTATCAATGAAACTAGGAACCTGTTTATGATATATATAACTTTGTGTGTGCTAAAGCAAGAAATTCATATATAAAACATAAAACGGAAAGTTGATAAAAAAAAAAAAGTTTTTTCCTTTTATCTTTTATAATATAAAAATACTGGTTTTCCTCTTACATGATTATGTAATTTAGAGATTTATTTTGCAATTACAGGGTTTGGGGTTTGATCCAACTACACAGGAACATATGTGAGATGCATGCTCCTGGCCCACCCATAGGGTCAGTATCTCTGCTCTGACTACCAACCCATCCAACTCTTGCTAACAGGGAAAGCTGACATTAGATGATGATGATGATGATGATAGTGGTGAGTTATCTTCTTAGCCTACCAACCCATTTGGCACCGTCCCCAGGTTCTATGATACAAAACTCCATTTTAAAGTGAATATACTTATATTAAAAGTTTCCATCATAAATGTATGTAAGAACCTTTCAGTTATGTTCCAAGCATCAGCTTAACTCATAACACACTGTAGTACATGAGATCCTTCAATTTACTGCAAATGTTTACAACAATCAGTTAAAATACAATGAAACTAGGTGTCACACTTACTGACTTTCCCTTCTCCTATATTGCTTGCCTTGTACCTAAATTAGAAACCATTATATGAAAACATTGAATATGGTTTCATATATGCCTTTATAGAATCCTTTCTGTACAGTCTGAAAGAGAATGGATGATAGCAGGGATAGGGGACAGGCCTTGTTTTTGTCATTATATACAAAACAGAATGACAGAACTAACCTTAGTATGTTTGGGGTTTATTTTTATTATTATTTCTTAAATAATATTTTAAGTTCCATTTTACTAATAGAAATAAAACAGAAAAAAGTGAAGCTGTGACTGAACAAGGATTAAATATTCCAAAGTCTGATTAAACAATTTGACATTAAAAAAGATATTTTTAAGCGACTCAGCTAGTTTGTCGGCCGAGTTGTATTGCTTAAGTACTTTCTTAATCATAAAATTGCACTGCTTAGCAAGAATGTTCAATATAACTACACAATAACTATTGCAACAATTTAAAAGGAAGATACAATAAATAAACACATAAACAAAACAGGTGATAAATCAATTGAAATCAAGTTATAATAGATTGTATGGAATAAATTAATTGAAAAGAGCAGAGCAGAGTAAAAGAAAAAAACAACTGCACAGAAATGTTTCCAGAATATTTCACATTTGAGTCATAAATTCATAATTAACCCTTTTACATTAATGTTTTACACCATGTAATTTTGTCTGCCCTCACTGAATGAAGGTGATTTAAAATTATTCAGTGCATTGTCTGATCACTTGCTTGCAATGCACCTTGCACTTTTCTTTTGTATGTGTATATGATAGTGCTGTGCTGTGCTGTGTGCGTGTTTTATCTAGGAATCACAGAAGCATTGTTTACAAGTTATATTACCTAATTACAAACTGAAGGCTAAATCAATGATAGATAATACAATTTTGAAAAAAAATATCTTCCATTCTATAATGCCATGACCTTCCACATAGACAGAATAAATGAATGTAATATAAACAGTGACTGACTTAATACACTGATTATTGTGGTTAGGATTACTAGGAAAACAACACAGATGGAAAAAACAAATGTAAAACTGAGACATTAGTCAGTTAACTAATCTAAACCACACACATACATCCATGACCATTACCTCCACCAAACACACACAACCACCACCATTATCTCCACCAAACACACACAACCACCACCATTACCTCCATCAAACACATGCACACACATAACCACCACCAAATACACACACACAACCACCATCACCATCATTCTACTATTTAGTTTGGACTAACAAACACCTAATTCTAGACAAAATCTAGAACTGAAATTCTTAAACCTATTGGACATATTCTGCACTGATAGTTCACTTAAGGCAGATAAATCTTTTTTCATCTGGTTTACATTATGGTAGCAAGTTTTTAAAAATAAATTTATGATGGAAAATTGCTCATTTTAAAATATTCATATTTAATATTAAAACCTTCCATCTTAATTTTATTTAAGATTTTTCTTTTTTAATAATGATGATGCACACACATATCTTCCCTATTGTCATTGTATTCATCATTGGCATAATTTTATATTCACATCTCCATGCTGGAACGAGTAGGGCAGGTTTTTTAAAGGAGTATTTTTTGGCCAGATACTTTTTAATCACCTCTATATCTATACACGAAGACAAATTGGTAGAGCCATTAGATCATCAGATAGAATGCTTTGTAGTATTCGTTTCGACTCTGAGTTCAAACCCTGGTGAAGTCAACTTTGCCTTTCATCCTTTCGAGGTTGATAAAAAAACATACCAGTATGAAGACAAGAAAATGGGTATATAACCTTCACAACAGACACATAGCCATCAGCTGCTCTCCCCCCTGTCTTTCTGCAGGAACTAGGTGGATAGTGACAGCCACCACTTTTAAAATTTATAACTGAAGGCTTTCAAATGTTTATTTGTAAACATACATTATTCAATATACAAACTTTACATACATGAATGTATACAGCTATCTTGGAGTGAACAGCCTAATGCTACACACACACAAGTATACTAGTAGTTATCTGATGGCTTCCTAATCTAAGAGCTCATTTGAATTTTAACATAAACATTTCCCTC
Source organism: Eledone cirrhosa (assembly GCA_964016885.1). Lineage (NCBI taxonomy): Eukaryota > Metazoa > Mollusca > Cephalopoda > Octopoda > Eledonidae > Eledone > Eledone cirrhosa. Next base: position 10,370,126 of record OZ024746.1, on the reverse strand, counting down.
ATAACCAAAACATTCACACACAATCCTATCTGTCACATTCCATTACACACATTCTAATCTGTCTTGTACTATTACTGTCATTCACTGTAACACTTAACACATGAATTACACAATTATATACAATATGAGTAAATTTATCATCTGCTTAGACAGAGATTCCTGAAACACTTTTTAGCAAATACAAATTCCAGCATCACTAGCCATAGATAACTTTGAATTATAGACTATTTCTGGAGAACTAAACAATTTTCAGTGCACTGGTTTAGCATCTGTTCAAGTATCCCAACAATGTTTTTTAAATTCCCACATTCAAGCATCTTTTAGACTAACAGTGAGAGAATCAATCAATCCATCCATCTATACATCTACATATGTATCCATCTATTTGCCTACCTATCTGCCTATCTACCCATCTATCTGCCTAATTATCTATCCATCTGTTTGCCTACCTATCTAACTGCCTATATATTAATGTATCTACCTCTATCTACCTACCTACCTCCATATCTATGTATGTACCTACCTCACTATCTATGTACATATCTACCTAACAACCAACCCATCTATCTATCTACCTACCAAGCCATCCATCCAACTAGCTAGCCATGCATCAATCCATCTCAAATTGCTGAGACTCACAGAGGAGATGATGAAGGAAAGCTTCAAGTGGAGAGATGCTGTGCTGAAAAAGACCTGTCCAACCCATGCAAACATGAAAAAAATGGACGTAAAAACAACAAAGATGATGATAATGAAATATTATTTGCAACTTCACTTACAAATCATCATCATCATTATCATTATTTTACATCTGCTTTTCCATGCTTGCATGGATTAGACAGGTTATGTTTAAATAATAATAATAATAAAAACAGTTGAAGCATCAGTCCTGATTGATATACAATATAGGTAGTATCTAGCATACATCAGAACTTATGTAATTTCAGCTTACAGCTGTGTATGTTTAGCTAGCCTCCTATGAGGTTGCATCTCACTGAAGAAATTACTTCAACTATAGTTATAACTTTCTTAGATTTTTTTTTTAATACACTGTAATCATGAATAGTCTGGCATATCAATTTGCTTCAGTTTCTAAAATTTTCATGAGTGGAGATCTTGTCAATATTTTCCAAACATTATTGTTGTTTTATTTTTTATTTCTCAAACATGTGCAAAATTTTAATTTCATTGCCAGAACTACATTCTAGAATTTCTATCACCTCTTCTCCATGTAATTCTTCACCCTGTTTGTTCAAGTTTAGTGATATATACATATGTTTTGTCTATTATCTCCTTAAAATGATATGTTTGTAAAGTCTATGGTCATGTATGCATATCCTGAAAATCACTGTGATCTCCAGTCGACAGCTGATGAAGGAAATGTCCCGCAGTGTAAGCTGTATGTGGAATATATAGATACATGCATGTATATAAATATTTATACACATACACACTGGTATGCCACCCCAACCTCTCAAATTAGGCACTATAAAATTTTTATTTCCCTTTATAGTACATAATAGAAGGGAATGGTGGATGGTCTGTTGTGTAAATAATAAGACATTTTCTTAGTAGGTAATAGTTAACAGGGTTTGGTTCTGTCAGTAGATCTGTTGTTAATGTTTCCTCTAAGCCGTACATGTGCACATGTTTTGCAATTAGAACAAAAATCAGATGTGTATCTAGTTTAGAACAGGTACACTGTAATATCTGCATATCTAAAAGGCAACTATGACAGACTCCATTCTCATCATGGCATTCTTTTTAAGGCAATGTTTTACAGCTGGATACCTTTGTTGGTGCCAATTTTTCTCATATATATATATATATATATATATATATATATATATATATATATATATATATATATTATATATATAACGAAGGAAATGTGGTAAGGAACCAGGTGGACCATAACGCACCAAAGTACTCAATACTTAGGGTAGTAGAGTGGGTAATAGGAACGAGTAGGACCCCGACGGCTGAGCTCAAGCCGTTTCAACGGCTAAAGAATTAGCCGTCGAAACGGCTTGAGCTCAGCCGTCGGGGTCCTATTTCGTTCCTATATATATATATACACACACACACACACGCATATATCTACATCTATATATATGGGCGTATGAGTTTAACGTATCCATTTATGTGTGTATACACACATATACACACACACACACATATGTATTAAGAGGTGCACTAGCAGCCAAAGTGTATGATAAAGTTATATCTGTATAAATACAGAATGTGTAACCGAGACTGCACCAACATGTATAAATATATACACATATCCACACTGTAAACGTGGTTGGTGTTAGGAAGGGCATCCAGCCGTAGAAAACCCGCCAGACAGTTCTATGCTAGCAAGACAACCACTCTTGCCTCAAGTGGGAAAATTTCCCGTCCAAACCCATGCAAGCGTAGAAGATGGACATTAAACAACGATGCTGATGATATCTAATATGTGTATGGCTACACATTCTGTAAATATACAGATAAACTTTACTATATATATATATATATATATATCCTTATCTGTCTATCGTTCTCACACATGCTCACACAAATGCACATACACAAACAAAAAATTACAAGTATAACCAATTAAATGTGAATAAATTATTCAAGATAGTTTGTAACAACAATTTATTCACATCAAAATGATTTTAACTATAATCTTCAATGCTACTATTTAATCATTAGATAATCAAAATATATAGATAAGAGACAAACTATGTTTAAAAGGTGGGTGGTGGTGACAACTACTATAACAGAAATACTACTTACCATAACTGAAGTTTCACTCTTTTCCCATCAAGTAGAATTGTAGTTGTCTTTGAATGGACACCTATATAAAATAATGAACAAAAAAAGAGTTAAATTGTTAAAGGTTATTTGGTAATCAACACCACTGTCATCATGGTATCAGTATTCCAGCACCACAATCTTATTACCATTATGCTCCTAATGCAAAGCAAAGTTTTATTTTATCCTGTATACCAACTATTATAGTATTTTGAAGAACATAAATCAATTTTCTATTTCTTCATGAGCTACACTGATGAGATATATAGACAGAAACATGTCTATCAATGATATCTAAAACGAACCCATTATATACCAGGGCGGTGGATTGGCAGTATTGGTAGAGGGTCGGACGCCATGCTTTCCAGCATAGTTACGTCCCTTTACGACCCGAGTTCAAATCCAGCCGAGGTTGACTTTGCCTTTCATCCTTACGGGGTCGATAAAATAAAGTGCCAGTAATGCACTGGGTAATTGCTGGCCTTGTGCCTAAAGTAGAAACAATTATATACCTAAGATATAGAATATTTCATTTTAACTTTATTTCTAATTTCACCCTAAGCCTTAAATTGAACATTAATTACTTATACCAGTGAAATAAGTGAAACGGAGTGATGGGCAACCCACTCGCCTGGTGGTGGTGGCCAGCTGTCCGTACAGGATGTCTTTTGTAATGTCCCATCCTCCATACGCCAAATATGTCCTAACCAATGAAGATGGCACTGGTTCAGCTCTCAAAACATATATATATATATATATATATATATATATATATATAGATAGATAGATAGTGAGAGCTGATCTTAAATCACTGAAACTCTAAGGATATGATGAAGGAATGTGATGAGTAGAGACATGTTTTGCTGAAAAGGAAAGGACCCGACCAACCCACGCAAGCATGGAAAAGCAGATATAAAAATGATGATGATGATGATGACATATATGCTATGTCTACCATATCCCTGCATGTTGTAAGAAGTGACTAAAAGAGTTGGTGTCAAGAAGGGCATCCTGCTGTAAAACACTACCTCAAAATGTCCCATCCAGCCCTTGCCAGCACAGAAAAATCAACATAAAAATTATGATGATGAACACATTAAAATAGGTAGTGTTGTATCATACCAGGCCCAGTTTCAAGTGGTTTGATGCAGTAAAGAAATAAACCTCATTCCAAACTAAGAAGTAAACTTGAGTTATTCATCACCCTTATTGTCTATAATCTGCCTTTGGCTGTTGGTCAGAGGTGGTGCCTGTACTACATGGTAGAAATATCTCTACTGCATAGTAGATGTTAGTTTCATCCTAACAATGCAAAACATCTCCAGTGTGAAAGACAATTTCTCCAGTGAAGAGACACATTGAAATATCGAAAATATGTTACTTAAAATGGCAATGTATAAAAACCTTATTGCCACATTTTCTATAACCTGAACAGGATGGACAGTATTTATAGCTTTTATATAACATTTTCTAAAGAGAATAATTGAGTCAACAGACAAATTGGAGTTATTTGAAAAGTAGAAGCAAAAGTGTATAACTTATGAAGGTAAACCAAATTAAAACAGTTTGTAAAAGTGATCACAATTTGTAACTACTAGGAGCACACCTACTACTATTAATATGACATTTCTGAAAAAAAACACATACACACAAATATTTAGGCAACTTTTTAAAATAATTGTTTCTACTTTAGGCACAAGGCCAGCAATTACCCTGTGCATTACTGGCACTTTATTTTATCGACCCTGTAAGGATGAAAGGCAAAGTCAACCTCGGCGGGATTTGAACTCAGATCGTAAAGGGACGTAACTATGCTGGAAAGCATGGCGTCCGACCCTCTACCGATACTGCCAATCTTTTTAAAATAATGTTAGTTTTCATGGAGTTGATCTTTATGATTTTACATTCATACACAAGATGCCTGTCACTTTCATAAACTTTTATTAAATCTCCTGAACGACAGGATTTCTCTCTACATCCTACCTGTTTCAAGTGGTAATTAAATTTAAGGCTAACAACTGCAATTAAACCTATGACTAGTCCACTCAACTGAAAAATAATATAAGTACCAGTGGTAGCTAGGAGTTAACCCTTGCAACAAACTGGCATTTGGTCCAGGAAAGAATCTTTTCATAACAAGGTAGAGGCCCCTATCATTAAAACACCTTAGAAATTTATGAGATGCAACCTGATAGGAAGACAGCTAAACCTACATATGTGTTAGCTGTAACAACAACTGCAATTGCAAACTAGTTGCAGCAGCTCTCATGGTACTGACAGCAGCACAATTAGTAAGAGCAATAACTTGATACAACACTAAATACAGTAACAATTCTTATCTGCATGACTGAAAATAACATCTGCAACCAACTGTACACATTGTATAGTTTAATGTAATATCCAAAATGTTACTACTTGTAAAATTGTAGCACAATATGCTTTCCACTATACTATTGCATAGAAATAATATCCTAGGAAATGGTTAAAATCAAGTAGCTGTATCAAATAAATTGTGTCTATTCGTGAATCTGACACTCTACTACAACACAGAAGGCTGCACTTAAATGTTGAAACCCCAACAAATCTTTCTTGTGAATCTTCAGAAGGCTAAGTTAAACACAGACTTCCTTCAAACCTTCTTAGCCAACTTATAATGAAGTGAATATATGGAGAAAAAAGCTTTTTTTTTTAAAGCTGAAATTGAAGAAGTGCAGTATCCAAAGACTTTGCAGATCTTCCTCGGGTATAGGAACAACTTGGACAGCATGAAACATTCAGTTTGAATTCTTATAGAAGGATAAGGGACAAAGTCTTGCTTCAGTATTCCATTTCTGACATGATTTCTATAGCTGGATGTCATTTCAAACATCTGTTATACAGTATAAAGTGATTGGTATGAAGCAGGGCATCAAGCTATAGAAACCATGCCAAAAATGGAATATAATGAGCAAGACATGGTCCTCAACACATCTAGGAGAGCAGTAACTCTAAATAAGAACTGACACAGACAACAACGACCCATCTTCTCCATGTCAGCATGAACAGATATAAAATAGCTGGATGACAAAATACAAAGAGAAAGAAGTTAAAAAGAAAGCATATTTTGGACGTAAAAAAAAAAAAAGATTTAGACATTGTTTTTAGTATGAAGCCTAAGAGGTATGGTAATAGGTGAATTTACAGGAAGACGAAAGATAAGTGCATTAACTAAACAGCAACAGTAAATTACATCCTTCAATATGGTGTGCATTAAAAATTAAAATAAAATATGCTTCCACAACAATCTTTTAAGAAAGAAATGTATCATTACTATACAGTTCCGTGCTAATTTTTTTTTCATTCTTACATGGATTGGGCAACATGTCAGCTTCTTATCAATTCTATCTTTAGTTACTTTCCATATCAACCAGCTCTGTTAGCTCTCATTATTTGAAGTGAAAGCAAAACTAAATCTACTTAGAAAGCCTCTTACTAAGTTCCAGTAATAAACAAATTGCTCAAGACTTGCACCACTGACTTCATAGAAACCAAGCTCCATCTTATAAAAATGATTACTAGACAGTTGAAAGTTGAGAGGAGAAGGAGTAACTGACAGAGAGAAAGAGAAAGACTGACAGCTTGAGAGAGAAAGACTGACAGAGAGAAAGAGAAAGACTGACAGCTTGAGAGATCTTAGATGTTTACAGGAATAACCTTAAAAAACATTGCAACTAAAATCTAATCAGTCTCTTGAGCATTACATTTCTGAGACATTAAATAAAATTACATACTGCACTTTGGAATTTTATAAGTGAATAGTTCTTAAATACAAGAAATACGAGGACTAAGAATAACTGCTTTGAATACAAACAAAACTTTATCTAACAAAATAAAATAAATACTGCAAGCTTAACATTCCAATTATTTATAGATGACATAAATGATCATTGATGCAGAAAAACTCAATTAAGCTAAAAACATACAGTAAAATAGAATGTTATATGCCTGCAGATATAGAAATATAAATATTCCATTTAAAAATTAATTTTAATTACCAAAAAATATATTAATGGAAGAAAAAATATATATCACATTACTTTCATGTTTTGTTCAACAAGAATAAATGTGAAATCCTACTATGTAGAATAAATAAATCATAAAAATATTCCAATACAAGGGGAAAAGAGCCAGTGATGTAAACCGATTCCAATGACAGGAAGGACCCATAGAAGTGGTTGATAGCTTCTGCTATTTAGGTGACGTAATTAGCAATGGAGGAGGGTGTTCTGAAAGCATAATAGCTAGAATAAGGAGAGGATGGAAAATGCTTAGAGAGCTACTCCCACTGTTGACCACAAAAGGTTTCTCACTACATACAAAAAGATGACTGTAAGATGATGCCTCTGTGCCAAGTGTGATGCTGCATGGTAGTGAAACATGGGCTGTGACTGCAGAGGACATGTGTAAACTGTGGATAGAAATGAAGCAACAATGCTACATTGGATGTGCAATGTAAATGTGAGAGAAAAGCAGAGCTTGGATGAACTGAGAGAGAAACTGGGTTTGAGAGGAATCTGAGGTGGTGTGCAGGAGAGAAGACTGCATTTGGTATGGGCATGTAATGCGTATGGACAATGATAAGTTGAGCGAAAAAATGCCAGGAAATGCCAGTGGAAGAAACTGTGATAGAGGTAGACCAAGGAAGACCTGGGCAGAGGTTGTGACAGCTGACCTCAAATCACAGACTCAGAGAGGAGGTGACAAAGGAACGCGACGAGTGGAGAGATGCCATGCCAAGAATGATCCGTCCAACCCATGCAAGCATGGAAAAACGGACATAAAAACAATGATGATGATGAAATTCTATGACATCTTATTTGTTGGTCCCAATACACTCAACATTTAAGCTTTCACATCTTTATCAACAGTAAGGAAATAAATATTACATACAATAATTAGTATAGTAATCATTGACATTTGTTCATTCTTTTGATATCAAACCTCCTGAAACCAGCTGATTCTTTGATACAAAACTGTTTATTTTATTAAGTTATGTTCCAAATACCAGTTTAATAATGGGGAAGTTAGTTACATCACTAAATCCTTTCGAATTCTTAATTATTTTCATAATTATTGGAAAATCATAGGCAGCAACTCTCATTAGAAATATGGTAATGAAAGGATTAATAGTGATAAGCAAGTACAGTTTTAAATTTCCAGTGAACTGAAGTAAATATTTTCGGACATATATAAGTTAACATCTATTCTCCCTGTTAGCAATCATCATCATAACCTTATATATAATTTTAACATCCATTCTCCCTATTAACAATATATATATTTATATATATCCATTTCACTTGTAAAAACTTCTCTAATGAGCAAATATTACATAACATGACACCATCGAAAAGAAACAAGGCTATTAATATAATATGGTACATCCAAACTGAACATTTTCCTTCATGAAGTACAATAAATGCTGGTCACCAAGGTAACCAGTTTCCCCCATGCTCTATTTCCAACACCACCCCTAATGAAGTCAATTCAGTTTTATTTTATATTTGTTATCTTCAGTTTATCAACAGCCACTTGGCAATCCCCATTAACCTTATACATATTATTTGCTGATTATACAACACTCCTTAACTCTTCCAAGTTTAACCTACATCTTTTTACGAACTTTGGCAGTTGTTTTATTTAGTTTTTTTTAGAAATATGATAGTAATTAGTGGTAGAGTGCTTAACAGAAAACTAATGGGTAGTGTGTGTATGTGTATGCGTTTTGTTTGTGTGTTTTTTTTTGGAAGAATAATTGAAAGCAATTATTTCAAATGAAAGCAGTTTACATAAAATGAAGAATTTTGAAATTTATTGGGATCACTCGGAAAAGTCTAGACCTGTTTCACGTCGCTTCTTGATCTTCTACGTGTGATAACAAAGGATTAACCCTTTTAACCCTTTAGCATTTACATTATTCTATATTTACTCTTATATTTTCATGGTAAAGTCTTTACCTCACATAATATGAAAATCTATGAGATTTTGATATTATTTATTTTAAACACAGAACCTTAACATCAGTATGAGTTACCAGTTACAGCTGGTTTTAATAAAAAGAGATGAGAGAATTCTAACCGGATATGGCCAGTTTAAATGCTAAAGGGTTAATAATAAACTGACTGAAACTGCTCCTAGTTATATTAGACTGATTGTTTCAAAGTGGTAATATCTAAATATAAAGATTTTTTTTAATCTTCCAAAATTATTTTATATAAAAACTTTTGTGTTCCAAACACCAGCTTCATAATGTTAAAGTTGGTTATATTACTAAATCCTTCCAAATTCTTGATTATTTTTTAAATTATTTGAAAATCAGAGGCAGTGTCTTACATTAGAAATATGGTAATGCTTTTGTGCCCATAATTATATTGTAATATATTGCCTGTGTGTTTCAGTTATTTGTGAAAATTATCAAAAATTTTGAAAAATTTAATAAAATAATTAACTATTATTAAGTTGGTGTTTGAAAACATTATCATAGAATCAAGGATGATCTCAGGTGAGTTTGTATAAAAAGAAATGGTTAATTCTTTGCTTCTAACAAAAATAAACAGCAATAATCATTAGATATATGAAAGTTTAACTATTGCTAATTAGTTATTGACCAGAAATTGATGATAGCAACTTCAACTAGAAGCTGAAATATCTTTTTCCTAACTGCTTAGTTTACATACTTCTGAAACTGTAAATAATGAACTAAATCTACACCAGTCACCATCATTTTATGTCGTTTTGGGGGTTTTTTTTCATGCTGGCCCAGTTGGATGAGAATTCTTGAAGCATCATTCTACAGCTGAATGCTCTTCTTGGTGTTAATCCCTGCTTTCAAGTAAGATCTTTTATTCCACTGGGCTGCAGAACATAAAAAACGTCTATGCTGCCCAAGTAATATGAAGGCATGCAGAGACATGCACAACATACACAACGGGCTTCAGTATAGTTTCCATCTAACAAATTTCACTCATAAGGCATTGGTCATCCCAATGCCACCAATGGGATCAAACCCAAAAGCATGTCGCTGCAAACAGAATGTTACAACCACACAGCCATGCCTGAACCTATGAGGAGGGAAAATATATGATAAACAAATTAGACTATAATTATTCTTGGAACCTCTTTTAATAACAAACTGCCTTAGTTCTATGAAACAACAGTCTGTTTTAAAGTGTTCATATTTAAATTTAAACCTTCCATCATAATTTTATGTAAGAAAATTTTGTTAAGCTATGTTTCAAATTAAAGAAAAAGTTATTTTACTAAATCTTTCCAAATTCTTGATTATTTAAAAAATTAGTTAAAAATTATTGGCAGAGTCTTTCATTAGAAATATAGTAACAAAAGGGTTAAGTATAATAATTATTATACTTAACCCAATTATAATTGGTCTATGAGCAGATGCCTGAAGCTGACCAAAGTTAATTCTGTATTTATTTAGCAGAAAATATAAAACAGGTAACAGGTTTGTTAATTTAAATGTTTGTAGTATCATTACTAGTAGACAGAAAGTTGTGAAAATTTTCAGTATCAAAGTAAAGACTTTTAAATGTAGTGTTTTTTGTATATTTTTAAAAATGCCTTGCTAATGCTGTTTCATGTGGTACAGGATGTTAAGAGTTAATCAAATAACACTCATGAAAGAATCTTTATATTTAATCATGTTCCACTATAATATTTCTAATAAGCTTAGCTTGTTTAACCCATCCATTACCATATGCCTAATGAAATACATTGCCTATCTATTTAGAGGAATTTAATAAAATAACTAAGTTTTTTCATTAGAAAGCTTGATCTAAAAATAAAACTGCATTGTTTCTTTCCAAGCAAAATGATGTCTGACTGTTCAAAGAAGATTTTAAAAGTAACCAGTAGCAACATCTCTTGAAAATGGACAAAATTTGGCATCATGGTGTTATCAAGTACCTGCAGAAAAAGGGTTTAGCCCCCAAGGATATCATGCTGGCGTGGTTGCTACATTAGGGTATGATGCTCCAGCTTTATCAAAAGTGAAAAGGTGGGCAGCTGAATTTAGGAAGGAAACAGAGTTTTGAAGATGGCCCAATGTCTGGATGTCCTGCAACTGCCACCACCGAGGAAAACATTTATGTATTCACCATAAAGTGATGGACGACAGGTGAAATATAAATCAAATAGTCAATGCTATCAGCCTATCCTGTGAGAAGTTGAAAATATTCTGCACAATGAACTTGGCATGATGAAGGTTTCTACTCAGTGGGTGCCACATCTTCTGACACCTGATCAAAAGCACACCAGATTGTTCACATCACAGGAAAATTTGACATTGTTTGAGGCAGATCCAGCTGGCTTCCTTGAACATTTCCTAGCCCAGGATGAGTGTTGGGTTAATCACTTTCAGCTAGAGACAAAGAAACAATCCATACAGTGGAAACACCCCTTCTTACCTCTCCAAAGAAGGCCAAGGTTGATTCATCTGCAAGGAAGGTGGTGGCCTCAGTGTTTTGGGATGCAAAAGACATTGTATTTATTGACTATCTTCAAAAGAGCCACACCATCAATGGAGAGTACCATGCCAATTTGGTGAAGCAGTTCCTAAGACCAAATGCCCAGAAAAACTGATGAAAGTGGTCTTGTTTCATCCAGCACACAAGTACTTGGTTTCAATGGCTGCTGTGCGTGACTGTGGCTTTGAACTGGTTTATCACCCTCCTTATTCTCCTGATTTGACCCCATCTGTCCTTCAACATGAAAAACACTTGGCTGGGAACCAGTATCACAGTGATGATGATATATCTATCTGCTGTTGGTGACTTCTTTTTACCACAGGATGAAAGCTTCGTCACCAATGGAATCCAAGTACTGCAACACCAATGGAAGAAGTGTGTGGATCGCAAAGGGAACTATATTGAAAAACCTCATTTGGTCACATTCCATGAGTATCTTGGTCAGCCTATGAAACTTTCAGTCAACTCTCGTAAGTCTAAACATTTTAAAATGATCATTTTTGTATCATAAATCCAGAGAAGCTTCAGCAGGCTTGGTGTCAAAAGGTTTAAAAATAGTTAAAAGCTAATATGTATGACCTTTAGACAATTAGTCAATAGGTCATGAATTGAGAACAATTACAAGTGTTTCATAGTTTTTCTGAGCAGCACACATCATTTTATACCTAGCTGCTGTAACAGCTTGGTATTTATTTCAAAATATATTTCTTTTTTGTTCCGTAACACTACAGCCTATAGTTAACCACTGGTTTTATAAGCCTTTGTGGCTCATGTAGTCACCACATCATTATAGATTCTTAACTCTTTGCTTGGCAAGTTTTCTATGCCTGCCTGTGCTTCCTAATGCCAACCCCTATACAGAGTGTGATATCTTGCTAAAACAGCAAAGGGAAAATTTGACCCATTTGATACAAAACTGACTGAAAAAGCCCTAGATTCTGTGATACAAAACTGTTTGTTTTAAAAAACCTTCCATTATAATTTTATGTAAGAACATTTGTTAAGGGATATTCTAGGGAAGTTAGATATTTTACTAAAATCTTACAAATCTTTTTAAATTATTGGAAACACATATAGTGTATTTCGTTAGAAATATGGTAACAAAATGGTTCAAACAATGATAATAATAATAATTCTTTCTAACATTGACAAAAGCCCAGCAATTTAGGGGAAAGAGAAGGGGAATGTCAATTATATCAACCCCAATACTTTACTCGACAGGTACTTTATTTTATCAACTGCAGTTGGTGAGATTTGAACTCAGAAAGTAAAGTCATCAGAACAAATACTGGTAAGCTTTTGTTTGATACAATAAAAATAAATATATATATTTCTTTTTGGTTCGATAATTTGTTAAAACATTGATAAAAGATTGGTCTTCCTAGCTTTAGTAGTTTCTAACCATTGGGAGAAGACATTCTAGCAAGTAAGCAATCAATCAAGCTAGGGAGAAAAAAAATCAGTGACACCTAACATTTTGGTGGTTAGATATTGGATGGAGAAAATTATGATAATGGTGCACAACAGTAAGTTACATTATTTCATGTCATTTTAGTTGTTTTTTATTTTGTTTAATCCTGACAACGCAAACAAATAAATAAATAAAAATAAAAAAAATCAAAAAAAATCAAAAAAAAAAAAAAAAAAAAAAAAAAATCAATATTTTCACCCAATGGAATATTAATTTTATCTCAATTTTATTTTTATTTCATTTAAAAAAAAGAAAAAAACCCTTTTGTACCTTTTTTCGTTTGTTGCTTTGTTATTTTTAATGGAATAGTTCCTAAATTTAGAGTTTCATAAATTATTGAAGCAAGTATTTTGTAGCTAGGTGATCTATCTAGCATTAATCACTTAATAGCAAAGTAGCAGTTGCTATTTTTTGACTAGATATAAACTAGACAAATGTCTGGCCTAGCAATATATGTATATGTCAATAATAGAGTTACTAATTTACTAATTTAGTATATCAGTACCTTAATGTTTTTATGGCTATATTTCTAACAATTAGACTGCTAGTGTTTAAATTCAGTTTTAATATAATCGAGACTTTTCAGTGCCCAATTTCATTTACAAGGCTTATGTTGACTCGAGGTAATGATAAAGACACTTGCCCAAGATACTACATAGTGAGATTAATCCTGAAACCTTATGATTGCGAAATGAACTTAACCACTCAGCCATGTCTGCATCTACATTCAAAATTAATAGCAAAATATCTGTAAATATCATCATCATCATTTTACGTCCGTATATTATGGTGGATAATTAGTTATCCTTCAGATTACAAGATTTTGACCAAGATTTTAATTTAAATAAGGATACACTCTATAAAGTGACCGATGTTAGGAAGTACATTCAGCTGTAGAAACCATGTCAAAACCAAAACCTATATTAGTAGACAACGTGTCACCAGGTCCTTTGGGAGGACGAAAGACAATATTGACCGCAGCAAGATTTGAACTAAAAACAAAAACAAATACTGCAAAGCATGTTGTCCAATGCATTAATTCTGGGAATCCACTCTCCTAATAGTGATTTCTACTTTTGACACTAGGCCAGCAGTTTGGGAGATAGCAATCTCAATTAAATCAATCCCAATACTTCACTGGTACTTTATTTTATTGATCCAGACAGGATGAAAAGTAAAGTTGACCTCAGTGGGATTGAACTCAGAACATAGAGCCAGAGAAAAATACTGCTATGCATTTGTTCAGCATTCTAAGTACTTTGCTAATCTTCCGCCCTAATAACAACAATAACAATGACTACTGACAAAAAAAATATAGAGAAAACTTTAGAATTGCACAGACTAGCATGAAAAATATATTCACAAATTAAGAAGAAATCAGAAAGATAACTTTATTTTCATTTGAAAAACTTTTGCAGGATCAGGCCAATTCTAGTAGCAATCAATATATGTTAGCATAACTTCAATGAGATAGAGATAAGGGATTATTTATAGTTGTATAACAAAACCTTTATCAGAAATCAATACTATATGTTAACATGTTATCTGATGTGATGTACTCATTACAAGACTAAAAAAAAATGATTCTTTAATTAGGTAAGAAACTTTAGTAAAGTGGATATTATTGATCGGCACCATCATCAGGTTTATTATACAGGATTCAGGTAACATCATATTAGAATATCATTATAGTACTAACAATAATAGTCAAACAAGACTTTAAGGTATCTAGTTTGTTTAGTAAATGCTCAAAGTTCAAATTTTGCCATGATTCACTTTTGCTTTTATAATTCATAGTCTAACCCATGCAAGCATGGAAAGCAAATGTAAAACGACGATGATAATGAACTTCTGGGATGGATAAAAAACAAGTACCTATAACATTCTGGATTTAATTCAACTTACTATACCAGACTAGTATCTAGTTTTTTAAATAAATGTCCAAAGTTCAAATGTTGCTGAAATTGACTTTTGCTTCATAATCTCGGAGTGATTGATACTGATTGATAAAAAATATACATTAAATATTTTGGATTCAATTTAATTTACTATACCAGAGCTTTCCAAATGTTCACATAGGCAACACACTTCTTGAAAATAAATTTTTCACATGTTAATTTTGATAGTGATGCCAAATAATGCAGAGTACATATAAAGGAAATAATTACCTGGGATGTCAGATTTAACTTAACACTTTCATTGCCATACCAGTATATCTAATTAAAGACACTGCCTTTAATTTTCAAGTAATTTAAAAAATAAGAATTTGGAAGGATTTAGTAATCTAAGATTCTCATCATCTTACTAAAGGTTCTCACACAGAATTATGCTGGAAGGCAGTTAGATAAACCTAAACTCTTTAAAATAAAAAGTTTAATTATGTAGAACCAGGGGCAGTTTTAAACAGTTTGGTATCGGAAAGGTTAATTTTAAGAGACACCCAGAGAATATCAGTGGCATACTAAAGTGTTGAGACAACAGTTTAGAAAGATCTGAACTACTATACACTCTTCTAAATAAACGATTAACATTATTTCTGTTGATTAGCTCCAGATAAGTCTTGATCAAGTTGATCTATGATTCAAGGTATTCAAGACATGACCATTTAGTAATTTTCCCAGAAACAGTGTACCTTGGATTACTTTATTCAATGCAACCATTTTTTTTTTTTTAAATGGTAGTGTGTGATTTGCAGGAGACTTGGATGCTTTTTCTAGCAGGTTGAACGACCATATAAAGACTCCCTGGTTGGCTCCAATAACTAAGGTCTTATTGCCAAGGCAGAAAGAGATCAATATCACTGTACTAACTGAACTTGTTTTTAACTGGAACTTAATGTATTGATAAAACATTGTTTATAAATGTGCAATTTGACTTGCTTCCATTACTTTTCAATGGCTTAGATTAATTAGCTGATATTGAGACTCTCCCTCAACTATCTTATGCGAGGTCCATTAAGCTTTCTGTCAACTAAACAGGAAAAAGAGATTCATATAACCAAGAAACATATTACGTTTCATGCGTAAAAGAAATAAGTTCAATTACATAGTGCACTAAATAAATTTGATATATCCCATACGATTCTATTAATTCTTAGGTAAGTGCATCTGAAGAGAGTCTGTGGCATCAGTCCCACTTCTTTGACATTGCAGAAAATTTTTTTTTTAAAGTTAACAACAACAATAATAATAATAATTTTTTTCTAACATTGGTACAAGGCCAGCAATTTGAAGAAAGGGGAAAGTGGATTATATTGACCCTAGTACCTGACAGGTACTTTATCTTACCTACCACGAAAAGATGAAAGGCAAAGTTGACTTCAGAGGGATTTGAACTCAACAAAGAACCAGAACAGATAAGCAATTATCCAATGCTCTTATGGCTTTGCCAATCCACCACTCATATAATAATGGTTTCTGATTTAGGCCCAAGGCCAGCAATTTTGGGGGAGGGAAAAGTGGATTAAATCAACCCCAGTACAATGTTACTGGTACTTTATTTTATTGACCCCCGTAAGGATGAGAGACAAAGCTAACCTCAACAGGATTTGAACTCAAAACAAAGGGCTGGACTATATGTGATAAAGCATGTTGTCCAACATTCTACTGGTACTGCTAATCTAATATAGGCACAAAGCCAAAAATATTAATGGGAAGGATAAATCGATCACATCATCCCCCACACACTCCACCGGTGCTTGCTGGTACTTTATCTTATCGACCTTGGAAGGCTGAAAAGCAAACTTGGCCATAAGAGTACAAAATGTTCAAAAGTTAGAATGTGTTTAGCAACAAGGACATGTTGATAAATGAAGATATCTAATTTTGCACAAGGCCAGCAATTGTGTTTTTTTTGTTTTGTTCATTGGCAGGTGGAGTAAACTGACTAAATTGACTGCCATACTTAACTGGTGCTTTATTTTATCCAAAATAATACATTTTTTTAAATTTCAAATATGCAAAAAAGAATTTAAAAAATAAATAAATACAGATAAAAAAAAAGACAAATCAATACATCTAACTTAACCCTTTCACGACTATATTTCAATTAATTAATTAAGCACTTTAAAGGATTTACTAAAATTGTTAATTATTTCATTACTAGGATAGTAAGAGCATTAAATTTTCATTAACACAACTTGAATACATATTTGAAAAGGAAAAACTATGAACCTATATTTTCCTACTTCCCTTTTCAATTATCTATTAATCTATATCAATCTCTCTCTCTCTCATATATATATATATATATATATATATATATATAAATATATGTGTGTGTGTGTGTGTGGTTTATAAGCTATCCCAATTCTGTGTACTACCCAATACAAAACCCATCATATATACACACACACAGATAGTGGGTCGGGTATAAGAAGCATTGTAACATGACAAATTCAAACAAAAGTTAGACTATCCAATTACTCTGTACTAATAATACTCAAAAGAACAGGATAAGGGTTAGTGCTGTACTTGTATAACTGTCTTGACTCGTAACAGACCAAGGAGTGTATTTTAAACAAGACAGAAGCCATCCCTCTCTAGCCAATTTCTTCAAGAGAAGAGATGCAGGGTTCAATTCCTCAC
Organism: Eledone cirrhosa; assembly: GCA_964016885.1. NCBI lineage: Eukaryota > Metazoa > Mollusca > Cephalopoda > Octopoda > Eledonidae > Eledone > Eledone cirrhosa. Next base: position 10,352,745 of record OZ024746.1, on the reverse strand, counting down.
AGGTGCCTCTGTCCATTTTCTCTATTATTTATAGTGACTGTCTATAAAAGACAATCATTATAAATAATGAGAAAATCTGGTAAGTACTCTTGGAAACACTGAGTGTCCATGTGGGTAAATATGCATGTGTGTCTGTAGCAGCAGCACCATCGTAGATATGTGAACAGTACTTCCTGACATGGCCAGTACTAAAGAAGAAGCCTAGTTTGGGGGAATGCATCCAAATTTGGAAAATTTATATATAAAATGCACATAGTCCACTCTGTAAAGTGGTTACTGTTTGAATGGGTATTCAGCCATAAAAAAACCATGTCAAAATATGGAATGTTTGAACAATAAACATAAAATTATAATGATGAAGGTACTCCAAAAGATCAGAGATTGTGAAATTTGGCATTTGTACCAACTTTATAAAAAGACTAATTATTTGTACTAGTTCTACTCAATAAAATTCCCTACCACCACCCATTTCATCTTCCATGTTGATGATACAAGAGTTTTGTTCTAATGCAATTCAACAAATTTTCTTGAAGAAAATACCTCAAAATAATGTGTGTATCTGGTTGTGTTGCTAATGTCCACATTTTTGCATCTGGTTCTGATAAAGAATTTAAGAAATCTAATTGAAGATGACATTGAGTTCAGTGGGGGAAACATTGGAAAGTTCACTCTTAGCATCCTGTAATGATTTAGCAAAAATGTCTAAAAACGAGTTTGTTAATTCAAATGTTTATAGTATCTTTACTAGTGGACAGAACTTTGTGAAAATTTGCAGTGTTAATATAAAGATTTTAATGCAGTTTTGAACACCACAAAAATGTTTTACTAATGTAGTTTCACGTCATACAAGATGTTAAGAGTTAAGCTTGGGTCAAATAACAGTCAATAAACCTGATCTCCTATATTTAAAAAAATTGACTTCAAATAATATATGTCACTCAAGTAATCTTCATTTTTCATCCTTAGATGTGAATAATTAACATTATCATTAGCCCTTTCATTACCATATTTCTAATGAAAAACACTGTCTATAATAATTTTAAAAATTATAAAAAATTTAGGATTTAGTAATGTAACTAAACCAACTTTCTTATTAAATTATCATTTGGAACATAGATTAATAAAGTATCTTACATAAAATTATGATGGACATTTTTTAGATAAATATAAACATTTTCAAACAGTTTTAGGGGTAGTTTCAGGCAGTTTGATATCAAAAGGGTTAATAAGATACTTTCAGTGTTTAGCCCTTTTATTATTTCTAATGAAAGACACTGCTTATGATTTGCAAATATTTTTGAAAATAATCAAGAATTTGGACATATTTACTAAAATAACTTTCTTGTTATTAATCTGGTGTTTGGGACGAAGTTGTGATTTTCATAGCAAGATTATTTATATAATATAGTGTTAATAATAACAGGTGAATCAAAGCTGATTTTCACTATTTGATAAGTCTGGAGAAATTAGCAATCTTGTGGTTCTCCGAAAATATCTTTCAAAAATACTCATATTTATTCATTATATATGATAAGCAATTATGATTTTTTTCTGTAACCACCACCATTATCACCCACTTCTTTTTTTTACAAAACTGAAATTAATTTGTCTAAAAAAAAAAGGTAAATTAGAAAAGCTTATTTTCGCTTCTAGTCTATTTCTAACCAACAGCTGTACACACTTGTTCAGATTTACTTGGTTGGAAAATACTTAACACAATGAGATAATACCAATTAACAAAACTGCTTCTGTAGTGTAGTTAACATCCTCAAGTTATATATATATATATATATATATATATATGTGACCAATTCAGGTATTTCTAATTTAAACTTACTGTATATACTCAAATATAAGCTGACCCCTTATTTTATGTTTAAGGAATGGGCAAACATCCAAACCCCGTTAATAACCCAAGGCAGCTAATCAACACATTATGTTTAGATGGTATGCTTTTTAAATTTTCATATGTGGAATACATATTTATAAGGTTTTAATATTTTGATATTTAAAATGTTTTAAGTGTCATTAAGAGTATAGTTTTTGTTTCATAACTCCTTTATGTAATGATTTTTTTTTTTTACCAATTTCCAGTTGGAAATTGGTACAGATTTGGTTGAAGATAATTAAGTTGCATGTGGATGATGCTTAAGTGAACAAGATTAGGGAGGAATAAAGGATGGTATTGTTGTTGGTGACAGTAAGTAGGTTGACATATAGGACGAAGAACAAGACCAAACTCAGGGGCACACTACAGTTGATAGGGAACAGGTTAGAGAAAGAGCTCCATCAACACACACTATAATAGTTCACTCTGACAGAGCCACCAATCCAAGAGACAGAAGAGAGATAGAGGCCATAGGCACTTTTCATAGGAGATTAACCTGCCTGACAATTTAAAGCTTTTCTGATTTTAAGGGCCACAACACTGCTTTCACCAAATTTGTCATGGGTACAAACCCACTGGTAAATAACAAAAGATACAAGGTGTTGGTGAAGGTTGTTATTGTTAATGGTTGTCTCTTTCACACACTGCAGGTGTGAGTTTAAATGTAGGCATTCATCTGGTGTATTTGATGTTGCTGGGAATAGATGAAAGTTTTCGTTTGGTATACATGCTGGTCCAAAGATAAATAGGTGGCTGTCCTGTAAATACACAATGATGGAGCTAAGCTAGTCTTTGATGGATATCCAGAGGCTTGAAATTGGCAGCAAAATGTTAAATTGGTTTTTCCTGCTGATAGATGTCACAGGTTGCTGCAATATGTACAACATTTATGGAGGCAAAATTGCTGATTGTGCACCTCCCATCCCGATCAGTAAAGGGTTGTCTTATCCAGGATGATCCATTTAATACTGAGGATGTTGTTCCTTGGTCTCAAAGCCTCCAAATGAAATGAGACAAAGAGGTGGAATTTTCCCTGAAACATGCCCATGAGAGTCTACATGTTGAGTAAATCTACCCTTAGAACCATTGACTGTTAGGCCCATATAGTTCCGCTAGATATAATCTGATGGTGTAAGGGTGACTCAATAGACCACAGAAGACTATTTATAAGGTTTTGGTAGTTAGATGTGGTGAGGTCTATGTGGATGGGTGTTGTTTTTTTTTTGGGGGGGGGGGTTCAGTGATGTTAGAAACCATGCTAACCATAATGTAATAGATGGTAAAGAACTTGTATTTGTGATTATTTGAGAAGTGTCATCTAATAAAAGACAGCAAGTTCTTAGCTATGTTTCCATATGTCTGGATTGAATGTGGGATCAAACCAATTTATATATCTCTTTCTAACTCTCCTTGGGTGGGTGGGAGATCCTTCATGCATACTAGCGTTTTCTTACAGATACTTCTCAACAGTGCTTTGTTGTAATGGGATGCAGCCCTGCTGGAGATATCTCACATGATAAACTGGAGATTCATTTACCGATTCCTTTCATTAGGTTTCTAACTATAGCTGAAAAGTGGTTGAAGTTTTTGTGTATGTTTACTGTTTCTTTATTAGGCTTCCTAAAGGGGTAGTGCTTGCCTGTTTTGAGGTCCACAATAATATCCAGGAAGTCAACTTTAGATAAACCCATGATTAACTGTGATGTTTAAGTCAGAATCTTTGAAAATTCTTAGTAGATCTTTCTTGAGCTTGTTCATGTAGGACCATATGGATACATCGAACAGAGTTAACAGCAGTGACTTTCTGGTGTTCAGAAATATTCTGATATTGAGGTCACTGATTTTAGTAAATTGTTTCCCAAATTTTAAGGTTTAGAGCTTTCAATAAGCAAGGCTTGAATATGGTAGGGTAAAAGTCCCCAATATCAAACTGGGTAAATCAGCAGACTGACTTGTTCTCAATCTTGTAGTCTCAGACTAGGACAATTGCCTGTTGGATTTCAGCATTAATGTCAAGAATACACTTACTAATTCTGTCAATCTCACTCTTAGAAGGCTTAACATTTTTGTGACTGCATTTCTAACAGAATGCACTCTATTTCAATTAATTAATGAAGAATTGGGAGAGAATTACTAAAATTATTAATTTTTTCATTATACTAAGATAGCAACTTAATATACGCTTCTTATATAAGACTATGTTCTAAGAGTTTAATTTACATAGGAACCCTTTAAAATGGTTGGTGTTGTTTCATAGAACCAGAGTTGGTTTTGGTTGAGTAAGTATCAAACACCTGCAGTTGCAGAGCAAGTTTGGATTGCAGTCATTAAAGGTGGAAAGAAGAGGAGGGCTAATTCACAAAATCTTCAATTCTCAACAACATCAAATACACTAGATAAACGCCTGCATTTAACCATACACAGTGATGATACCAAAATGATGCACACATCAACCCTGCAAGGACGATGGCCTTAAAATGCTTTGTGTGTGTGTGTGTGTTTTGTATGTATGTCATCATCATCATCATCATCATCAGGTTTAGCGTCCGTGTTCCACGCTTGCATGGGTTTGGACGGGGGTTTTCCCACTTGAGGCAAGAGTGGTTGTCTTGCTCGCATAGGACTGTCTGGCGGGTTTTCTACAGTTGGATGCCCTTCCTAACACCAACCACATTTACAGTGTGGGGCTGGGAGGTTTTTACCGTGTTGCCTACACGGCCACATTACAGCGTGGACTGTCTGGCGGGTTTTCTACAGCTGGATGCCCTTCCTAACACCAACCACATTTACAGTGTGGGGCTGGGAGGTTTTTACCGTGTTGCCTACACGGCCACATTTACAGCGTGGACTGTGTTTTTTTGTCGTGACACCTACACGATCTCATTTGTTTCGGCCTGGATGTTGTGGGACCAACATAACTGTACATTGAAAGGGGCGGTGTGGATGGGGTGGACGTGGTGGGACGGGGGGGGGGGGGTGTTTTGATAGAGATGCCTACTGACTGTAGTAGGTTTTTACTTTGTATTTAGGTAAGGCGGGTCTTCTCTATTACTGAGTACCGCCAAAGGTCTCGGTCCAGTGACATTTGTCCAGTATGTATATATATATAATCATATTAAGTCTGTTTTCCATGCTGGCATGGATTGGACAATCTATCACTGTCTGAGACCAGATGAATCAGAGAATCTCATTTTGCTTATGCAGTCCATTTTGGCATTGTTTCTACACATGGATGCCAAACACCTTCAGTGTAGTGGTGCCAACACTAGTGAGTTTTTCTTCAACCTTGTAAGAAAGGGGTACTTATTATTCAACGTTGTCTCTGCCCGTTCAAAGCACATGATTAGGAAGGTGAATAGTAGAGAGCATGACAGAAGTACTAGGGCAGAAAGCTATGGAGGGGGTGGCAGAGAGACTGTTGGAGTAAGTAACAGAGGAGCAACAGTATTGAAAGAAGAGTGTAAGAGTATATGGAAGAGATAGTACTGGAGAGAGTATTGGTATCTACATGAATCTCAATGAGGAGAGAAGGGGATGGCCCGGTGGCAGAGAGAGGTTGATGGTAGGATGTATGGAGTATAAATAGCCAAAATGTATCCCTCGTGTGCAACCACAAGTGATAGAAGAAGGAATGTGTGTGTGTGTGTGTGTGCGCGCGCGCGCGCGGCGTGTGTGTATATATATATATATACACACACACATATATATATAGATTGCGAGTTACCAGTTTAGACAAGTAAGATCGTATTCAGTAAATACTCGATATTTGGGAAAGTAGAGTGTATATATTGTATATAAATATCTATATCTATCTATATATACACACGCATACATACATTACCGGTAAATCCTCACAGCATCAGACAACTCATGACTAAAAAAAAAAACTATTTAAAAAACACCATTGTAAAACTGTTACGTGACTGGTTATGTGTTAGTGAGTAAACTCAGACTAGTTTATTAATATAAGCATTTAATTAGCTTATCTTCGTGATTTATTGACAAAAATGCTTAGTCAGTAATACGCGAGATTAATGTGCTTAAAATACTGACCGAATTTATTTACACACGCGTGAATGATATATTTACAAATTTACGTTATTCAGTAGACACGAAGAATGTTGTGTGTGTATTATATATATATATATATATATATATATAATATTACACACACTGACTTAAATATCCGATACATTATGAAAACAAAAACTATTTTAAGACTACGCAGTTGATTTAACACAATTCTTAGTTCTTGGGGAAAGCGATGCTCACCACAAGAATTTGATCTCACCACAAGAATTTGATATTTCAACAGACATCGATAGAGTACACACAAACAAGTTAAGATTTATATACGGTAATTAGTGTTTTAGATAATTAGAAAAGGGTGTGAAAATAGGCAGGACCGTGTTTAAGCTACAAAGATCAACGTCAAATATTTTCAGGTTAGTTAACTACGGAATAGTAGCAGAAAATATATTTTAAGAATCAGTGAGTCGTTCACCAATCAATCGGTTCCTTAAAAGGAAAGGAGACAGGGGGAGGGGGAGAAAGTTGAAAATTATGGGCACAGACATTTCAACGATCATATAGCCAGTTTTTTTTTATCGACAACCCAATACTACTAACTCTAATGCAAATACATAAAGATTTTCCTTTAATTTTAGTTTTTCTATTTGCTTTGAAATTATAATAATATAAATCTATTACATAAACATAATGCTTGATTTAGAGGGAAATATAGTGGGAGTCGTGATACGCATTTCACAGGAGTAAAAAGAACGATGAATAATAATAATAATTGTTTCTACTTTTTTGGCACAAGGCCAGCAATTACCCAGTGCATTACTGGTACTTGGTACTTTATTTTATCGACCCCATAATAATAATAATCATTTCTATAATAATAATCATTTCTACTATAGGCACAAGGCCAGCAATTTGACGCGATGGGGAAAGTCGATTAAATCTACCCCACTGCCTTACTGGTACTACTACTAATAATTGTTTCCACAATAGGCACAAGGCCAGCAGTTATCCCAGTCTAATAATAATAACAGGCTTTTATTTTGACAAAGGTAGCGACGCATGTGGGGAAGAATATTACAAAAAAAAAAATGGGTTTCAAAAACAGAGATGGAAAATAATAATAATTTTTTTTTTTTTTTGTATTAACCAAATATTTAATTTCGACATTTTACAGGGTAAAAACAAAATCTGTGATGAAAGCGCTCCAACAATAACCACCACCTTCTATCCTATTTTCAGACAATGCATATCCAATGCGTCCTTCCATTTTTTTTTAGACGGTAAGGTGATATTTGAGAGTATTTCACTGCTATAAAGTCAATTCCAGTCGACAGTGCCCTACAAATATTTGACCAAAATAAATCATCTAAGCAGTGTTTCTGTGTTATCTAGTTCGTCGTCTTTAGTCTTGAATTTCCAATCCTGGTCAGACTGACTTTCTTGCCTGCTTTCCAGGGGACAACAAATAATTACTGTCAATAACATAGATACTGGATCGATTCTCCCTTCCTCAACTTATCTTGACTATCGTGAAAACAAATCCTTATTGGGCGTTTTATTTTTTTCATTGGGAAAATTTACTAATGCTAAATATTAAAACATGATCAACGACAGAGCCTCTACGCAGTCGCTCGACTTGCACGAAACAGCAGCTTAATCTCCCTCAAATTTCACCCTTTTCTCTCCTCTCTTCAGAGGAGAGAGACAAATAGAAATAATGTAGTGCAAGATAAATAAATTTACAAATGCTAAATTTAAAAATATTATGACGAGTCGATAAAGCCACTATGTAGTCGCTCGACTTGCAGGAAATAACAGCTTAATCCCACTTAAATTACACTCTACCGTCTTCAAAGGGGAGAAACACATTGGAATAATGTAGTTTAAGAAATGTAAATCCACAAATGTCCCTAGAGTGGACGGAGTGGTCGTGATTGGAACGGGCGGTTTTGATCATAGGTCTATTCAATCAGCCCCAAGTAAACATCGGGAAATATGATTTCATTAAAAAAAAAAAAACACATTGGAATAATGTAGTCCAAGATGATGATTAAAACGAAGGGTTTTTATCGTAGGTCTACTCAATCGTTTATTATTTAGTATCAGACCAACCCTAATTAAATAAGGGGTAATATGGTTTCGGTTAAGATCGGGCAAGTATTTGAAGCCTTTATTGGGAAGGAAATAAGGGTGAAACGGAAGATATCGCTGTGAAGAAGCTTGCGTGAGAATCGAATGCGACATAGATTGTATTACGAAGAGACACCTTCAGTCAATGTAAACAATCGATAGTTTAATCATACTTGTGATCATATTATGGAAATTGAAACTAAACAAATAGTTGGGTTTTTTTTTTCTTTTCTTTTTACAAAAACGATTAACAGTGTTGTGTGTGTGTGTGTGCAGGTATATATATGTGTGTTTATGTGGTCGTATATATGAGTGTGTATAAGCGTGTGTGAGTAAATGTGTACGCGCGTGTGGTCGTATAAATGAGTGTATATAAGCTTGTATGTGTGTATGCGAGTATATATGTGCGTGTGATCATGTAAATAAGCGTGTATGTGTGAATATATATATGTGTGTGTGTGTACATGAGTGTATATGTGAATGTAGACGCGCGCGTGTATGTATATACTGAACATGTAAAATTAACTAAGAATAAACACGTAAAGTGAGCAACGAAAACAAGAAATGCCAAGTGAGTGTTTTATAACAAAAGTGCAAAAATATGCATGAAGGCGAACAATGGAATATTATGCAATTTTTAAAATCATATTTACTAATAAAATTAAATATGCATTTCTCTCTCACAAACACACACGTATATATTTATATATATATATATATAAAATATAGAAATGGCTTCTACACGACTAGAACTGTTTCATTCAAAGGAAATCATCAGGGCTTTCCTGATGATTTCCTTCGAATGAAACAGTTCTAGTGCTGTAGAAGCCATTTCTATATTAAATATTTGTATGTACTCTACTAATGTAGTGAGGTGATTGAACCCGGGATTCACACACACACACACACATATATATAACTGGAAGGGATATTTAATGATATTAAATAAATGGAAACTATATTTATAAAACCATATTTATTCTTTATTCTACCCAAGGAATATTCAACTGATAAGGTATGTTTTCCTTGGCTATGTCAAAATTTATAAAACACACTTTGTATTTTATCTGATGAAAGCGTACCAAAGGTTTTGGTACCCTTGAAATATATATAATAGAATAAATATGGTTTTATAAATATAGTTTCCATTTATTTAATATCATTGTATATATATATTCTAGTGTGTGTGTATCTGCAAATTACCGTCCCCTACAGGAACAACTACATTGTCACATGCGCGTAAGAATTGTTTATCGCTGTAGAATAGGAAAGAAAATTGATAAATCGTGTAAGAAAAAGATCGAACAACAAATATATTACTATTTAGAATACTTATAACTCTACAAAGAGGATTCGAAGCTAAAATATAGGAAAATCGAAATCAATGCTACTGTAAGCAGAAAATATCTCTCGATAATTTAAACCATACACATCGTTTTAGGCAAATAATGATGGCTCTTCGTTTGTTTGAAACATAAATGTACAAGTAAAATACAGTTAGTTTTGAATTTATTCGAAGAGTGTTCAGAAGGAAATTAATATTGTAGAGATAAGGTTTTAGAAACTTTTTTTATTGATATGTAATAAATTGTGAAATACGCATTTTAAAATTTTCTTGCTTTGGAATATTTAAATAAAATAAAAAAGGTGAATTGAGTTGAGATGTGAGTGACATAGCAGAAATGAGATGGGTACATAGGTAATAGGTATATATAAACAAATAAAGAATTAGTAACTTTAGAAACTTACCACAGCTCGAGAATCCATAATAAGGAGACTCTGAGGCACCATCATCCATCCCGTTGAGTAATTCTTCCTTACCGACATCGCTGTCTCCAACTAGCAAGAATTTCAACAGATAATCATAGGGTTTGGTAGCCAAAATCCGAGGTGAATTGGCAGCGCACATTTCTCCTTGTTGTATTTTTTATAAATTATTTATTTAACTCCTATATGTGAGCCAAGTCGCCCGTTGGTAAACGCACGACTGCTTATTAAGTCTTATCCCACATCAAGTATTTTGCCAGAAATTCGGCCGACTATCCATGGGCGATAATAAAAAGTAAAAGGTGCTGGACAATCTGACAAATGATGACAAAATAAACGACGTGAAAGCAGAGGACGACTATAAAAGATGGATATATATGTACGCAAAATAATCAAAATGCGAATTGTAGATAATAGAGTGTAAGGAAAATTTGTAGAATAATTCAAGATCTCGATAGGTTGCATGTAAATAACGGTAATGATGTTAAAGACAATAACAAATCAGTAAATCACAACGAATTAATGCTTAGCAAGAACTCACTAAGAACAGCGCATGACGGAAGTCACGACATACATTTACAAGCTTTACTGCTGTAATACTGCTGGATATCTACGGAATAGCATTCGGGAAAGAAACTTTTACTATTTTCTATCTAGATCAAAGATTTTCGTATTTCTGAATTTAGTCGCTTTGTACGAAACATTTATATCATTCTGCAAGAAGAAGCTGTATTTAGACTTTGTTTTCATTCTAAGTATCATTAAAAATTGAAATCTGTTTGAGAAAAATATAATATATATATTCTTTTACTGGTTTCAGTCATTGAACTGTTGTGTTGGATCGAGCTACAAACCCATGCAATCTCACCTCTACTGTAAGTGCTGTACATCACCATGCTCGTGTCTTATATTTTAAGCTCTTCTTTCCACGTGCGGTTACAGTCCAATAGGTCAAAGGTTTCGGGTACCTTCTGATAAACATTGATAGATTTATCTTTA